>VDFB02000003.1:205229648-205709451 GCA_007258455.2 Sequoia sempervirens
AATGGATCAAAACTAGCTATTGATGCAGCAACTCCTTGGTCCATCATGCCACCAACATCACCAGGGTTATCTGATGTCAACATCTGTAAATGGTAAATGAAAGATTAAATGGTAGGGTGAACTATTAAATGTTAATGGGATGGGATTAGGAAGGAATAAAGGAACAGAAAGTGAATTAGGAGAAGATAATGTGACAGGATCAAGGAATACAAATGCAATGTTTTTGTTTCTCATCAATTTTTTAGATTTTTATATGTAAAATTATGAAAACTAGCTAACATTGTTTTATAATACCATTAATGAATAAGATCTACCTAAGTGTAAGTTGTTTGAGGAAATGAATGCGGTGTGGAGGTTGAAGAGGTCCACGAGGAAAGCTGTTTGAAATCAAAGCATGTTATGAGATAAACATTCAAATATAGCATTCAAAATTGTTCAAATGCAATAATAATATCTTTAATAGTAGTTGCATACATGTGGACTCAATGTCAACAATGAATAAGGGTCTGTAGGAATGGGGCACATCTCATGAACACTCCAACCCTGAAATTTCATCATATCGAAATTCTACTAATTTAGTTATTCTTAAATTTCAAAATATAGTTTAATAAACAACATTAAATGAACTTGTTGAATTTTACTTGAGTTTCAATGTCAAATGTATCATTCAACAAATCATTTGTGAAATCCATCACCTCTGCAGGCTGATGTAGGATGTGTAGGCATCTCAGAATTGACATCATATGCTGGCCGCACCACCAGTGCACCACAATGGTGGGGTGGAGCTCGGGCCTACCGTCTCCTCCACATAGGAGCTCTACTAGAGGCCTTGCACATTATAAAATGGATCTAGGTGATTAAGCTGTCGACTCGGTTTGTCCCACCTCATTATCCTTAACAATGGAAGGAACGGAAACATGCTCCACCATGGTTCTGGCCAACGGTCTCAATGCCAACTATGGATTATGTCGTGCAGCAAGTCTATCATGTGTGGAGCCCCCACCTCTATCCTGAAAGTATAAGATGTCAAAATAATTTGGCATCTTATTGAGGAAAAACTCACAATAGAGTTTCCTCAAAAAGTATTGTGGCACCTCATGGCTATTGCATGGAGGTTGGTCAAATACCATCCACCACTACTCCTAAAATTTATTTTTAATTAACTCATGGTGGCACCAATGGATGGGGAACCTCCTGCATGCATGAGACAAAGGTGCGTTGGTTTTCAGGTCTATAAATAGGGCACACAAGTCAACTTTGCTATTTTTTTAATTTTTTAACATCTACATAAGAAAAACCACTAGCATAATATTGTCTCATCTCATGCCTCTTATTTGAAAAAAAAATATTTTCGCATTCATTTCTCCTACATGAGATATAATTGACTTCAATGATTCAACAATCCCTCTCCTATAAGGGTGGGTTTTGGCATGCTCAATTAATCTTCAAATTAATTGTTCAACATCTCTTTTATTGTGTTCAATTTTATTTAGAATATTTTCTTGTGTTCCTTGAGGATGCCTATGAATTGATGGAGAGGTTTCAGGTTGTTCTTGTATAGGAGGCTCTTCTTGAGGGGTGACTGTGAATTCTCAATGTTTTAAGGTGGAGATTCATTCCCTGATAATTAGAACAAAATTTTATTATAGAAACCTATTTCAATATGCATTCTAAATCAAATTCAAAATAAAAAGAATAAAAATGCATACCTCTTTGCAATCTTCG
The DNA here is from genome assembly GCA_007258455.2 of Sequoia sempervirens. NCBI lineage: Eukaryota > Viridiplantae > Streptophyta > Pinopsida > Cupressales > Cupressaceae > Sequoia > Sequoia sempervirens. The sequence continues at coordinate 205,231,374 of VDFB02000003.1, forward strand.
ATCTCTCTGATGTATTGGAAACATCCTCATGAAAAATAGCAAGCTAAGAGTATAAAAAATGGTTGAGATTTGGCGAGTGCGAGTTGCATAGCTCAAATCCTCCAAGCCAAGCTATGGGTCAAAATAAAAATGTAGGTTTCAAATGCATTTTTTACTTTTAACTTCCTTTTTCATTTGGTGTACCCCAAATTTGGCGTACGCCATATTTGGTGCTTTCCCAATTTGGCATGTGGGAAATGCTCAATTTTGAGTTTTTTTTTGCGATTTGTTTTAGTTTGGCACCAAAATTGTGTCACAGATTGGTGCACTTACCTGATACTTATTTCGCTGCATTTTGTTAAGAATACAATAGTTGATGCACAAATGCAAGGTACCATCCTTCTTTGTCACGAAAATAACTAGTGCTCCCCAAGGAAAAACACTTGGTCTTATCAACCCTTTTGACAAAAGTTCATCCAACTATGCCTTGAGCTCTATTAGCTCAGTTGTTGTCATCCTATAGGGCACTTTGGAAATTGGTTTAGACCTTGGAATTATATCTATAGAGAAATCAAGTATCTTTTTCGGTGGTAACCCAGGTAACTCCTCTAAAAATACATCTAAAAAAATTCTTAATATAGGATATCTTTCCATCTTTGGAAAACTATTGTTGTCTATTTCACCATCTTCCATCTCTCAGAAACTTTGGAAATCCAAGTTATCAAGATCTTCTCTAAGTTATTCTAACTTAACAGAAAATAGTTTGCACCCTTTCTTTTCAACCCTTACTAATTGCATTACTGAGATTTGACGAAATTTCACTTCTCTAGGTATTCCTTGGAACTTAACTTGATTTCCAAAATCATCTGGGCATTCTACAGTTTTTGCAAGAAAATCTACTTTAACCCTATGTCTCCACAACCAATTCATACCTAAGATAATTTCATAGGATCCTAATGGTGCAACATAAAGCTTTACTTCAGTAGAGAAGTAAGGTCGCTCTATCCTAGCCTTGAACAAACATTTTTACACCTTAGCTCTTGTCTAGTTAGCATACTTTACATCGCAAGATGTTGCCATGTGCCCAACCTTTGTAGATAATTGTTTAGCTACTCTAGGTGAAATGAAATTCTCATTTGCACTAGTATCAATGAGAACTAAATAAGATAAACCAAACAAAATACTTGGAGTTTCAATGGGAGTTTCTTAATACTCAACTTGGTGGTCATCCACTGCAACATGTATCCTTTGTTGGAACATTTCCCATTCAGTGGGTAGTGAACTACCAGAAGGCTTACTGGGACAATCTCTAGAAAAATAATCTCCCCCACAAGTATAGCATCTCGTAAATAGTACCTTCTCCTTTGCGATTTCTCTAGATCCACTAGTGTTTCCACCAACATTATTGGTATTTCCATGATTGGAACCATTCCTTCTCCACTCCCTTTTCAACTCTTTTCTAGTATTACAATTACCTTTCTATCCTTGCTTAGGTATATTGTGTGCAACCTCCACCTTATTAAGAGTTGGCCCATTAGGAATTTCCATAACTTTCTTACATTCCTCACCTTCCTATGAATTGGAGTTAGCCCTAATCTTTTTCTCTTGCTTAATTTTCTTCTCATATACTAGATCCATAGTTGTTGGACCATGTATATCCACTTCTACTTCGATTTGATTGTTAAGACCCATTCTAAATTTTCTAATGTGGAAGAACTCATCCTTATAATATATAGGAACATAACACAAGAGTTGAGTAAACTTCTCCCAATACTCATTAATCGACATATTTCCTTGTCTCAAACCCTGGAAGTCCATGATTTTTTGGTCGTAGTATAGTTGAGGCAACCATTGCTTGCAGAAAATCTCAACAAATTCCCCCCATGTCAACTTCCATGAGTTGATACTAAGTTCCAACTTCTTATTCATCCACCAAGTTGAAGCTTCTCCAGCTAACTAGTATGCACCCCAAGCAACTTTAGTGGTCTCAGTGTAATTTTGAATTTTAAAATACTTTTCCATTTGAACAAGCTATGCCTCAGCTTCATCACTGCTAGCACTTCCCTCAAACTTGGGTGGAACAATCTTTTTCATATCCTTGGAAAGCTTGGAATCCATAAGTTTCTTATTTCTTTCCTTAGATGGTGTTGGTGATCTTTCTTTTTCATGATCACAGGTTCCATCATGTCCATGAGAAGAGTTTTCACCTTCGTTCTCATTAATGGGAACCTCTTTCTCAACCCTAGCTTGTGACTTTTCTTGCTCAAGGTTATCTAACCTTTCCAGAATTTGGTCAAGTCTAGCTTCAATTCCTATTGATCCTTGGCCAACTTCTTGGCTACCACCAGGATTGGTTCATGTCCTCACCATCTTCACAAGATTGGGTTTTACCTGAATGTTTTATCCATGTTAAACTAAATTATGTTATCAACTATCTTATGGAATACATTAAAAAGGCATTCATATGCACATAAAGAATTCCGCATAAGATTTTGGCACATGATTTTTTTTATAAACAAATAATTTTATTCATTTCATAAGGATTTCAATATTCTTTGATTACATGGAATGACTATTCAAATAATCGAGTGGAGAGTATCCCTCATATTCACTCTTAGACACATAACTTAAGGGTTATAGGGTATATCAGGATCATCATGGAAAAGCAGCCCTTAAGTGGCAAAAAATCAAAAAATTAGAGTTAAGCAAGTTGGTAAAAATTTGAATAAGTTATCTATATTATTTCAAAAATATGTAAGAATAGAATTTGTATAAAATTGAATGTAGTTTCTAAATTACTAGGTTTGTTTAAAAAAAAAAACTATTTGGTGAAAATTTGAACTTTCAATGCAGTGGTACTTAAATTTCAGGGAAAAAATATTAAGTAGGTGTTTGTTTAACCACCGTAACCACAATAAAATGATAATATTTTTTTATAATATTTTAGATATAAGTAGAGGACTCATGCCCCGATGTGATGCATATTTTTTTGTAATTTTTTTCCAAGTAAATAATTAATTATGAATTTTTATTACAAAATTTTAAAAAATATAAAAAATTATGTTTGACCACCTTAACTTGGTCAAAACTTCATGAAATTCATTTTTCCTTTTTTAATCCTATAGTATCTGAAGCATAAAATGTGATACATGTTTTGGATTCAAAAATGTGATACCATTTGAAAGCTATAGATGTTTTCAATCAGCTCATCAATTAGGACTTTACTCGTAATTTGAATAGAAAATAAATAATAATTACTTATTAAATTCAAAGTAAAGAATAATTTATATCGATGGAAATCTAAGAATCTCCTTTAAAAACTCTTTTCATTTCATCAATTTTGGGTAAAAAATCAGCCACATACCCATGATATTACCACTTTTTGGCCCATCATGATCCTAAACATACCCTATATCCTAAAGACTGAGATTGTTTCTCAACTCTATCTTTCTATTCATCCCTCATTTGTTCATATCTATCCAAAAATGGATAGTAGCCTTCAAATTTATTATATGATACATAGTTACGAGGTTCAATGCTAATATGGTGTTCATCAACATTGTAGTCTACTCTTTTCGTAGACATTTGTCCATCAGACCATTTCTCATCTAGTTGATCTTGAGGTACATATTCCTCAGACTCTTTGCTTGAGGAAATTACTATTACTTCAGATAATGGAAGAACTCTAGGGTCCCTAAAGATGAATGTTGGGTTGATACTTCCTTCCAAGGAAATATCCTTGGAGAGTGATAATGACTCAGACTCTTTTGGTAGAATGGAAGGTAAATGATTGAACATAGCCTCCATCTTCATCTTCCTCTTCACATCATTGATCCGAGAAAGTGCGTGACTAAATGTCTCAGTGTCACTCAACCATATGGCATTGTCATAGTTGGTTCCCTCTATGGTTCTAACGATGGCTTATTTTTCCTTCTTTGCCTTGAGGTAGCACTCATTTTTATTATTGTCTTTCAAGTTGTCAATCTGAGATGCACCATCCTAGCACAAGAATTCACAACATTAGATAACATTGAATGGAAAGAATGATGAGCTCATAGGTCTTAGAACTAAACCTAGTAGCTCTAATACTACATGTAATATGCCAAATGCTCATTGTAGTAAATTTCCCAAGTTTTATAGTGAAAGTAAAAACAAACTATGTACAAGCCATTACAATTTTTTTTTTCCAATTTTATTGAAAATATATATGAACAAAGGTGCTATAACAGTGAAAAAAGGATTTCCATTCCATTAAAATACTTTACAAAGTATATCAAAGGAAGTACAAACTAAATACATAGCTCCTTCAAGCTTCATAACATAAGATATAGATGGTACAAGAATCAGCCTTTCAAAATCTTAGTCTTCTATCACCTGCTGAGGAGGAGAAGTATCACTCAAGTGATTTTTCACCAACCACGAACTCATATGTGGTCCATCACACATCTATCAATGATAGATGGCCCTTCCATTTGATGAAGGTATTGGTTGGGTAACCTTGTATGACAAACCATTATGAGCTAGTGCAGTGTCCTACATGACTAGGATTTATAACCTACACTAGGTAACCCTCATATATTAAATAGACACGGTGAACTGACAATGGAGTCTCGGTAATCTCACTACCTAAAGTGGAGTCTTTGACATTCACACTACTTTGGCCAAAGTGTTCTCACTCAATACTTTGAGTGATGGTCTACCATTCACTTACACTTTAGCAGCTCATTTTGACTTAAGGCCAATATATCTATGTTTAGGCAATCCCTCTCTACAGGAAAGCTACTCCCCAGGATAACCTATCTCTTTATCACAACCTAAGGTAACACAACTCTTTAAGAAAAGTACTAGTTCCCTCCCTTCACAAGATATCAACCCTAGGAGTAACTTACTAATCCTATAGCATAAGTAAATATCTAGGCATGAGTGTACCTTAAGGGTAGGTGTAGGATCATCATGGAAAAAATAGGCCCTTAAGTGGCGATGAAATTAAGAAAAATCAGAGTTAGGAAACTTGATGTAAAAATTTGAATAAGCTATCTATATTATTTCAAAAATATGTAAGAATATAATCTATAGAAAATTGAATGTAGTTTCTAAACTACTAGGTTTATTTAAAAAAAAAAACTATTTGGTGAAAATTTGAACTTTCAATGCAGTACTACTTAAATTTCAAGGAACAAATAAGTAGGTGTCTGTCTGACCATCCTAACCACAATAAAATGATAAATTTTTTTATAAGATTTTAGTTATAAGTAGAGGACTCATGTCTTGATGTGATGCATATTTTTTTGTAATCTTTTTCCAAGTAAATAATTAATTATGATGTTTTTATTACAACTTTTAAAATATATAAAAACTTGTATGTGTGACCACCTTAACTTGGTAAAAACATCATGAAATTCAATTTTTTTAATCTCATAGTATGCAAAGCATAGAATGTGATGTATGTTTTGGATTCAAAAAATGTGATACCGTTTGAAAGCTATAAACTTTTTTCAGTCAGCCTATCAATCAGGACTTTAGTCGTAATTCAAATAGAAAATGAATAATAATTATTTATTAAATTCAAAGTAAAGTATAACTTATATTATTGTAAAATAGAGAATATCTTTTAAAAACATTTTTCGTTTCATCAGTTTTGGGTAAAAAAAGTCGTCAGCCACATACCCTACACATACCCATCATATCACCACTTTTTGACCTATCATGATCCTACACATACCCTTAAGCTACCCATGTTTAAACATATCTAGTATTAACATAATACTAATACTTATGTCAAGCAATCTCTCCTATCATGGAGTAATTAAAAACAATGCACATTATAAGTAAATAGTTTCTACTTTTCCTTCAAGTAAACTATTTGTTTCCCTATATGCAAATAACAATTAAAGATCTGTTTAAACAATCAAGACATAACTCTTCTAAAATATAGAATAAACATAAGTAGAATATTCTCATGCCTATGGTAAGCTTTCCAAATGACCGACTACATACACAACACTTCTAGAACAACAACTATCTTGTTATTGATCCTCCAACAAAGTATCATAGTCCTTATCTCTCAAGTTGATAAATTCTACTTGTCAAAAGATAATATTCTCACCCTAATACTTAAGGATTCTCTTCTCTATACTTGACAGAATAATGCAGGCAGAATATAACTAAAATGCATAACTTTCTTAGAAGTGTTGGATGGAAATATTGCACAGAGAAGTGTGTAAATTTGTATAAAATAAGCATCCCAAATAGGTGAACTCATTCCTCTATTTATGTAGCAATCGGATGCTCGCATAGCCTATAGATTAGGCATGATTCTTGATAGCAATTTAATACATGCATAGCAACACATTTAACTTTTCCAAAAGGTGGTGAATTTGCAAGCTCTTTCTTAGCTTAAGTAGCTATAGATCAACTTTTAAGTTTGACAGTAAACAGAGACCAATTCAAATCTACATATGCTTGAATTCAATTTGCACCTCCAACAAGATGTCTACAGTTAAGAGAATTCAAAGGTGGCACCAATATCATAACTATCGTTTTAGAGATGGCATGAATTCCTTCAAGAAAGATTCAACCAAAAATAAGTGAATGACATCTAAGTTTGTGTTGACCAAGTCAAAGAATGAGTCAACCGCTTCATTTAATCGGTTTAACATAGTCATTGAAATTACTTTTACAACTATTTGATCTTTGCCAAATATCATGATAATTCTATTTACTAAGTCAAGGTTTCCTCTTAAATAGGCATCGACCTTTTATATTTGATCATCAACTTAAATGTTTGTGTTTTGTAGAATTACAATTTACTCTTTAGATTGATGACAATAAGAGCACTAAAAGTGGCCCAAAAAATTAAGTCATAACTATTTTAAAAATTTGACCTCCCAATCGTTCATGGTAATCGACTTTGAACCCATACATATAGCATTTAAAATCGGATGTAATACATTGCTAAAGATAGTCGATATTAAAGCAATTGACATTTAAACATATATAACATATACATACATACATATATATATATATATATATATAGATATATATCATACGTCAACAATGTATGTATATATAATCGATATACAATAGAATATATCAATATAGCAATCACATTGTTACATTAGTATGATGATTGTGTGTGTGTACCTCTATGTACATGTATGCATATGTATACATGTGTCAGTACACTTGTATGGGCATATCTATTTGCTACCATATGCATGTATGGATGCACATATACATATGAATATATTTGTATACATTATATATATATATATACACATACACACACACACACACACACACACACACATATACACATTTGATTCACAACCATAATCATACACAATTACCATGGTGTTGATAAGAGACTAAAAGTGATATATCCACACATATACATATGCATGGTGTTGGTTCCATTGAATAGTTCCAAGCACTTAAGCAACTCATGCATGAGTGTGCATAGGTATGTCTACCTATGTACACATATGTGTGTGTTCCTTCATATTTAAATGAGATTGCATTCATTCACAAACCAGTGATAACAAAATGTACACACAATTTATTCATCCACTGAATTCACATTACATTCACATTTTACCCTACATAGTAATAGTAAATAGTAATTACACAATTAGGGTGTAACACTCACCTAATTGAACTTCCTTCACTTTGTTTCTTTCATTAATCTAAAAACTAGTGTTATTCTAAATTACCTTAAAAGGGTTGTTATTTCAAGTTGATCCATAGGACTATCTTCAGTAACAGGTGGAGGTATATCATGTTGTTCATTGTTTGTATCAACAGTCATTACATCAGTGTTTGAAGGTTCGCTAGCCTTGACAAATGAAGTAGTGTGTTTAGGCATGGGATTGGTGAAAATTTGTAAGTTCTGGTTAGGGGGTGCAACAAACTTATTGCCTTGATCATTAACACCCATAATGGACAAATGGCCTAAATCAATGAGGTCTTGAACTAAATGTTTTAGATGCTTGTAGTGTTCAGTTTCATGTCCATTTTGGTGATGAAAATGACAATAAGCATTAGGTTTGAAGGTGGGTGATAAGGGTTGATTTGGATCAAGTGGTCTAATGGGTGGTAAAGTGAGCATGCATTGTTGAATTAATTGGTTCATTATTTTATGAAGGGCATGGTAAGGGAGTAAATTGTCTCTTTAGGTCCCCATAGGTATAAGGCATCGTTGCTTTAACAAGCCCTTGAGTTTATGTTTGAAACCTAACCCTAGGTAGCCTTCAATCGTCTAAAATTTGTGATGCAACAATAAGTGATTAAACTTGGGAAGTTACTCTTACCATATCTCAAGGGCAAGATATGGGGTTATGAAGATTATCTATCCTCTATAGTTGGTACTTTGAAACATTGGTCTAACACTACTTATTAATAATATTATTATATTAGTGATCTCATAGACCAAACACACCTTATAAACACCTACCCTCTGATAATCATCTCCCTTTAACATTGGAGAATACCACTACAATAGATTATTCCCACTAATATGAGCTCTACTTCAACTAGGTAGAAAAATAGTTTTTAGAAATATAATTAGTGGGTTTTTGCTTCAAACAACCAAAATTGCATCAATTGGGGATTAGTATTTGACTCTAATTTTTAGTGATCTAGGAAATTATCTCATTGTGATTCTCTCTTTAACAATTCAATATATGACTCTAGTTACCCTTTGTGGCCATTGGTAAACCCCTTATATGATGGTGATCACCTGATCAAAAGATATGGATGCAATAATACACTAAATTTGAAAACCTTGAATCCTAGCTTACCTCCCTTACTAACGAACTATGCGATGTCAATTAGTATATTTTCTAATCCTCTATTTGTACCTCTATTCTTCTATATGTGTACATTGCTTGTACTTTTCACTTTGTTTTGTGTTTTCCTTTTGGGGATGATGCAAAGCATTGAGACACCCTATGTCTCTTCCATGTTGACCCAAAAGATCCTTCTCTTTTTGACTTTTTTTTTGTGTTTTCCTTTTGGGGATGACACAAGCATTGAGATGCCCTATGTCTCTTCCATGTTGACCCAAAAGGTCCTCTTTTTCACTTTTGTTTTGTGTTTTCCTTTTGGGGTTGATGCAAAGCATTGAGATTCCCTATGTCTCTTCCATGTTGACCCAAAGGTCCTTCTCTTTTTTGCTTTTTTTTGTGTTTTCTTTTGGGGATGTTGTAAAGTTTTGAGACACCCTATGTCTCTTCCATTTTGACCCAATCAATCCCTTTCCCTTTTCACTTTTTATTTTGCTTATGTTTTTCCTTTTGGGGATGACACTAGGCATTGAGAAGGAGAACTCGTATCACAAAGTAAGGATTTGGTAGAAAGGAGATATGGAATCCTAAGATGCTCACAAGCATGAGACAAGGGAGATAGACATGAGATCCAAGAGGACTATAACAAACCAAATGCAATTGTCAACCTTTCACTATAGTGGCGAGAAATCATTATACATTAACATTGCATTCTGAGATCATATGTGTTTGTTGAATATCCTTTGTTTTCTAGGGTTCTTCAGGTTTCAACAAGACTAAAGCTAAATTTTCGACAACTAAACTCAAGTGAATCCAAAAAATGTAAAGTCAAACACACGAGAAATCCAAAACTAAGAGAATAAAACCAAACCTACAACCACAAATTTTTGAAATAGTTATGATTCAACAACCTCTTTTAATAGAGGTCTTCATGAATTTAAAGATAAGAACTTTTAAAGAAAGCTATGAATAAAATAGATTTAAAACTGCTTTAAAAACAAAACAAAAGAACTAAAAACTATTGAAAAATAAATATAAATACAATAAATACAGTATTGAAAAATAAATTAAAAAAATACAAATAAATATATTGAAATTTTTTATAATATTAAAAAATATATTTATGTTACTACTATAAATAAATAAAAATAAAAAATACTATATAAATATATATTATAAAAATAAAATAAAATATATATTATAAAATAAAAATAATGTATAAATATATATTATAAAATAAAAAAGCAACAATAGTAAACCAACCTATATTAGTTAAATATATACAAGAACATGACATACACTATATTGGCATATCCATTTGCTACCATATGCGTGTATGGATGCACATATACATATGAATATATGTATATATGTACATTATACACACACACACATATATATATGAATATATGTATATAGATTATATATATATGAATATATGTATATAGATATATATATATATATATATATGAATATATGTATATAGATTATATATATATATGTGTATATATATATATATATATATATATATATATATATATATATATATATATATATATATATACACACACACACACACACATATACACATTTGATTCACAACCATAATCATACACAATTACCATGGTGTTGATAAGAGACTAAAAGTGATATATCCACACATATACATATGCATGGTGTTGGTTCCATTGAATAGTTCCAAGCACATAAGCAACTCATGCATGAGTGTGCATAGGTATGTCTACCTATGTACACGTATGTGTGTGTTCCTTCATATTTAAATGAGATTGCATTCATTCACAAACCAGTGATAACAAAATGTACACACAATTTATTCATCCACTGAATTCACATTACATTCACATTTTACCCTACATAGTAATAGTAAATAGTAATTACACAATTAGGGTGTAACACTCACCTAATTGAACTTCCTTCACTTTGTTTCTTTCATTAATCTAAAAACTAGTGTTTTTTTAAATTACCTTAAAAGGGTTGTTATTTCATTGCAAGGAGACAATTTTTCCTTAGGCGAACCCCTAGAAATATGTATGTCAAGATTGAAGAGAGCGAGCAAAAGTTTTAGAATGAAGTATGCACATTCTTTACTCTTCTTAAGTGGGCCAAATCCAAGTGTTTCACTATTGATTGTTCTTTAATGCTCAATAATTAGAGAGGACTTGTAAATTCTAGATGTCTAAAATGAATTCTAATTAATGATTTTAAATACGAGCACACAATATCAAATTTCATAGGATGTGTACTTAGTTATCTTAGTGTGAGAAAATAAAGGTGATCAATTGACCAAAATTAAAATTTGAATCTAAGAAAAAGTAGGGATCAAGTTGATGATCACAAGATCAATTTTGTGACTACAAAAATCATCTTAGGTAGAAAAACAGTCAGATTTGGATGGGAAATGAATATATGAAGGTAGGTACATTGAATATGTATCATAATTGTGGGGATAATGTGAATGTATTTAAGTATATGCATATGAGGACAAGATAGAGGCAAATTGTATAGAAATGAGTGTATATGAAGATTAAAAAAAATAATACAAATGAACCCAAATTCATACAATATTGTATCTTTTATCAATATATATACAATATCAGAATATATTCAAAATAGAAACATTTGAATTAAGTGGAAAGACATGAATATATTAATTTCACCATTAAAATATGTTATACACCATTAAGGGACAAAACATGGCTCATATCAAAAGTATAATAATATTATTATAAGAATTAAAGTAATCGATTTATGAGTTTGTCACCAATGATGGATCTAAAACTATATTGTTTGTTAGTGACATCTTCTAAGATTCTTTATGAACTATAGATGAAAGAAGAGTCTTCAAGTGTTAAAGAAAAGTCTCTCTTGAGTGCATAAAAACCAGGTTTGGGCTGTTAAAGTTTAAAATGTCTTGTTTGGGGACGTGTGAGAGATGGTTGATCTGATTTTTTCCCTTGTCCGTTATAGACCATGTTTGGAGTCCGTTCCTTTCTGTACATATAAGCAACACAACTATTATATATAAAAAAAAATGAAGAATCCCACGGCAGGTAAATGATGATATGATGATGTCAATTCACGTCAATGAAGTGCAGCAGGTCTTCTCTGTCACCTTTGAAAGGCTACAAGGAAATTATGGTGTGATGGGTCCTATACCAAATTACAACCACTCAAATATAGTGAATTAAGAAAAAATAAGCACTAAAATTTTAATGTTTTTAATGATAGGCAATTCATTTTCATTTGGGTGGTAAGAAGCTATGAAATCCAAAAGTGGGATTCATAAAAATGTCCAGAGATTCTTTTTTTTTTTTTTAAGTTCGTAACGAAATTTTTTATTAAATATGATATAATAGATACAAAATTGAATTATAAAGATATAGACATCTTTGTCATTTAAAAAGTTGTTAGTTAAAATGTTACTATTCAATTTAATAAAAATTAAATAAAGACAAGTTCAGAAAGTTCAAACAAAAAGGTTCATAAAGTCAGCAAACTTGATATGACAAAGAAATATTGAGAAATCTGAAATAAAGGCGCCCACAAAAGATCAAAATTTTCTTATAAATTTGATCACGCACAATGAATATTGAATCATGTTCATATGGTATGACAAATTTTGAATCAAATTCTTTAAAGGACATATTAAATAAAGCAAGGACCATTATCATGGACAGACTGAATTTTCATGCACCATCAATAAATGGACTGTGCATTGAAAGTCAATAGTAAAGCAATGTGGATGTTCTTGAATCCGTCAATAACAAATAGATCAGGGAGGGGAATGAGAGTTTTTAAGCAATATATAGTTCCTCCTTTTAATTAAAACATTTCTATTTCAAATTTAATGCCCATCATCTCTGAAAATATGTTTATCTACCATCTATTTTTCTTTAATGATATATCCTCCTTTTTATATACAATCCATTTTCTTTTAAAGATATATCATCTTTTTATTATCTTATTTATCCAAAAATTAATAATATCCACCCATACGCCATTACATCTCTTAGTTAAAACATTTCTGTTTCAAATTTAATGTCCACCATCTCTGAAAATATATCTATCTACCATCCATTTTTCTTTAATGATACATCATCTTTTTTATCTACCAGTATATCATCTTTTTATTATTTTATTCATCCAAAAATAATAATAATATCCACCCATAAACCATTACCTCTATCATTATTGTTGGCTCTGAGTCTATGTATCGTACTGAGCTCTCATTTAATTATCTTTGGCCTTTTTTACTTCCATGGACTGATACCCATTTTGTGCTTTGTGCCATTACAACTGAGACTGAATAGTCCAAACTATTTTTCAACCACTCCAGTCCATTCTATCACTTTTAAATGTTTGACTGTTTATTCATCCAAAGTGTCCTTTGGTTCCTTTTCTATTAGAAAATCAATGTCTGAAGAAAACATTTACACAGTACAGTCGGTGCGTTTTCCCAAGTCATGAAATCATTTTTTTTTCTGCCTGTTGAAAACTCAGGCAAGACAAAGAAAAGAAGAACTAGGATGATAATGTGAATATAGCTTATATGACGACGTAATGAAAAACCATCATTTTCAGCATATGTGAACTTGCATGTTCCCTGACCTTTTAATCATGGCACCCACATGGATTTATGAATGATAATCCAAAGGCCTTCACTTGTTAGTCTACTTGAAAAATTCTATACATGCATTAGGGTGAATAGGATTTGTCATCTAGTCGGTTTCCCATGTAGAAAGTAAGTGAATATTGTTAATAAAATGCTATAATATGCAGAACCAAGAGAATGAATAAGAAAAAATATTGTGTAAAATAGAAGTAGTCTATAGAAAATCTAAAACAATAATAAAGAAATGGAAAGGAATGATAATATGCAGTATTTTTATTTGAAAAATGTTTCGGTAAAAAATTTAATAAAGTATGTTTTTTTATTATTGTAAAGACTCAACCATTCTCTAATATAATAGTCAATTTATTTTACTTCATCTTTAAGTACATTTGAATATAGATAGGCACATTGAAAGTGGTTTTATAGACTGCATATTATTAAACATGGAAAGTAAACAACACTTATCCAATACTCACTTGTTTAGATACTTTCCATAAGGACCACATTATTAAAGTGTTAGCTGCTAAGGACAACAATGTTCATTGACTTTGTGCACAAAAAAAAAAATCTCACTACTTATAGCTTTTGTCAAAAACTTAGCAACATTATTCTATATAACGACTTTTTCCAACACTTATTTATTCTCAACCATTTATTTCACAAAATGGTACTATATTCTAATATGCTTTGACCAAGCATTATAAGATTTTTTTTGGGTGAAATATATTACACTTCAACTATCACTATGAATCCTTACCAATTTCTATACTGAACCAATTGTCGAGCACAATTTTTGTAACGACACTATTTTCTTCAATCATGAATAGTTGTCATGTACTCTACATCTATCATGGATAATGCAATTGCTACCTATCTTTTTCTCATCTAGTTTACTACTTGAAAAAGAGTGAATTAGAATCCACAAATCCTTGTAAATTCAAAGCTTATTTTCAACCACTCTTCCTTGATAACAAATTGTATAATCTAAAGTGCCACGTAGATATCTACCTTTTTTTCCACAACAATCCAATATTCTTTACTTAGTTTAGATATGTATGTATTCACAACTCCCACTACATGTGCTTTGTTAGGTCAAATATAGACCATTACATAGATGATCCTACTAACAACATTAGCATAAACAACTTGACACATTTCCTCTATTTTTTCTTCTATTTTAGGAAATTATTCAACAACAATTTTTTACTAATAGAAAATGGAGTACTCATAGGTTCACTAACCTACATCCTAAATCTCTATAGAATTGCCATACTTTTTTATGTAGCCACAATTTTCTATTTGCACAATCTGTTTTAATTTACATGCATAAAATCAATTTTATAGCACTTAGATATTTCATGTTGAACCGTGAAGATAACTAAGATTTAATTAAACTAATCATTGTCATATTGCTACCAATTATTAACATCTCATCTACATGCAGCATAATGACAATAAAATTTCACCTTTAAAAAAATAGACACATGGTTTAGCTTTTCTATGATGTAGCCCAAGTCAAACCTATCAAAGTCTTGATTCCACATCTTTGGTGATTAGTTCAAACTATATAAATAGACATTTTATCTTATTTGGCACTAATTCTTACTTACCTTTCACCTTATAAGATTTTGGTTGTGACATACAATTTTCCCTCTAGCTCACCATGTAGAAGTGTTGTCTTTACATCTATTTGTTCAATTTCAAGATCAAAAGTAGTAGTAAAATATTTAAAAATCTTATTGAATTTAGTTTTGTAATAGGATATTTATTTTTTGTCAAAGTCTATTACCTCTACTTGAGAAAATCCTTTTGTTACTAAACAATCTTTATAGATAAATTTTTTTCTTCATTTTATTTTTTCTTAAATAACCACTTGCAATCAATTGATTTTCTCTTACAGGGTAATTTAATTAATTCCCAAGTCTAATTTTTATATAAGGACACTATTTCTTCCATCATGGCCCCCTTCCAAGACTCCATTTCATTTTCAATATACGTATTTCCTTAAAGTTCCTAGGTCTTTATTAGTAATAGATAAAGTGGATGATGCATACTGAAAATTAGGATCTATACCTTTTTTTGTTTTCTTCTTACCTAATTGATCTCCTCAATGTTGGAATTTCTAGTTTTACATTTTTTGGTTACACATTCTCCTCTTCCAACACTTTCCTTGATTCATATTATGCAAATGTTTCAAATTTAAACATAGATCTACCCTCTTATAGTTCCACATGAATTCTTTTAGGTTCTTTCTCTAGTTCTTTAACTATTTTGAAGCCCTCTTTCCTTTTTTAAAAATTAAATTATGACTATATTTTTTTGTTTCTAGGTTTTGTATCTTATATCCTTAAATACCAATACCAAATTATAATCCAGATTAGTCTTTCTTTTCCAAGAATATACACATAAGAATCATAACTAAAACCTCTTAAATGTTTGGGTTAGGGTTTCTTAATATTCCATGCTTACTATAGAATTTTATCCAACAATGTTGAGGTGGGTGACCTATTGATAAGATAACAACTAGTTGTCACTACTTTTGACTAGAATTTTCTATTTAGAATTACATAGCTAAGAATGATTCAAGCCTTACCCATTATATTCATTCTCTTAGAAATTCTATTATATTGTGGTGTATAAGGAGTGCTCTTCTACCATTATATTCCACATTATTCATAAAATTACTTGAATGCATATGAGTAATAAACTCCACCTTTTAATAGGAAAAATGGAAAATTTTAGCACCAATACTAAGGAAGTATTCAAGCATGGCATCTCTGTCATTATTGAAGTGGTGAGTGAGGATGAAATTAGTAATAGTGGATAAGGATGATGTAGATGGTAAGGATAGGGATAGAACTTGAGGGGAAATTTGGATGGGGGTTTGGTTTCTCTTGTCAAATGAAGTTGTAGCATGGGTAATAGGAGATGGATTAGAATTTAGTGGAGTTAGGGATGATGGAATTTTTACACCAATTCTAAGGAGGTATCTAAGCATGGACTCTTTATCATTATTGAAGTGATAGGTGAGTGCAAAATTGGTGAAGGCTTGGTGATTGGAAAATGGATGGGTAAATTCTTGGATATATGAGGATGTGGTGGATGGGGAGAGCTCATATTGGTCTACAAGAGTCACATTATCATCGCAAGGATTATAATCAGGTTAGTCAACAAGGCTATCTTCCTCATCATCATCAATGTAATTTGGGTTGAACTTGAGTGTGATGTTTAGTTTTGTTGGGGTGTGATATGGGTCCATGATGTTTGTTGGAATTGGAATGGATGAGGGTATATTATAATAGAGTAGGTTGGATGGAGGATAGATTAGACAGTTAGACATGGTGGAGGATTGATTGAAAGAGAAAATTTTGGGATTGATTTTGGATGAGGGTAGAAATTAGGGTGATGAATTAAAAATATATTGGGGATTAGGAGAATGGGACATAAGGATGAATATGGATAATTAGATTAGATTTGGGGATCAAATTCCAAGACCTTAATATGATTTGATTTGAATGTAGATGATTCTCTATACTTAAGATATACTTGTGTTCTTAAGAAAGAGTTGATTGGATTTGATTTCTACTTAATATAGGAAAATTTCAAGTAGGAATTGAATGGATTTTATGACTATACTTAAGATAGACTAATGTTCTTAAGAAATTTTGGATTAAAGATGAAATCAACTTAAGGTCTTGATTTTTGATTGGAAGATTGTATTTGAAATGGATGATAGTGGATCAAGGATAGGATATTTAAGTGAAGGATTTGGATTATGATGAAAGGATATGTGGTATGAAGGAGATTAATTCCTTAACCAAATTTTGATGTTCAAAGGATGAATTTTTATTATGATAGTGGATTAAGGATAGGATATTTGGGTGAAGGATTTGGATTATGATGAAAGGATATGTGGTATGAAGGAGATTAATTCCTTAACCAAATTTTGATGTTCAAAGGATGTTTTTTTATTAAGGATTAGGGACTGGATGTATGGTTGAGATGGATAGATGCATAATAGATTATTAGATTTTGGATGAAGATATATGGATTATATTAGGATTTTTTGGAATAGGATTAGGTTGAAAAGGAGATTGGATTAAGATTATGATGAAGGGTGGAGATTAAGGATGAAATTGAAGGATGTGGATTAAGGATGATGATGGATAGAGGATATTAAGAGCAAGATTAATGATAAAATTGGATTAAGAATTATGGATTTTGATGTGGATTATGGAGGATGAATGAATAGAGGATGATTAGGATAATGATTATGATATATATTGGATTAAAAAAATTAATTACCTAATTAGGGTCCTAAATGATGGAACAAGGATGGGTTGGAGATAGATTGGGGTGATTAGATAGTTGGGATAAGGTGTATTAGGTAATCAACGATGATTGGGGAAAGATGGATAATTAGAAAAATTAGGGAGATAATTAGAATGATTATGGATGATTAGGATGGGATGGATAATTATAATGATTAGGAAGGATAATTACAAAGATAATGAATGATTAGGGTGAATATGAATGATAAGGATGAAGAATATGGATAAGTGGGATGACAATAGATGATTAGGATGAAGGGGATAATTATGATAGAAAAGAGTGATTAGGATTAGAAGGAATGACTAGAATGATTATGGGGGATGATTAGAAAGATGGTGGAGGATTAGTAATGGATGATTAGGATTAGAATGGTTATGGGTGATTAGGATAAGGTGATTAAGATGATTAGAAATTATTAGGATAAAGTGATTGGGATAAAAAAGGAATGATTAGTATGAATTATTAGGGTGATTAGGGGATAAATAGAATCGTTATGTATGATTAGGATGAGGTAATGAGGATGGGAAGTTTGACTTGGAGACAATGTGGATAGATTGACTTAGAGGGCACATAGATTTTATTTTTTTGGAGTGTTTTGATGTTTTTAGGTTTTTTATTTTTTAAAATTTTATGGTTTTTTGAGTTTTCTAACTTTGTTGGATTTAATAATTTAAAATGAAAATCTACAAGTAAATAATGAAAAAATAGAAATTTTTATTGCTCAATTTGATAAGTGTACCCTTTCAACTTCAAGTGGGGAAGGTGATCTAAACATTCAAGCACATAAGAAACATAAATAAGCCTAACCCAAATGGGAATTTTTGTAGGCACACAGTACCACAAGAAAATATGTCCAAAATGTCTCAACTAGGATTTGCAGGCTCAACTAGGGGTATCCTCTATATACCACAAGGGTACATGAGGCATAATCCATATATGGAGGAGAATACTACCAAACAACTGAGAGTAGAGGGTAGTTCCCACTCTCCGCCTTCACTTATCTAAGGTATAAAGTTATTAGAGGCTTAGCCTAGATTGACAATATTCCACTTCTAAGAGGCATGTCTTTCAATTCACCCCTGATATTTATACCTGGCCAGAACACGAGAATTGAGGTCATCCCCCAGGATGATGAAATCCATAGGAAAACACCCTAAAAAAGAAAACAATATCACTTATTTCTAATCCCACTCACTAGGGTGTAAAATGAGAGCATACATAAGTGAGTCTTGGGGATTAAAAGAAATTTATTTTTGTGATCCTAAATGTTAGTCTAGTTCTAAATATGCAAAATAACTAAAATGCAATGAGGAAAAACACAAAGGGGCACCTCAGCATTAGTCTAAGGAATGATAAAGCAAAGAAACAAGATAAAATGAAGATTGTAATCTGCATATACCTTCTTTATTGTTGAAACTACTTGGTTGGTCCTTGATTTTGATTGCTTTGTGTGCTCCTTGGATGGCTCTTGATGCAAGATTGACAATAGAACTAAATGATAGTGAAAATGACTAAAATGGCTTAGCTAAATGAATTAAAGGCTTGTGAGTTGAGTGTTCAAAAATGACAGCATTTAGTTACAAAAATGACTAAGTGTTGAAAAGTCCTTAGAGGAGGGGGTATTTATAGAGGAATTTGAATTCTCTAGAGAATACAATGGTTGAGATTTATTCAACAAGGCCAAGATGAAGGGCCAAGGTGAGTTGAGGACTCACAAGCCCTCACATTTTGACATGTGGAATGTGAAGTGGCTAAGGGTGAGATGATGTGTAGGTGATGTGGAAGGAGAGTACATGATGTGGAGGAAGTACAAGTACCTTCCAAGTACCTTGGGGAGTGAGAAGATTTCCTCAAAAAGGAACTTCTTGTCCCCAAGTGAGAATGAAAGTGACATTTGAGGAATTTTGGAATTCCTCAAAAATCTCCATGGGAAAAGAGAAAGTGGTTGGAGAAATAAATGTGAGTTAAAAATTCACATTCTTAGGAGAATCTAATGGATAAGAGAG
The DNA here is from genome assembly GCA_007258455.2 of Sequoia sempervirens. Classification (NCBI taxonomy): domain Eukaryota; kingdom Viridiplantae; phylum Streptophyta; class Pinopsida; order Cupressales; family Cupressaceae; genus Sequoia; species Sequoia sempervirens. The sequence goes on from VDFB02000003.1 coordinate 205,251,110, forward strand.
GGTCTCCAAAAAGGTGGGAATTCGTCACATGTGGATGAGGTGACAAGTCCAATGTTCTAGAAGTTTTGGAAGGATAAAATGTGAATTAAAAATTCACATGGGGAGAAGAAAGACCTAGGATGAATAAATGTGAATTAAAAATTCACATGGGAAAGAGGGTCAATGCCAAAAAAAACATATAAAAATTTTGACTAAAAATGGGTGCTAAAAGTGGCTAATGTCCTTGATTAAGGTTGTGCAAACACATAATTAGGATAATTAATGAGAGATTAGAGGCAAGTGGAAAATGTAGGAGGATGCATGACATTAATCCTTGATTAAGAGGATGCACATCCTAATCATGAATTAATTAAATTAATCCAAATTAGAGATGGATTATGGAGGATGTGACAAGGAGAGAGAAAAGATGAATTTTAAATTGATTTTAATTTAAAAGGGTTAAAATGACTAAATTAAATAAATTGATGTATTTATCTAATTTAGAGAGGAAAAAGGGGTAGGGTAAAGCATTTAATTGTTAAATTAAATACTTTAAGAAATTTGGACAGAAATTACAATATTAATTAAATAATTTAATATTGATGGAATGGATGAATAAAGAGATGAATTTGATCGTATGGGAGCGATCAAATTTAGGTGTCTACATTTTTCCCCTCTTTGAAATATTGTTAGAATAATAGTGTTTCGGAGAAAAATAAAATGCAGATGACGAATGAAGTGATAAGACTTGATGCCTCAACATGAAATAGATTGAATGAGTTGCCCAAATAGAGGAAAGTGAAAGGGGATGCCACAGTCTCATGGGAGAAGGCTCATGATGGAGGAATGAAGAGGAATGATAGGGTATGCCCCCTTGAGAGGGTGGTTGGGGAAGAAAAAGGGGCCTTGAATGAATTCTCGATAGAAATAAATGGAAGACACCATTGGATAGAGCTCAAAAAAGTAAGCAACTTTAACTTTTGAACGAAGTTAATCAGACGCACGATTTGCAAATGGTGGCCCCGGGAAAGAAGGGGATTAGTGTGAGGAGAAAAAAGTTAAATAAAAGGTAAAAAATACATTTTATTTGAAAAGGAGGGGAAAAGAAGGGTTAAAAGGTAATTTGAAGAATTACCTTGTCCCATTGTTATTATAGTAGTTGAGAGAAGAGGAGAGGAGAGGAGAAGAGGAAAGAGCAATGATGTCGTAGGATTACGATTTTGATATCATTCATTGGGCTGAAGAAGTACAGAGGCGCCATACCCATTTTGCAATGCCCCGCCAAGTTAGTAATAAAACCCCTCTTGTGTATTTTAAACATTTAGCATGTTTTAGCATGGTTAAATAAAAGTGTAAAATGTGGGTTTTATTGGCGGAATAGAATAGAAAAATGGGTACGTTAACGTTCAAAAAATAGGTAGAAGAAAGAGGATATTTAGAGGGGGGAGGCTAGGGGGCGAATTTACCTCGGATCGGGGTAGGTCCACCATACAGTGGGGTGTATCCGCACTAGCGTGGGGCATAGTCATCTCGGCTCAGGGCGGACATGCCCCAGCGCTGGGGCTGTGCCGCCCCCGCATGGCGAGGAATCACCTCGGCCTTGGGGTGGAGTTGCCCCAGGGGCGGGGCGCTTCTGCCCCGACTAGGGGCACACTTGACCCAGGGCGAGGTGCTTCTACCCTAGCCTGGGGTAGAGTCATCCCGAGTTGGGGCGCATTCGCCCTACCTCAGGGCAGACTCGTCCTAGGGTGGGGCTCTTCCGCCTTGGCTCGGGGTGGAGTCACCCCCAAGCTGGGGTGCATCTACCCTGGCCCAGGGTGGAGTCGCCCCCGAGCTGGGGCGCATCCGCCGGCTCAAGGAAGAGTCGCCCTGATATGGGGACGGATTCGCCCCACGCTAGGGCAGAGTCACCCCGATGTGGGGGTGAATTCACTTTAGAGAAGGGGTGTATTCGCCTCTGGGTGGGTGCATCTATCTTGATGCAGAAGGGGAAGATGGCTTAAGTAAGAAAACATGTATGTCCTAATTAGGGAAAAGTGGGAAGAAGAAGAAAGAGAAAACAAGTGATGTCTCAGGGCTAGGAATATGGTGTACTGACAATTGGATAACATGGATGCAGGGTTTTGTGCGGTTACGAACACATGACCGATGGTTGGAGATACTGACAGCAACCATAGCGGCCATGACTAGCATGGATCATGCAACATTAGATCATTCAGGGTTACTACACTTTTTACAGGTTTCAATGATGAGGGCACATCAAGCGATGTTGACATCCTTGATAGAAAGATGCAGTTCAAAGACATCGAATTTTCATCTGTCGATGGGGGAGATTATGGTAATGCTAGAGGATGTATGGCACATCCTGAAGCTACCGATAGCGGGGCTATTAGTTAGTGATGTGGTGTTGAGAGGGGCTGAATTAGATCACACTATGGCAGTGTTATTTGGACAGGAGGATCTTCCCCTACAAGGTGAGCAGTTGAACCTAGATATATGTTTGACAATGGGGGTACCACCCCTACCATTATTTCTATGTCGACTAATTAGTGGGATACTATTACTGGATCATAGTAGGCAGTTCTGCAGTCTTCGGTACATGGAGGAAATTTGACATATTGTCGAGTGGTGTGAGGGACAGATCTCGTGGGGTTCCTGTGTTTTAGCATAGTTGTACAGGGATATGCATGTGATCTACTACCGGAACTCAGTGAGTTTGACACACAGGACCCTTCAACGAGTGTGGGAATGGGAGCATATTATGGTGACTAGACCCATAGTGGTTAGGGAGGGAGATGAGGATGATAGGGAGCCAGTGGCCTAAGGATATGGAGAGGCGAGGGGCTGGGTGTTGTGGTATGAGATGCAGGGAGATATGGATGGGTGGAGGAGAGCGATCAATGATCTGCAGGAGAGATACATATTATGGCAACCATATATGTATCAACACTTGAGGGGATCGAGGGGGGAGGAGGAGAGATAAAGAGGTTACTTTATGAGCCTATGTGTCCTAATTGGGAGTCAGCCACGCATTGTGGAGATGCATCGACCAGACAGGGTGGTGAGGCAGTTTGGGTTGATACAGGATATTCCAAATGCACCTATCAGGTTCATCAACTCACCAGAGAGCAACCATGGGGGCCTTTTTTTAGACCGAGGGAGGCCAAAGCGATGTGGGTGATGACAGTATAGGTACCCTACCTAGGGAGAGTTGTTGGGGTGGAGGATGCAAGACTGATGGTATGGTATGACCAATGGTGGCGCAACCACTGATGGGAGAGGTTACACCACTAGTGCCTATTGTAGGAGCCGTAGGATGAGCGTCGGGGGGTGAGGGAGAGCGAAGATAGGAGATAGGCGCAAAGGGGAGGAGAGGGGAGAGGAGTAGGAGAGAAGGAGGATGCAGAGGGTGTGGGTCAGCAAGGCAGAGGAGGGAATGGGACGGAGGTAGTGGGACAACCAGACAGGGGGAGGAGGAGGAGGAGGAGATAGTGGAGGAGGGTTAGGTCGGAGGTGGACATAGTAGGACTCATGGGTGGGAGAGATGTAGTATGATAGGAGGGTGGGGTAGGCTCGGTGTCGGATAAAGGAGGACAGGATGAGCTATAGGTGGAGATGATACACATAGTGGAGGGTGAAGTTGTTCAGCAGACCGGTATAGGAGGTAGGGTACGGTGAAGTAGAGTGTTGGTATGGGCTGAGCAGGGGGAGGTGGGAGGGGATGGACAACAGGATGGATCCTAGGAGGAGATCGAGGCCAGGAGTTAGTCAGAGAGGATGGCGAGTAGAGGACAATAGAGGAGGGTGTAGATTGTGACAAAGTAAGAGGAGATGGGAGGGGGTGGACATTAGGATGGAGCCTAGGAGGAGATTGAGGCCAAGAGTTAGTCAGAGAGGGTGCTAAGTAGTGGATGATAGAGGAGGGTGTAGATCATGATAGAGTAGGAGGAGATGGGAGGGGGTGGACAACAAGATGGAGCCTGAGAGGAGATTGAGGCCAGGAGTTAGTCAAAGATGCTGGAAAGTAGGAGACAATAGAGGAGGGTGCAGATTGCAAAAGGGCAGCGGCCTCTCGTTGTAGAGATAGGGGAGAGAGAGGATGAGGAGGAGCTAAATATAGGAGAGCTGAGGAGAATGATGAGAGTGGGGAGGCATGGTCAACCATGGATATTTTGGGTCCACCCCACTATGGAGGACCGAGAGACTCAATAGGAGCAGGAGTGCAGGGGGGAAATGATGCTATGGAGATAGATGGAGATGTTCTAGATATGGATATTTTGGGTGCAGAGCCATTGGTGGTGGTTCCTGTCATAACCTCAAGGGATCCTATTGCTCAGCTGAGAGATACTACAGAGAAACTTTGGATTATAGATTAGAGGTAGAGGATAGTAGAGGTAGAGGTGATCAGACTCAAAGTCGAGCTATCGAGAGTACCAACAGGAGGTCAGAGAGATTATGGACTTATGGTTGACCTCTTAACCACAAAGGTAGAGGTGATGGGGAGTTAGAGAGAGACTACAGGCTGTCATACAGGGGGTACGGGATGATTTGGCTACTGTCAGTTGGGATCATGACAGACTAAGGTAGAGATTGTTATATTATAGGCCAGGGGGGAGTCAGAGGGGATGAAAGATCAGGTGTCAGTGGGCATTGGGCAACAGATAGATGATCTCTGGTGGGAGCGAGATGAGCTACGGGTAGAGTGCATTGTTTAGAGAAAATAGTTGGAGATATGGGGTTGATGCAGGAGAGAGAGGGTTAGGCGAGGGAGCAGGACCGTATTATGCAGACAGAGAGAGATGTAGCACAGGCATAGGTATAGGCGGTGGAGGTAGAGAGGGATGTGGCGTAGGCACAAGTTCAGGTGTTGCAAAGTGAGAGAGAGTTGGAAAAGGCATAGATACAGTCTCTTCAGAGGAGGAGAGAGTAGGAAGTCTCAGAGGTATCGTCACTATAGAGAGAGCGAGATGCAGCAGTTTTGAGAGTACAAGAGCTTCAAAGGGATAGGGATGTAGCGGTGGCTCAATCACAGGCTGCACAGAGGGAAAGAGATTCTACAGAGATACAGATGTAGATGTTGCAGGGAGAGCGAGGTGCAGTAGTGGCTCAGCTATAGCCAGTGCAAGTTAGTGATGTGATAGGACCAGATACACAGGGGTTATAGAGGGAGAGGGATCCACCAGTGGCTAGGGAAGTGGTTGCCGAGGAGATGAGAGATCAGGTTCAGGCAGAGATGGAACAGTTACAACTATCCCAGGAGGCCTAGGAGCAGGAGAGGAGATTGATCACTAGAGATCGGGATAGGTATCATGAGGAGCGAAATTTTGCTTGGGTCCAGGTTGTTGAGCAAGAGGAGAATGCGAGGGAGGCAGGATTTTGGAAGGCCATGTATTGCCATGCAGTTCTAGACCTAGCATAGTGGACATTCTACTATGTTCGGTAGACACCACAGATGCCAGCACCATCCCAGTCATTGGGGATGTGCACTCAAGGATTTAGTGATTCACCAGGTGTTTCACCAGGCAGGAGATCAGTACCTAATTCACCACAAAGATCATATGTGGGTATCTCATTCGGGAGATTACAGGCTACTGAGTTCTTGATAGGTGTAGGGTGGATGGATAGGCCATAGTGACAGTGGTTATTTACAGGACCTTGTACTAGTATTTTGATCTTGATTATTTTTGTATACGATAGTCATGATGACATCAACAACATTATTATGATATTATTCATGTGATAGTCATGATTATGAGATGTACTTTGTACTTTTGGTATATTTATGTATGATACATGATAGCCCTTATCAACACCATGTTCATGTGTTGGATGGATGATCTTGTTTATGCATTTGTGGAATATGGATGATTTTATTAATGCAGATATTCAAATGGTGATATGATGTATGCATATGTTATATCTATGATGACTTGTTTGTATGGATGCTTATTTAATTTATTGACATGTATGTATATGTTTATGATGGATTTTTTAATGAATGTTTTATATATGCAGGATGTGATGTATTATGATTCTAACACTTTGTGATGCAGGTGGCAATGTATGCATGGATCTAACACGTTGTGATGTAGATGGTGATGTATGTATGATTAGTATAATGAACCTAATATGTGATAATGCACTTGTAATTTGTATTGAATTAATAATGCAAATAGTAAATGAAAAGGAATAACACATGGTCATAAGCGTCGATAAGGATTGTCATGATAATGGAAGATAGATGTGTAGTGATTATGGAAAATGGGTGTAATTTGGCACCTATAAAAAAAAATTAGTATCCTGAGAAGAATGGGATAGAGCAAGGTAAAGTATTTGCACGACCAAAATCATAAGGTGAACGCAATGCAACAAATGATGAAATGCAATCCTAATATGATTTGCCATCTTTGGAGCACTGATTTTTTCTTTAGCATAAGACATTAAGTGCCAAGGTATAGGAAACCAAGGTGAGTTAGTACCTAATGCATGAAACAAACACACAAACAAGAAGGCTATCCCAACACCCCAAAGTAGTGAAAACTTTGGTCAGGCCAAGCATTGGGATAACCACAAGCACAAAGGGATTCCCCAGCGTAACACAAGATCACAAGGATCTTGGTGGGTACTACGTGGGACAACCTAGCAGACAACAACAATAAAAGATCAAGATATGCCCCTATGTGAACCATCCAAAAACACCATAATATGATAGATTATGGTGATCTTAACTAATTGTAATAGGAAGCTCAAATGATAAACAAAAACCAAAATCATCAAGAGATCGCAATCAAATTTCAAATGTCCATTGCCATAGGATCAAGAGGATGGATGAGGTTGATAAGGTCTGTTAGGAAGGATGCATCCTGTTGAGAGCGATGATGGATACTAAACTAAAAGATCAATATGACACGGGATATTCAAAACCAATTACATAGCAGATCTCGTTTGTTAACAACTAGCTAGATAAGGGCATAGCTTAATGACACAACACAAGATAGACGACTGACACATCCTATAGACCTAGGGGCTCAGGGGCCGATCAAAGATTAGCCTTGCCTATGTGAAAGTGCAGAGCCCTCGTAGTTCTTGAAAATACTATGGATAAAGCAGAAATAAACCAATGGTGACCGATGATGAATGACACAAGACATGACATGCAAATGCCCTGGAGGAGGATCAAATGATCAGCCTTTCCTATGTGGAACCACAACAGCAACGTAGTTCAGAAAAGACAAATGACAACCGACCATGGACAAAAGCAAAAAGGAGGTGATGAAGACAGATGATGGATGACCATCATGGGATGGTCAAAAATGCCTCGGGGGCAGATCAAATGATCAGCCTTGCCTATGTGAAAGCATAGGGGCAATGTAGTTCGACTAAGGACGAGAAGACCAACATGACATGATGAGTTCTAAGTGGAGACCAACACGATGGATGATCCTATATGATGACACAAACCAACCAACGATTAGACGATCAATACAAGCTTAGAGTGGGGTAACGAAAAGCTTAGGATGAGCGATATCCAATGTGGATCGTCCAATGCTCAATCAAAATATACCTAGCAACCCAGGATAGGATGGGAGAGGATGTTAAGATAGGATAGATGAAGTCATAAAGTAACTAGGACGCAAGTTAGATAATGATTAAACCCTCTGCAAATGGTGCCTGTGAATAGGTTTTCACCACCTGTACTTATCCAAGGCGCCACCAAAGGTGGTTTTCACCATAGGACGAACTTATTTCTCTTTACTATTTTTTTTTTTAAAAATTAATTTTAATTTTAATTTTAATTTTAATTTTTTATTATTATTATTATTTTATTTTTTTTCTTGATTTTTTTTATTTTTTGTATTTTTGCAGGTAGGGTTACCAAGCAAATTTAGGTGTAGAACCTTTTTAGATGCATGATATTGATAGGCTCTTCTAGGGGTTTTCCTTGAATGGTAGCAAGTCTTTACGCCCCAGATCCGTATTTAGTGGTTATAATATAAGGACCCAACCAATTTGCTTCAAATTTTCCTTTCTTATCATGGTCCTGCTAAGTACGTTGGTTCTCTTTAAGGACTAGTTCACCAATCTGGAATTGTCGAGGACGAACCTTCTTGTTTTAGTTACACTTGAGGTGGTTTTGATAAGCTTGTAGATGATCATAGGCTTTGATTTGTCTTTCATCAAGTAACTCCAATTGTGCAAGTCGTGTAACAAGAGCATCCTCCTCACTAATAAGGTTCTTTAGAGAAATCCTTAGTGATGGGATCTTGACTTCGATTGGTAAGATGGCTTTGGCACCATACACTAAAGAATAGGGGGTGGCACCTATAGGGGTGCAGATGGAGGTGTGATATGCCCAAAGGGCATGATGAATATGAAGGTGCCAATCTCAACCAGTGTTATTGACAACCTTCTTAAGTATGCGGATAAGGGTCTTGTTGGTTGCTTCTACCAAACCATTACCCTGGGGGTAATAAGGTGTTGACCAACGATGTTGGATGTGAAAGGTGTCACAGATACCTTTCATGGCTTGGTTTTTAAAAGGTTTTCCATTATCAGATAGGATAGTGGATGGAATACCATATCTGCAGAGAATATGGTAAAGGATAAATTTTGAAATTTGGGTACCGGTGATTTTCAAGAGTGGCATTGCTTCCACCCATTTGGTGAAGTATTCAGTGGCAGTAATTATGATGTATGGTCGTCAGAAGATGGTGGTAAAATATTTCCAATAAAGTCAAAACCCCATTGAGAGAAGGGCCATGGCACTAGGAGGGATTGAAGGTCCTGTGTTGGGGCATGAATCAAATCTGCATGTTGTTGGCGAGGAAGACATTTTTCACAAACTCACAGGCATCATGTTCTAATGTAGGCCAATAATATCTAGCTCATAGAATCCTTTTGGCTAAATCCATACCATTTGAATGTGCCCCACAAACACCACTATGTATCTTCGTTAGTGCAGTATGGGCTTCAGTCTCATTCAGACACCTAAGGAGGTGTTATTCCTTGCATAACCCCCCCCATTTTCTTTTGGAACAAAATGGGTCCCCCTTTTCATTTGTTTTTGTCGCTTTTGGTTGTTTGGTTGGGTCTTTGGGGTTCTTTTGTTTTCTTCCTTGGTCCGTATTTTGTTCGGTCATATTTTGGTTCTACCTCGGCTAGAGTTGGGTTTCTTTTGCTAAAAATTGAAGGCATGATGAAGAATAATGTATTTTCTATGCATTTTGGGACTAATGGAGGAATTTTTTTATAAGATTAAATCATACATCTGATGCTTTTTTATCAGGGAAATTAGTTGGAAAGTATGCCTCGATCAGATTTGGTATAAAACTCCTCAATGAAGAAAGTCGGTGAGACCATCTAGTTGTCTTTTTGACTGGCTATTGTGTTGTATTTATTTCAAATCCTCAGGCCGCCAAGACATCTCGGTCGCTGTGAAGTTCTATATCTCTCTCCACTTGGGATGTCTCGCCGACAGTTGTTCACAAGGTCGGCATCGAGGGGAAATGGTTTGCTTTCGGTGTGACCTCTGGCCAACAAATGAATCTCTTGCTAAAAGGATGTCATCAGGGAGAAGTCTAGCTAATAGGGCGAGGTCTCACCGAAAGAAGTTTCACTCATTGAAGGAAGTCTCGTTCGGTGTAATGTCTCACTGACCGAAGGTGGTCTCGTCGACAGGGTGTCGCTTTGGGGTAATGTCCCACCGAATGATCGTGGTCTCGCCAAAGGTTTGTGCCTTCAGTGTGATGTCTTCTCGACTAGGGGGAGTCTTTCTAAAATGAAATGGACCTAGCTTGTCCAAAGGAGGTGCATTGATATGATGTCTGGCTGACAGGGTGGACTCTTGCCGAAATGGTTTGAGCTCGGGAAGAAAGGAAGGAGTTCAGTGTGATGTCTCACTAAAGGGGTGAGCTCTTGTTGATGGTTGTTAGTCTCGTTGAAGGAATGGTTCCTTCGGAGTAATGTTTACTGCTCGGGGAGAAGTCTAGCCAATATGAGATTGTCCCACCCATGGGAAGATATTGCGGTATGACTCTTGCCACCCACTGTGACCTCTTGCCGACTAGGTGTGGTCTCGTCGAAGTGGAATGGTCTTGATGTAATGTATTGCCGATGAATATATGACTTCGGTAAGACTCCTGGCTGAATGGTTCATCTTCGATATGAGTTCTTGCTGACTGAAGAGTCTCGCCGATGGTTTCACTCTTTGGTGTGACTAATGCGAGCCCGCTATGACCTCTTGCCGACTAAACAATGTCTTGTCGAATGTGGATGTCTTGCCAATGGAGGAGCACAACGATATGACTCTTAGGGATTCGCTATGATGCTTGGCTGATAGCGATAGTCTAGGCAACAATTTTGGCATATCGATATAACCCTGGCCATTCACTATGAACTCTTTCCGACATTTGTATGCTATGCCGACTACTACTGTGAAGTATAATCGCATCGGGGAGACACGGCTAGTGTCTCACTGACATGCAATTCTATTTGAATAACTTTTGACCACCTGGAAAGCTTACATGGTATGTGTTCCACCAATTAGAGGAGGTTGAAGGTGAACCCTTGGCAGTTTGACTGATTGACTATTCCTATGAGGAAGATCAAGAGAGCATAAAGGACATGGACTTACTCTGAGATCAAAAGTGATGGATCAGCTTGGTGAACAATGGTGTAGGGATCTAACATGAAAGTTGGATGTTGTCTCTCAAGGGGGTCAACTTGCAGAAAGGTCTAGAGCAAGAAGAAAGTTGAAAGGAAGAAGAGGCTTTGAGTCTCAATGACAGTTGGGATCTCTACTAGAAAAAGTAGATCGATATTAAGGACTATACTCCAGGACATTCAAAGCAGCTCTGCAGGGAAATTCGAGGGTGGACATAGAGGCCAGAAGTTAATGCGATGGTTGCAAAAGATCTAAGGGCCATCCCTAGAGTGATCTTTCACTGACATGAACACAGGGGATGCACATTGAATGCAGCATTAACTTTATTCCAAAAGATTTGAGGGCCAACCCTTCTGTAACTAACTGATATTTTTGTAAACCCTAAAACAAGGGCCAGCACATTCTTTTGGCACATTTTGTATATATGGAATTTGGCCCCTTTTCAAGGAGTAGAAAAAAGGAGATACATAGAGAGAGATAGATTTTGAACAATAGGAATTTTCTGAAAGTAGAGAAACTTAAGAGTACAATAGAGTAGGAGCTAGATTCAGCAGAGGTAGTAATGTATCTTTCAAGTTTTCTTAGTATAGATGGAGATGATTTGAAGACATGGGTTCTCTGTACACTAGTGATTGTGCCAGATTTGTAAATGTTGCTTATATGTTTCACCAATAGTAGAAGCAACTAGATATTAAATCTACTTCATATTATGCTTCAAAATGGTAGTTATCTTGGGTTAATCATCTGATTTGAAAAGCTTTCAAGGAATGAAATTTTATTTATGTTTTGTTTAAATGGTGATTTGCAATCTGTTGTTGAAATTAGCACTATGAATGAATGAAACTATGTGTCAATCACAAGTTAATTTTGTTTTGCAGTTTTAGTTAGGAATTCTTTGGAAGGTAACAAGTCTAGTTAAGTTGGATGAATTATCATTCTCTTTAGTTCCAAAGATTTGATCTATCTTTTTTTATTTCTTTAAAAACCCTAGTAAAGTAGGTTTAAATTTATGTTTAATCTTAGAACAATCCACAAGCTCAACACCAGCAGGCCCCTTGAAAATTATAGTTCACATCAACCATTGAGTGAAATCAGCACAGTCGAGAACCGATTACCGAGACCTTGGGAGTTAGATATCCATGCATTATTTTTTCTCTTTCAGGAGAGCAGAATAGTAATATTCTGCTTACTGTTGTTGTCCTCATCTAACCCATCAACAGTTAATTGGTGCTAGAAGGAGGGCCTAGAAGAGAAAACTGGATAATACTAGGTTTTTCTCACCAGAAAGGTCCCGTAGAGTTCTTCCATCAACTGAAAATCCACCACCTTTGATAGAACTCAAAACCCCAATAAGGCACAAGATTCAAAAGAATGGGGCAACCATCATACCACCCTTGTCAGCTCTGCTCACTCCGCTAGGATTTTCATGAATACCCCAGTGGATACCTATCAATCCACCACTGAATCCATCTCAACCCATCCAACAGTCAGCTCAACCACCACCACCACCACCAATGGCATTTTTTTAGAATAATCCCTCTCCATTGGGGACTATTCCTGGAGGCTTTCACGATATACCTAAGAATCCTGAGAAATTATGTCCCAAATACATTCATGGCGAATCAAGGAGTGTTGAAGAGCACATACAACCTTTTAAGGATGCTTGTACCAGAGCTCAGATAGCTCACCATGATGTAGTTTGTAGGTTGTTCCCTTATTCCTTAGGGGATATGGCGTACAACTAGTATCTAAATCTCCCACAAGGTTCTATTCTAAACTGGATAGACCTAGAGAATGCTTTCATCAATCAGTTCAGAGTTTATGTGGATCCAACCCTTTTATTCCACCAATTTTCTACCATTAGGAAGGAGCCATGTGAATCTTTGCCCTTGTTTAATACCAGGTTTCAATGAATGTATAGGATACTGCAGGACCCCTATCTAGTTGTTGAGAATAGTGCCATTCAAGCATACTTTAGAGTTATAAACCCTTTGATTGGCTTATTCCTACAAAGGACATATCAACTAGTAGATATTGATTCCCTATCTAAAATCTATCATCTAGCCATTAAGCTGCAACAACAAATTAGTTCTCAACAAGGAAGTTTGGGAGGATGTTTTCCTTCAATGGGGTATCAGATGTCTAGCCCAACCCCTTTATTCAATACTATCCCAGGGATGTCTCCTTCCCATTATGGACCTATGTCTGAGTTGAAAACTCAATCTCCTATTCCATTCTTTTCCAATGGATCTCCTGACTTCTTTAAGAAATCACAGGATCATCATAGTCCGCATGGTCATCATAACCAAACTGGAACAAAAAATCATGTTGGTCAGCCACTTGTTGCTAAAAGTGTTGAAAGTGATAAGATAGTTCAACTCACAAACAAGGTGGATACCTTACAGAAAACTCTATCTCAAGTCACAAATGACATGGCCCAGCTTAGATTGAACCCCTCTCAAAACCAAGGTAATCATCCTATTCAAAGCAATAACAATCAGGGTAATTACTCGAACAACTACAATCACAACCATAGAAATTATCAAGGCCAAAACTCCCCTAACCAAGGCTATCAAAACCAGAATAGAGGATATAGCCAGAGGCCAAATAAAAACTGACAATGGAATACAGGGCCAAATAACGAAGGAGTTTTCGCACAATTATCAAGCTAATGAGGATAGGTCACATATTGCAAATGTGGCTGACCTTAATTTTATGACTAACTAGTGTAGGTTGCATGATACTGCAACCCATTATGAGGTAAACTTCCCTGAAATGGAGAAAGTCGTGAAGATGGCATAGGCAAATGCCCAAACATTCCAAGGGAGTTCAAATAAAGAAGGTGGCTCAGTAGATACTGTAATGACTTATGACCTCTTTGAAGAAGAACCTTCATTCCCAATGCAAAGTGAGAATGAACTAGAGGAAGACATGTATGATTCCCAAGCCTTTCAGACAAAGGGAGGACATTTCATAATAAATTAGAATAAGGGTTTGTTCACTACATTAGCACCACCTAATCACATGGTGCCTTCGAATCAAAGTGTTGATAATAACCCTCCTCCACCAAAAGGTTCACCTGACTTCCATAACAAAGGTAACTCACCTAGTGTTGTCAAAAGTAATGCAAGCTATAACATAGAATTTGATATTGTTTCTGAGATGCAGAAATAGAAAACCTCTTTATCGTACTTTGACATCCTAAAGTGCTGCCCTGCCCAATGACAGATAGTGCTAAAAGCTTTGGAAGAAGATAAATCAAAAGGGAAAACCAATGTGGCACCCGCTACAGACATGAATGCAGCTTTGTATAGAAGCAAGGTAGGTACCCCACCATTTCCTTTTAGATTAAGAATCTGTGGGAAGAATCTACATAATTGTCTGTTAGATTCAGGGGCTTCCGACAATGTTATGCCATTTTCTATATGCAATAAATTGGGATTGAACCCTGTCCAAACAAACAAGAAGGTCATCCAACTTGATAAAATGAAGGTTAATGTAGTTGGTGAGTTGAGAAATATTCATGTGCAAATAGGGTCTGACCCTAGGATTCAAATCAATATAGATGTTCAAGTAGCAGACATTCCTGAGACTTATGGTATGTTTGTTGAGCAAAGATTTGATGAAAAATATAGGAGGATATCTCTCCCTCAAATTTTCACATACGTGGCTACCATGGAGAGGAGTTCCTACATAGATTAGGATTGAAAGTGAACCTCACCTCAAACATGTCATCACTAAATATGATTGTCCCAACGAGGTAGATAGGGGTTTATAAAAGAGAGAAAATTTTAACCTTTTTGGTTCTTCATTCTAAATATTTGTCAATACAAAAGTCCCTTGATCCCATGATTAATGAAAATCAATGGGAATTGATCAAGAAGCTACAATAGGATCAGCTGGTCTAGGGGGAAGATATCAATTTGCAAAGTCTTCTACTCCCCAATTGGTGCAGGGTTCACTACCAAAATCATTCAGAATTGACTTGCCAACCCTGCATCAATATTTTAAATCATGTTTCCCAAACTGAGGAAACTAGTCTAAGTCACCTTGAGACTGTTGCAGATCACTTCTCATTTGAAGCCCAAAATGCGATAATGTTAACCAGGGATAATATACCTTCAAAGGGAGTCCCTCCTCAAATTAAACTTACCCAGGTTACAATACTAGACCAACATAATTACGAAGAACAACCCCAAGGTCTATTTGATATCCCTGCACTCACAAGTATACCAAAACCCAAGGGATTAATCAAAGATACAAGTGACTATCAGAAGGATAACCACAGATTACATGATATATCTGACCAGGAATTGGAAATTGCACCCGAGGAACCTATTGAACACCTGCTCCCAATATTTGATGCAAGGGATCAAGAGCCCCCACCTATGGCTCATATTATCCAAACGCCCGTAATAACCTTGAAGGGACCAACCCCAACTCATGATCAGCTATGCACCCTCATGTTTGATGGATCCAAGTCCAAAACAGGCTATGGTGTTGGGATTGAATTAACTAGCCTGAAAGGGAAAACTTTCTTTTCTTCTTACAGGTTGTAGTTTAGATGCACCAACAACATAGCAAAATATGAAGCTTTAGCTCAGGGGCTGATGTTCGCACATAAGAAGAAAGTTACTACCTTGATGGTTAAAGGAGATTCAGAAGTAGTTATCAAGCAAGTGCACAACCAATACACATGTCACAATAAAAGGCTAGCAACTTATAGAAATCGGGTATGGAACTTGATTGAAGACTTTGATGCTTTTGGGATTAGTTTAATCCCTAGAGAGGAGAATCAAATATCCAATTCATTAGTTGTTGCCGCAAGTACCCTAGAACCCATGCAAGGCTCTAAGCTTAAGAGATTCTCAGTAGAGTTGATTTCCACCCCAGATGTTCCTGATAACATCAAGAACTTTCATGTTTTTGATGATGATCAACATATCCTTTATTTTCTAGCAAGATCAGATGTTTTTGAAGGATAGATCATCGATGAGTCCAACAGGGATCAAGGAGACTGGAGCCCCAAATACTGCGATACAGAGGGGATCCTCAATTTAAAAAGTAATAGCATTCCCAAGGGAATGGTGGCCTTAGAAAGAATTTTTGATTCAGACCCAAGGACTCAGGAAAAGGTATCAATCGAAGATAGAGGAGGTGAATATGAAACTATTAACCTAGCTGATTCTAGCCCGAAAAGAAATGTCTACATAGGGAAAGCTTGCCCTAAAGCAATCAGAAATGATATACTAAGGGGATTGAAGAAGGAAATTGTTGCAATAGCTTGGGGGTATGAAGATCTAAAAACATTTGATGCTTCTATGATAACTCATACTATTCCTTTGAAGCCTGAAGCTAAACCATTTCGGTAGAAACAGTGTCCTGTCAATGCCCTGATTGAACCAGTGATCTTTAAGGAAGTTCAGAAATTGTTTTCTGCAAGAATAATCTTCCCTATACGACATTCAACATGGGTGGCTAATTTGGTTCCAGTCCGTAAGAAAAATGGAGAGATCAGGCTATGTGTAGATTTCAGGAATCTGAATAGAGCTTCAAAAAAAGACAACTACCCACTCCCCTCTCTAGACCAAGTCTTGCAAACTATCAATGGGTCTCAGATGATATCATTCATGGATGGTTATTCTAGATAAATCAGGTGATTGTTAAGCATGAAGACAGAATGAAGACGACCTTCACTACTAAGTGGGGAACATTCACTTACAGAAGGATGCCATTTGGTCTTATAAACACTGGAGCAACCTTTCAGCGTGCCATGGACATAGCGTTTAAAGATTTGATTGGTAAATGCATCATCATCTACATGGATGACCTGATAGTATTCTCTAAAGATAGACTAAATCATGTTACAGACTTGGCTAAAGTTCTTGAAAGGTGTATCCAGTATGGCGTCTCCCTGAATCCTAAAAAGTGTGTGTTTGGGGTTTCTGAAGGGAAACTTCCGGGACACATAATCTTGGAAAGAGGAATATCAATTGATCTAGACCAAGTTGAGTCCATTTTGAAGATAACCATGCTAGGAAGCAAGATGAAGATGAGATCTTTCTTTGGAAAGATCAACTTTGTGAGAAAGTTTATCACAAGTTTTGCAGAAATTGTAAAGCCATTAAATGAAATGATGAAGAAAGATGTTGTAATAGAATGGAGTAATGAGGCAAAGGCCACATTTTCTCAAGTCAAACAATCCATTTCGGAAGCTCCAGTCCTCACCAGCCTTGACTACTTGAAGTCATTCTATATTTATTCTTTTGATTCTGAACATTCCTGTGTAGCCGTCTTAACTCAACGAAGAGAAGAGGGAGAGGAGAGGCCAATTGCTTTCATGAGTTCTCTGTTTAAGAATGCCGAAGTTAAGTACCCACCTCTTGAAAAGAAATAGTTTGTGTTGGTTAGGGTTGTCAAGAAGTTCAAGCATTACATCCTCCAAAGTCAAATTATTGTTGTAGTTCTTGATGCTACTGTAAAGTCTCTACTCATGCAGCTCGAGTTGGGAGAATGAAGGGGGAAATGGATGGCCATTTTGCAAGAGTTCAATTTGGAGATTTGCCCTATGAAACTTTTCTGAGGTCTGGGCCTGTCTAAATCCATAGTCGATGCTAGCGAGAACATTATTTGTCAGCAATACACAACACAGTCCTTTTCCAATAACCCTTGGTATGCCAATATCATTTGTTTCATGCTTAATAATCGGTGCCCAGAGGGAATGAATATGACTCAGAGGAGAGCACTGAGAATGAAGAGCTCCCATTATATGCTCAAAGGAGGATTGCTCTACAGGAAATTTTTTGAGGGAGTGTACCTACGATGCCTTGATCAGCAAGAGGCTAAACACGTGATTGTTGAATTCCATGGGAAACATGGCATAGGCCATGGTTCTACAAATTCGTTAGCACATCATATCCTCAAATCTAGTTATTATTGATTGTATGTGTTCAAATATTCCCATCAACATGTAAGAACATGTCACATATGCCAAATTTTTGCATCAAAAGAACGCCATTCAACCATGCCATTGAAGCTTGTTTATGAGGTAAGGCCATTTTCCCAATGGGAACTGGATTTTATTAGGGTAATTAACCCAAATTCTTCTATAGGACACAAATTTATTTTGACTGCCATGGATTACTATACGAGATGGACAGAGGCTATACCTTCCAAGAATAGCACAATGGAGGTAGTAATCAAGTTCCTCACCGAATGCATCACAACTAGGTTTGTAGTACCCTTTGCATTTGTATGTGACAATGGCTCTTCCTTTTCTTTTGTTGAGTTCATTTCATGGGCTTATGATCACAAAATTCTTTTAAAATATTCTTCAAACTATTACCCACAAGGAACAGGATTTGTAGAATCAACTAATAAGAATCTCTTAGGGGTAATTTAAAAATTGTTAGAGAACAATCCTAGGGACTGTCATACCCAGCTAAGATGTGTGTTATGGGAAGATAGGACTAGGATCAAGGTTGATTTAAAGACTTTACCATTTAAGCTAGTGTATGGCCAAGAGCCTATGTTCCCTATTCACTTGCAAATACCTATCTTTGATTTTAAGCAGAAGTTTTACTTTAGCGATGATAGGATTGAAGTAAGATTAGTTGGCTTGTTAAAATTAGAAGAGCAGAGAGATGTTGCCTTGCAGCAATTCTTTAGACACTAGGCTGTTGTCAAACGTTGGTTTGACAAAAGAGCCAAAATCAAGGCTTTCAGAGTATCAGACCTTGTGCTGCTATGGGATAAAGCTAATGAAAAGAAGGGCAACCACCAAAAACTTGATAAGCTTTGGTTGGGTCCCTTTCAAATTGCTGAGATCCTAGGAGAAAATGCTTTCCAACTGAGTAGTTTAACGGGAGAACCTGTTCCATTGCCTGTCAATGGATAATTTCTTAAACATTATTTTGAGTCGTAAATTTTAATATTTTGTTGAGCTATACATTTATGTAAATAATTAGTTTTTTTGTTTATAAATAGTTTGTTTTTTTTTTTCTGTATGTAAATAATTTGTTGTTCTGCTTCTAAATAATTTTGTTGTTTGTTCATTTTTTCTTTCTTTTGTTCTATTCACTTCCTTTGTTGTTTTGTGTCTATCTTGTTTAGTTCTTTGGGGTTTCTCTATTCTTTCCATCTTTAACTGGTGGGTTGTTATCTGAAGCATACTTTGGTTATTAGGAGAGAAGTGGTTTAGATATTTTTTAGGTTTTCTGATTGCATGATTTTGTCCTAAATTCATTGTTTTACGCCCATTATCAATAAGAATTATGGAAAGTCTTGAAAACAAGGTGCAAAGTAAACAATCTTCATTAGTTACCTCATAATCTATTACAAATCATCAAGATCATCTCCTTTTATAATGGTATATTTGTCCTAGGGCGATAGTGTTGTAATATTTGAGTGAAAAATCCAATTCCCCGATGTTGTTATGAGGTCCATGGTAGTTTTCAACCCAGAACAAATGTCAGAAATCTAACATATTGAGAAAAAATTGAATGAAATATCTGAAACTCCAAGAGAATAGAAAAGAAAAAGAACTATCTAAAAAAAATAAAAATAAAGGTAGACTCAATATGAATGGGTGATTCCAGTATCTCTACCAGGGCTATGGACGTCTGACTGGCAATAGAGAAATGTTGTGGGGAAACTAGAGGTATCTACATCGGGGCTATGGATGCCTGACTGGAAATAGAGCAATGCCGAGGATATCATTGCACAATAGCTAAAGGGAATCAACTCATGTAGTTCAAATCTTGCACATTGTTGTTCAAAAGATGAGGAAATCCTTATAAAAGGATGATAGACCATCAAGCACACACATAGATTCAGGGGTAGCCAGTATTGATTTACATTTGAGATTCTAGCTCAGCCTTGGTTGTTAAAGCTAACCCAACTAGAGTTGTGATGTTCATAAACCATGAGTTATGGGTAGCTGAATCCTTCAGTTTCTTGAAAATAGTTAAACCATTTTCCCAGCCAAGTCGCAATTTGTTATGCCTTGCATAACCCCCCCATTTTATTTTGGAACAAAATGGGTCCCCCTTTTCGTTTGTTTTCGTTGCTTTTGGTTGTTTGGTTGGGTCTTGGGGGTTCTTATGTTTTCTTCCTGGGTTTGTATTTTGTTCTGTCAGATTTTGGTTCTACCTTGGCTGGAGTTGGGTTTCTTTTGCTAAAAATTGAAGGCATGATGAAGAATAATGTATTTTCTATGCTTTTTGGGAATAGTGGAGGCATTATTTTGTAGGATTAAATCATACATCTGATGCTTTTTTCTCAGGTAAATTAGTTGGAAAGCATGCCTTGATAAGATTTGGTATAAAACTCCTCAATGAAGAAAGTCAGTGAGACCCTCTAGTTTTCTTGCTGACTGGCTATTGTGTTGTATTTATTTCAAATCCTCAGGTCGCCGAGACATCTCGGTCACTATGAAGTTTTATATCTCTCTCCACTTGGTATTTCTTGCCGATAGTTCTTCACAAAGCTGGTGTCACGGGGAAATGGTTTTCTTTCTGCGTGACCTTTGGCCAACAAATGAATCTCTCCCCGAAAGGATGTCATCGGGGAGAAGTCTGGCCAACAGGGTGAGGTCTCACTGAAAGAAGTTGCACTCGCTGAAGGAAGTATCGCTAGGTGTAATGTCTCACCGACCGAAGGTGGTCTCGCCGACAAGTTGTGGCATTGGGGTAATGTCCCGTCGAATGATTGTGATCTCGCCAAAGGTTTGTGTGTTCGTTGTGATGTCTTCCCAACTAGGGGAGTCTTGCTGAAATGAAATGGACCAAGCTCACCCAAAGGAGGTGCCATCGGTATGATGTTTGGCTGACAGGGTGAACTCTTTCTGAAATGGTTTGAGCTCGGGAAGAAAGGAAGGAGTTTGTTGAGATGTCTCATCGACGAGGTGAGCTCTCGCCGATGGTTGTTAGTCTCACCAAAGGAATGGTGCCTTCGGTGTAATTTTTTGTGCTCGGGGAGAAGTTTGGCCGATATGAGATTGTCCCACCAACGGGAAGATATTGCAGTATGACTCTTGCCACCCGTTGTGACCTCTTGTCGACCGGGTGTGGTCTCACCAAAGTAGAACGATCTTGATGTAAAGTCTCGCCGATGAATATATGACTTCGGTAAGACTCTTGGCCGAATGGTTTGTCTTTAATATGAGGTCTTGCTGACTGAAGAGTCTCGCCGATGGTTTCACTCTTCGGTGTGACTAATGTGAACCCGCTATGACCTCATGCTGACTGAGCAATGTCTTGCCAAATGCGGTTGTCTTGCCAATGGAGGAGCACAATGATATGACTCTTAGGGACTCGCTATGATTTCTAGCTAATAGCGATAGTTTGGACGACAATTTTGGCATATCGATATAACCCTGGCAGCTCACTATGAACTCTTGTCGATAGTTGTATGCTATGCCGACTGCTACTATGAAGTATAATTGCATCAAGGAGACACGGCTAGTGTCTCGCCAACATGCAATTCTATTTGAATAACTTTTGACCACCTGGAAAGCTTACGTGGTATGTGTTCCACCAATCAGAGGAGGTTGTAGGCGAACCCTTGGTAGTTTGACTGATTGACTATACCTATGAGGAAGATCAACAGAGCATAAGTGACATGGACTTACTCTGAGATCAAAAGCAATGGATCGACTCGGTGAACAATGGTGTAGGGATCTAACATGAAAGTCAGATGTTTTCTCTCAAGGGGGTCAACTTGCAAAAAGGTTTAGAGGAAGAAGAAAGCTGAAAGGAAGACCTCATGAGTCTCAATGATAGCTGGGATCTACTGGAAAAAGTAGATCGATATTAATGACTATACTCCAGAACATTCAAAATAGCTTTGCAGGGAAGTTTGAGGATGCACACGGAGGCCAGAAGTTAATGTGATTGTTGCAAAATAGCTAAGGGCCATCCCTAGAGTGATCTTTCACCAACATGAACATGGGGGATGCACATTGAATGCAGCATTAACTTTATTCCAAAAGATTTGAGGGCTGACCCTTCTGTAACCGACTGATATTTTTGTAAATCCTTAAACAAGGGCCAACACATTCTTTTGGCATGTTCTGTATATATGGAATTTTTCCTCTTATTAGGGAGTAGAAAAAAGGAGATATGTAGAGAGATAGATTTTGAACAGTAGGAATTTTCTGAAAGTAGAGAAACTTAAGAGTAGAATAGAGTAGGAGCTAGATTTAACAGAGGTAGTAATGTATCTTTCAAGTTTTCTTAGTGTAGATGGAGATGATTTGAAGACATGGATTATCTGTACACTGGTGATTGTGCCAGATTTGTAAATGTTTCTTATCTGTTTCACCAACAGTAGAAGCAACTAGATATTAAATCTACTTCATATTATGCTTCAGAATGGTAGTTATCTTGGGTTAATCATCTAATTTGAAAAGCTTTCAAGGAATGAAATTTTATTTGTGTTTTGTTTAAATGGTGATTTGTAATCTACTGTTGAAATTAGCACTATGAATGAATGAAACTATGTGTCAATCACAAGTTAATTTTGTTCTGTAGTTTTAGTTAGGAATTCCTTAAAAGGTAACAAGTCTGGTTAAGTTGGATGAATTACCATTCTCTTCATTTCCAAAGCTTTGATCTATCTTTTTCTATTTCTTTAAAAACCTTGGTAAAGTAGGTTTAAATTTATGTTTTATCTTAGAACAATCCACAAGCTCAACACTAGCAGGCCCCTTGAACATTATAGTTCACATCAACCATTGAGTGAAATCAGCACAGTTGAGAACTGATTATTGAGACCTTGGGAGTTAGATATCCATGTGTTATTCTTTCTCTTTCAGGAGAGAAGAATAGTAATATTCTACTTACTATTGTTGTACTCATCTGACCCATCAATAGGAGGGTTCCATCATACCCATGACGATAAAGCGTATCACCAACGATAATGTATTGGGTTGAACATTGAATAAAGGATTTTCGTTGGTTTCGTGTGAGGTTTGGGGCTAAAATATTATCATGCAAATAAGTATATATGTCTTGGTACCATGGGGAAGCAGGACCTACAATGTCACACACCATGTCAATCTATAGGATATCATATTTTGGGATTAAAATTTGTTCCACAAGGAACTCACATTCGGTTCGATCATTAGGCATATCAATCAGGGAGCTAATAGTAGCCATTGCATCAACTGCTTTGTTCTGCACCCTCAGAATTTGGTCAAATTGTATGAAGGTGAAATATTTGTTGAATTCATCCACCATGCATTTGTAGGGTAACAACTTATCATCTTTTGTTAGGAATTCATCATTAACTTGCTTAACGACCAACAATGAATCACCAAAGACTCTCAAGTGAGTTATGTGCCACAGCTTTGCAATTCGGAGGCCTGTGAGGAGGGATTTGTACTCTTCTATGTTGTTGGTACATAGGAATGCTATCCTGAATGATTTTGGAATGTAGTCACTTTGAGGGGTAACCAATAGAATTCTTGCGCCTAATCCATTATGAGTATATGAGCCATCAAAATACAATATCCAAGCCGGTGTTTTTGTAACTATGAAAACTTCTTCATCTGGAAATTTAGTGACTAGAGGATAAGCATCCACTATTGGTGCCTCGACCAACTGATCAGCTATGACTTGTCCCTTTATGGCTTTGTGATCCACGTACTCTATATCAAATTCACTTAGGAGCATGACCCACTTAGCCATGTAACCAGTCAAAGTGGTTCTAGATAACAGATACTTTAATGGATCAATTTTTGCTATTAATTTGACTAGATGGCTGAGCATGTAATGTCAGAGTTTTTGTGTACTGAAGACCACTACAAGGTAGGATTTCTCCATGGGTGAATAGTTTAGTTCATAGCCAACGAGTGTTCGACTGATGTAGTAGATTGCTCTTTCTTTTGATGATTCATCATCTTGTGCCAACAATGCCCCTAGTGCGATTGAATTGGTGGACATGTAAAGTAGGAGGGGTTTCCCTAGAATCGGTGCCATTAAGATCAGTGGATGAGCCAAGTATTCCTTGATCTTATCAAAACCTATCTGACACTGTTGGTTGCATCTGAAGGCAGAGTCTTTTTTTAGGAGATGGGTGAATGAATGACACTTATCTGCAAGCTGGGCTATGAACTAGCAAATGGATTGTAGTTTCCCTTGAAGGCTTCTCAATTGTTTCATATTGCGCGAGGGTGGCATATCCAAAATAGCTTTCACCTTGGCAGGATCTACTTCGATGCCCATTCATGAGACTATGAAACCCAACAATTTCCCTAACGTAACACCAAAGACACACTTTTTTGGATTTAATCACAACTTGTAATGTTCCAACCATTCGAAGATCTTTTTTAAGATGGCAGGATGCTCGGTTTGGGTTCTGGATTTTCCTAGTAAGTCATCAACATAATCCTCCATGATGATATGTATGAGGTCATGGAAGATGATAGTCATTTCCCTCTGATATTTCACCCCCACATTTTTGAGACCAAAGGACATAACATTGTAACAGAAAGTACCCCAAGGTATTGTAAAAGAAATTTTGTGTTAGTCTTCAGGTGCAATTCAGATCTGATTATAACCAGAGAAACCATCCATAAGGGATAAAATCTCATGTCTTGTAGTAAGATCAACCAACATGTCAATGTTGGGAAGTGGGAAGTCATCTTTTGGACAGGCTTTGTTAAGATCTTGAAAGTCTATGCAAATATGAATGTCTCTGTTTGGTTTGGCAACAGGTACTATGTTGGTGATCCAATCAAAGTAGTCAATTGGTCTGATAAAACCAACATCCAATAGTTTCTCCAATTCCTTCTTGACTAATAATGCTACTTGTGGATGCATTTTTTGAAGATTCTGTTTGAAAGGCTTGGCATATGGACGAACATCCAGATGATGAACTACTAAAGCAGGGTCTAAGCCTGGCATATCTGAGTATGGCCAAGAAAAGTTAATGATACTTTCTTGGAGTAGTTGCACAATGACTAGATATTATTGCTTTGATAGATATTTGGCCACATAGGTGATCTTAGGATTTTTAGCAATACCCAAATTATTTTCTTGAGTCTCTTCAATGAGGATGGGTGATTGTGTGGATAATTGAGTTCCCATAAGGGGAAGATGAACATCTCCATCCTCCAGTGCCTCTTCGAGGTTTTCACTATCGAATGCGTCATTTATTTTTACTTTTTCTAGGTCAGGAAGTGCCTTGGGGAGGTTTTCACTACATGACCACTTTTTATTTTTTGTTGTTTTTATTTTTGCGACTGGAGTGCTCATCTTCCCCCAATGCCATGAGGTTGACATATGTATCCAAAGAGATATTAGCAGGTGTGTTATCATGTAGGTCCCAATTAATGAGTTCAAGATGATGAAGGGATAGGCTAATGGTACAGATGGATAGGCAATCGAACATGGATGACAAGTCTGTGTGATCAACATCATCGTATGCACGTATGATGGATTTTTCCTTAGGTATGTCTTCCAATGGAACATTGTCCATAGTGGCACTATTGGAGGTATTAGATGATGTTGTAGGCCCTTTCTGCTTTCTATCATATCCAAGGCCTATATTCTGCAATAGCTTTGATACATTAATAGGTTGCAACCACCCTTGTTCTTTTTTACCTAGGCCCCTGCCTTGATAGTTATTCTTTTCTGCAAACTTAGTCGAACAAGGGTATACTTCTTGAAAGTATTCCTTTAGAGGAGGACCTAGTTGGGGCTCTTCACGGTATACCCACTGACTGATGTCTTCTTCTAGCACATTTATCTTTATGCTAGGAGACCGGAAAGTGGTAGTGGGAATGTTTTTTGCACTAAAGGTGATAGTCTTGTCTTCCTTTGGAGTAGCTTGTGAAGGCTGGTCGTACGCATGTGGTGACAGTGGCATGGTTGCCACATTTAGTGTAGTATGCATTTGATACTCACCACACCCCTTGTCAATGATCTGGACTTTGGTGAGTATAGGATTGGTGTTGGAAGATGGAGTGGTTGTCATGGTGGATGATGGATTGACGGATGATTACTGAGATGCCCCCATTTCGACCCTAGGACAATAATGTAAATGGGAAAATGATGCTTCTAAAGCGTGGCAGTATTCAAATGGTTGTAGGTCGGCATAAATGGTGATCTCTTGTCCATTAACCGGGAATTTTAGGCATTTATGGTATGTGGAGGGGACGACTTGCATAGCATGGAGCCATGGGCAGCCGAGGAGGAGATTATATGGTAAGTCCAGATCAAGGACATGATAGGTAGTGTACTGAACTACAGGTCCAACCTGAATAGGAAGACTGATAATTCCTTCATAATTTCTTTTTGTGTCATCATAAGCCTTGATTGTGATGATTTGATTACTCAAATCTGCTTGAGTATACCCCACCTATTTTATGAATTTTAGAGTGTATAGATTGAGGGAAAAGCCATTATCTACCATGACCCTTTTTATTTTATGGTGGGAAACCAGGACTTCGATGTGCAAGTGATGGTTGTGATTGGCATCAATATTTGGCATGTCGTTTTGGCTGAAGTGTAACTGATAATATAAAGCCAAGTGTCCTACTAGGGCTTGGAAATGTGTGGGATCTATTTCATTAGGTACATGAGTTTCTTGTAAAGCTCTATTGAGTATTTCATGATGTATGGGAGAAGACTTAAGTAGATCTAAGATTGAGATTTGGGTAGGGGTCTTTCCTAAGTGGTCAAGAATGCTATATTGGGAGTTTACAGGATTTGATTGGACGGACATGGAGGCTACAGGGACCGTAATGTGGGACCGTCGGGTGGCAATAGCACATTGCGGATCTTTAACTTTAACATGTATCATAGACACGCGAGGTTCTACCTGCTCATTGTAATGGAAAATACCATCATAATTGAGAGGTACATTCTTATAGCTTATGTTGTTTTAATGTTGTCTTGGGGATTATTGTTAGAGGTACTTGCGCCTTGGTTATGGTTGGGGAAGGCATTTTGATATATCTGCAATTGAGCATTGGATGATGAAGCTTGACTGGTGTCAACTTGGATATCTCCTTGATCAATAAGATCTTGGACATAGTTTTTGATACCTTGACACTTATTCAAAGTGTGCCCTTTTATCTTATGGAATTCACAATATTCATTCTCCCTAAACCAGGCTGGTTTGGGTTTGGATTCATCAAGCGGTTTGGTGATGGGGTACGTGATTGGATAGTTGACCTATAACAACTTATTGAAGATGATGCTAAATGGTTCTCCTAATTGAGTATATTGATGTTTTCCATTCCCTTGGCTATTCTAGTTTGACTGTTGAGGAGGACGAGATGCCCCTTGTGGCACGAATATGGCATTAGGTACATATGGTGGTTGCCTCTAGGATGTGCTAGCCACCTGAACATGTTTAGTGTAAGTGACACCATCATTCACTTCATTTTTGTTCTTGTTCCAAAAGTGTGACTTATCATCGGATGGCCTTTCTTTGTCATGGTTATGTATCTTGATGTGCCCTTTGGCAATAAGGGTGTGTTCAAGGATAGGTCATTTTTCCACTATTTCAGCGAAAGTGGTAACACAGTACAATTTGAAATTGTGAGCCATATCGGGATGTGATTTTTCTACAAAGAGAGTGACCATGTCTTTCTCTTTGAGATGGGTTTTCATTCAGCTTGCTAGTGCTTGCCACCTTTGAAGGTAACTAGCAAAGGTTTCACCTTCACGTTGCTTCTCCTTAAGAAGGTCCAAAATGTTAGAATCTTTTTCCAAATTGAAGGAGAAGTAGGAAACATTTTTTTTTGAAAGATCTGGAAAGGATTTTATGGACCCTCGTTCTAGACCCATGAACCATTCTAGGGAATTACTTGTCAAGCTTCATGGAAACAACCACAAGAGGTAGTTGTAATTGTGCATAACTTCTTGAAATTGGGAGTAAAACTCTTGTAAGTGAGCCTCTGGATCTTTGTTTCCCTTGTATCTGTCAAACTTTGGTATCTAAAAGTACTTTGGGAAGGGAATTAGTGAGATGGACGGATCCAACGGATAGGGACATATATCTTTGAATTTAAAGGATTGTTTACCAGTCCCTACTTGGAGGTCTTTCAAAGCAACTTTTATTTCCAATAGATCCGTGTTGACTAGTTGTGCAATCAAGGTTGGTGGGTTGGATGGATAGGGATGATATGATGATTGTGGATTTTATTGAGATAATGTTCGAAGATGGACGTAAGGATTTTGATAATGAGAGGATGGTGTTTCCTGTTGATGTGTCAGGGGTGTTTATTGGTATGGAGGTTGTTTTTGTGTGGTATAGTATGGATTTGTTTGATAAGAATGTGCAACCAAATGCTGAGGGACTTGAATGTGATATTGCAGATTGGTTTGTTGGTATTGAGGATACTGT
This sequence comes from Sequoia sempervirens, assembly GCA_007258455.2. Taxonomy (NCBI): domain Eukaryota; kingdom Viridiplantae; phylum Streptophyta; class Pinopsida; order Cupressales; family Cupressaceae; genus Sequoia; species Sequoia sempervirens. The sequence goes on from VDFB02000003.1 coordinate 205,279,110, forward strand.
TGTGATTGTTGGGAAGCCACATAGAGTGGTTGTTGTTGGAACTATTGTTGGTTATGATAGTAATAATGTTGAGGAGGTTGTTGTTGTGATGTTGACTATTGTGCAAGCTGAGATGGGATGTTGTGTTGCGGTTGAGCTTGTGGATGTAAATTGGATGCAAGGAATGGGGATATGGTCTGGGCGAGTGGCCGCGATGGATTGCCTTGCGATTGATATGGTGGTTTTTGTGAAGAAACTAAAGCATTTTGTGGGGTTTGTTGTTGATGAGGTGGCTAAGATAATGTAGAGGCGTATGTAAAGGAGGTTGTTGGGTACCAACCAGAACACTTGGTTGGGATGTACCTTGTGGAGGTAATTGAGGTGGTAGGTTAGATTGATGAGGATGTTGAGATGTATATGGAAGCGGTGGTAGATTTGTGGCCCCAAGAGGTGGAAGTAATACGGTAAAAGGGTTTCCCTCAGCGTTGACGGGAGTTTGACTCGAAAGGGGTGGTGTTGTTAGCATTAATGGTGCAAGTTGTGAAAATTTTTGTGGCATAACATAGGCGAAAGGATTATTGGGATCAGGCACTTGAGGAGCCCCCATAACTGAGATTGGAGCATGTGGGGGGTGGTTAACATGATAAAGAACAACATTTCAAAATTCAGGTTGATGCCAACCCTCTACTGGAGGAACATTTGGGATGTATGAACCATCTGGTGCATTTTGTGAACCTTGGGGTATATTAGATGTGGAGCTCCTATATTTGGATAAGTCAACACCTGATGGAGGTTTGAAACCCTTTTCAATTAGGTGAGCCAAGATTTCTTCCCCATGTTTTCCAAACAGATAGTCAGTCATTTGTACATTGGCAGGATTACTGAAATGTTCCTCAAGTGTGAGTTCGGGTTGATTAGCCATACTCTCTTCACCATGTGGTGAGTTGTTCTAATTTTCGGTGTTGGAGTGTGATGAAGTGCCATTATGAGGATCTTGGGAGATGTTTGCTCCATTGTTAGAATCTTGAGCAACATTTGCACCATTGGTAGGATTTGTGTTGTTATTAAGATCTTGAGACATGTTCGCTTGGGAATTTTGACCTTATGCCATTTGTTTCTTGACTTGTGACCTAGTTTGAATGGGCATGCAAATGTGCTATGGGCGGATTATAAAGATATCTTTGATGAAAGATTTGATTGTGATTGGATGAGATTTTATTTTGATTGAACAAGGTTGGATTTTGATTGGTTGAGATTGGATTTGATTGGATCGTATTTTGGTTAGATCGGATTTTGATTAGGTTTTGATTGGATAGATTGGATTGGATTACTGCGATAAATTGGGTTGATTGAACGGGTGTGATTGGATTGATTAGATAATTGGATAAGTGTGACTGATTTGATCGAATGATAGATTTGAATGATTGGATGGGTGTGATTGGATGATGAAAGATGTGGGGGACCCTAAATCCAGTCAAAGGAAATTACCCTTAGTGACCTAGACTATTGATTGATTAAGTGGATGATCATGGTACTGAATCCACCTCAAGATAGAAATGGATTGATTTGGGCTGAGGATGATAACTTATGACACCGAATTCACCTCAAGATGGAAGTAAATTGATTTGGGTCAAAGTTAGTGATTAATATGAAGGATAACAATCAAATTCAAGTGCTAAGGTCAATTTGGGTAACCACTTTTTAACACATGGTTAGGGTGATTCGATGATGGGTGGTGTTTATGAAATATGGGTTAGGTGATGCAAAGGGTAAAATTTTGGTGAATCAAGTTAACTAGGTGATAATATGGGCTTTCTGAATGGGTTGCCAAAAAATTCAAAATGAGTGGACGGATTGAGAGAACAAATGTATGGATGCTTGGGATAACAAATGGAGATTTAGGATGGTTAAATGAGAGTTTTGGAGGCTAAATGGAGGTTTGGAATGGTAAAATGGATGTTTAGAATGATCAAACAAAGGTTTTCAGAGGTTTAGAATGACAAAAAAAAGGCTTGGGATGATTAGATAAAGGTTTGTAATGATTAAACGATGGTTTAGAGGCTAAACGGAGTTAAATGGGGTGATTTTAGCTGTTCAGGAGGGAAAATTTGCCCCACTGCAGTAAACAGGAGGGCATAGTCACCCCTCTACAATAAACAAGAGGGTGCAGTCGCCCCTCTGCAGTAAAAAGAAGGGAAAATTTTCCCCTCTGCAGCAAACAGGAGGACGCAGTCACCCCTCTATAGTAAATAGAAGGGAAAATTTTCCCCTCTGTAGTGAACAGGGACTTGGTTTCGATGAAAATGACTATGGCAAGGACTTAAAATGACAATAATAAGGCCAATTTGTTAAAACATTTACTGGTTTCTCACAAGAAAACACTTTCAAACATAATCCTATGATTAGTGTTAAGGGTATGGCCAATAAAGGTCTTAATCTAGGATGCACAAGGTGTCTAGGGAGTCCTTGATATACTCTTGGTACATGAGGCACAACCGTTAACACCATCCCGTCACAAGCATGAGTTGGGAACCCCCAACGAGATACTGAAGGGCTTAGACCAACTCTTCACATCTATCTAAGTATCACCCTAGCTTCAACGCTCTGCTAATTATGACATGACTGGATTGAGGTACAACTTTTGCTCTCCCCCCTTTGTATACCCCGCTAGTACGCGTGGTTGGGATCATCCACTGGTACATTTTGACCCATTTTTCGACGATCGTTCATCAAAATTTTGATGGCCGTTCGTCTTTATTATTCCATCAGAATTTCAACGACATTTGAAACGTCAAAATTCTGGCCTGGCATCATGGGTCAAAATGTACCAGTGATCCCTTAGGGTGATGAAATCCCCAAGTAGGTCCCACTAGAAAGAAGACACTAATCATTTCCAACTACTCCCCAGGCTCACACAAACTAGAAAGGGAAAGTGAAAAAAAATCTAATGCCCCCTTTGGGGTAACACCAAAAAGATAGACACAACAAGCAATGAATATTACTCCCCCTAATTAAACTATGTTTTTAGATTAACGAAAATAGCAAGGATAGCTTTTAAAATCTGAGCAAACGGATAGCCCTGCAATCAAATGTTAGTTGTTTTATCCTACATTCTTCATCAATTTACACAAGAATATGCTGCAAAATGTTAGCAAAAACACAAATATCCTTGTAAGAAACAACATTAGGGGGTTAGGATATGAAAACAACAAAAAATGGGAGCAAAAACGAAGCTAAAATGGTTGTTTTACCTCTCAAAATGTGTTGTTTTGGGCGTATTCGCCCCTTTATAGTGTTGAGGAAGGGCATAGTCACCCCTCTACAGTGACAGGAGGGCGTAGTTGCCCCTCTGCAGTAACCAGGAGGGCGTAGTTGCCCCTCTATAGTAAAATGTTAGAACACAAGATTTAACCAAGGGGCGTAGTCACCCTTCTGTAGTGAAATGTTAGAAAAAAAAAAGTTTAACCAAAGGGCGTAGTCGCCCTTCTGCAGTGAACCATTAGAAAATAAAACTTAACCAAGGGGCGTAGTCGCCCTTCTGCAATGAAACGTTAGAAAACAAAGTTTAACCAAAGGGTGTAATTGCCCTTCTGCAGTGAACCATTAGAAAACAAAACTTAACCAAGGGGTGTAATCGCCCTTCTATAGTGAAATGTTAGAAAAAAAAGTTTAACCAAGGGGCGTAGTTTCCCTTTTGTAGTAAACTGTTAGAAAACAAAGTTTAACCAAAGGGGTGTAGTCACCCTTTTGCAGTGAAACAGAGGGTGCAATCGCCTTTTTGCAGTGAAATAGAGGGTGTAATCGCCCTTCTGCAGTGACCAAGAGGGCGTAGTCGCCCTTCTCTAGTGACTAGGAGGGCATAGTCGTCCCTCTATAGTGACCAGGAGGGTGTAGTTTCCCCTCTGTAGTGACCAGGAGGGCATAGTTTCCCCTCTGCAACAAACCAGTGGGCGTAGTCGCCCCTCTGCGACCTATTCCTCCAAACAACTCAACAACAACAAACGTAAAATAGGGGAACCCGCTTCTAGGTCCCATCGGGCATGCCACAAATGTGATCCTAAATGTTAGTCTAGTTCTAAATATGCAAAATAACTAAAATTCAATGAAGAAAAACACAAAGGGACACCTCAACATTAGCCTAATGATAAAGCAAAGAAACAATATAAAATGAAGATTGTAATCTATTTATACCTTCTTTGCTGCTGAAACTCCTTGGTTAGCCCTTGATTTTGATTGTTTTGTGTGCTCCTTGGATGGCTCTTGATGGAAGATTCACAATAGGACTAAATGATAGTGCAAATGACTAAAATGGCTTAGCTAAATGAATAAAATGCTTGTGACTTGAGTGTTCAAAATGACAACATTTAGTTACAAAAATGACTAAGTGTTGAAAATGCCTTACAGGAAGAGGTATTTATAGAGGAATTTGAATTCTCTAGAGAATTCAATGGTTGAGATTTATCCAACAAGGCCAAGATGAAAGGCCAAGGTGAGTTGAGGACTCACAATCCCTCACATTTTGACATGTGGAATGTGAAGTGACTAAGGGTGAGATGATGTGTGGGTGATGTGGAAGGAAAGTACATGATGTGGAGGAAGAACAAGTACCTTGGGGAGTGAGAAGATTTCCTCAAAAAGGAACTTCTTGTCCCCAAGTGAGAATGAAAGTGACATTTGAGGAATTTTGGAATTCCTCAAAAATTTCCATGGGAAAAGAGAAAGTGGTTGGAGAAATAAATGTGAATTAAATATTCAAATTCTTAGGAGAATCTAATGGATAAGAGAGGGTCTCCAAAAAGGTGGGAATTGGTCACATGTGGATGAGGTGACAAGTCCAATGTTCTAGAAGTCTTGGAAAGAAAAAATGTGAATTAAAAATTCATGTGGGGAGAACAGACACCTAAGATGAATAAATGTGAATTAAAAATTCACATGGGAAAGAGGGTCAATGCCTAAAAAAACAAATGAAAAGGTTGACTAAAAAGAGGTGCTAAAAGTGGTTAATGACCTTGATTAAGGTTGTGCAAACACATAATTAGGATAATTAATGAAAGATTAGAGGCAAGTGGCAAATGTAGGAAGATGTGACATTAATCCTTGATTAAGAGGATGCACATCCTAATCATGAATTAATTAAATTAACCCAAATTAGAGATGGATTATGGAGAATGTGACAAGAGAGAGAAAAGAAGAATTTTAAATTGATTTTAATTCAAAAGGGTTAAAATGACTAAATTAAATAAATTGATGTATTTATATAATTTAGAGAGGAAAAAGGGGTAAGGTAAAGCATTTAATTGTTAAATTAAATACTTTAAGGATTTTGGACAGAAAGTGCAATATTAATTAAATAAATTAATATTGACGGAATGGACGAATAAAGAGATGAATTTGATCGTATGGGAGCGATCAAATTTAGATGTCTACAATTTTAAAACCCAAATCCAAATGTGAAAGGTGAATTTTAAGCCTAGTTTTGAATGTGAAGAAGCCATGCCAAAAACAAATTCTAAATAAAAAACTAATTATAAAATTGAATATCTTATAATTTTCTGATAGATTTTTAAAAATCTCTCAAAATGATTTTGTTTGAAGAAGTTATGAGAATTTGAAGAATGGAAAGAATGGTTGAATTTGAATAAGTGCACCTAATTTTTAGAGAATAATCTTAAAAATATACTTGCACCATAAAAAAGATATGTAAACTAGATTTCCAAAGCATTTTGAATTTTGAAAATCTAATATGTGAGGCAAATGTTAAATGCCTATTTTCACAAAACTGCTCCTTTATGGTTTGCATATAAATGTAGGTGTCATTTTGAACACAAGTGCCACTTTGAATGCATGCACTGCTTTATGAAGTGTAGGCACTATTTTATGAAATGCATGATCCATAAATTATAAAATCAAAGCACAGATTTATGAAAAATGGAATGTTTCTATAGAGAATTAAGAAATACCCTTTATGTAAAGCATAGGAACAATTTGTCACAATGGAAGCACTTAAAGTCACCATGGAATTATAGTTCTATCAAACATAAGTTTCAATAGTCACAATAGAGGCTTCAAATTATAGAGCTAGTAACAGGGATAGTTTCTTAGAATAGAGGTGTCAAAATTCACCACAGAAGTGCAATTCTATCAAATGTGAGCACCAAAAGTTGTGATGGAAGTGGGAGTTTATTGAACATAAGCACTAAATCATATAACCAAGTACCAAGCATGATTTCTCATAACAAAGGCACCATAATTCATGACAAAATCACAAGTTTGTCGTATAGAAGAGGCAAATCATAGAACCAAGTTCCAAGCATGATTTCTTAGAACAAAGGTGTCGAAGGTCATGACAGAAGCATGATTTTTTCAAACAGAAGTGTCAAATCATAGAGTTGAGTGCAAAACTATAACTTACAACTAAAAACTCACCAAAAACTCATAAAAAGAGGTCAAAACAAAGATGTGAGTGCCCTTGGGCATGCCAAATTGAGGATAAGAAAAATTATTGAAGTAAATGAACATGATGAATTTTCATTTAAACACATTAATCTTTATACTGCATAATCACCTTCAAACTCCATGATTGAGCTAAATAGAATGCACCCAAATCCTATTGATATGATCTTAATAGATGGAATGTGGTTACCAATAGCATGATGATATGATCAAGCTGATTCAATAAGAAATTTGATATTACAATAGTTGGATGTGAAGAGATATCCAAATGGGATAGAAGGCCTCTCATTTATAGAAATTGCATGACATAAATCAAGGGCCAATATGCATTGGGTGATGGATGGCTAGAATTGATGGAGGATTAGAGCTTGGATCAAGCTTGTAGTCATGTTACAAGTGTCACATGAGGGATAAGGTCTAGGTTTAGGATTAGGATTAGGGAAACATCCTTATGTGGATGGCTAGGATTAAGAGGTGTGATATTAAATGAAGGGATGAGATGGAAAGTTAGTTTTAATTTTAGAAAGTGTCTAGATTCAATGAATCTATAAAAGGGGTTAGTTAGACATGTGAAGGGGAAACTCTCCATGTGAACAAGATAAAGGGCTAGGATTAAATGGACAAGGATAGAGGATAAATGTGAATTAAGTAATGGAGAAAAGATAATAGGTATTAATTAGCCTAAATTAATTAATTAATTGATAATTAATTATTTAATTAATTTAGTTGGAAGATTTTGGGATAATTATATAAAATTTATTTAATTAAAGGTTTAATGGATAAATTAATTAAATAAATAATGAATAATTATTTAATTAATTGGCTATGATAAAGTGGGATAAAGGTGATGGGTAAATTAATTAATTAGATAAATATTATTTATTTAATTAATGGGTTAGGATAGGCTAAAATTAGGTTGGGTTGGGTAAGGTTAGATTTTAGGTGTCTACAACAACAATTCTTAATGGCACCCCAAACTTCGTGATTATGTTATTTAGAAAATAAACAATCACCACCTTTGGTGTTTCATTCCTTATAGGGATTTCCACCACCCATTTGTTGCTAGAATTTTCTACTATTTCCCCTATGAAATCACTACCCTACTACTGAAATGGAGCCTTCACTAAAATGATTGGGATTGGAAGTGCACCTACAAATTTCAACTTGTCAAAAAACCTTTGGAAAGCATCACATCCTTTTACAAACTTGGCCACATCGATGAATAATGTTGGCCAACAATAACCCATCTTAATAATCTTATGAGTGGTGGTATTAATTGACATATAATATCCACCACATAATCTATGGTCTCATTCCTCTATAACTCTCATTGACTACTCCTCATTTAAACATGTTAGGAGTAAACTATCGAGGTTTCTCCACATCAACTATCTTTTGAAAAACACATACCTCTAAGCCTCAAGTTTCAAATTACTATTTTCCTTATCATTCAACTCAAGAGAAAAAATTTTGTTTTAAAAACAAAATATAATATCCTTATACCAAGGACAAACCTTCAATTGGCATGATATAAAATGGGGTTTATAGTTAACTTGGTGAACCTCAACAACATCTAAATTTACCTAAGCCATTATTTTTTCTATCCCTTTACCTCTAATCAAATTGGTTGTTTGTATCTCCATTTCATATTTTTGGATCTTATTGATCCATCTACACCTTTTTCCTGATGCCTCTTGCTCCACAACGATGTCTCTAACAACTATATGTGACACAAAAGTAGTGATCTTAGCCCCTATAAGGTAAGGTCTAATACTTTTCATAACTTTAACAAGAGCATAGACATGCTTCTCCATCACATAATAAAACAATTTAGTATCTCTCAGTGATTTGTTGAAGAAATTAATTGGCCACTCATAAGAAATTTATCACAATTAGAAGATTTTCCCTTCTTTAATACCATGGATATGGATTTCAATTCTTCTCAACAAAGTTGGGAATAAACCTTCAAACAAAGTTTATTTGACCAAATAAATATTGCACTACCTTAATTTTTTTGTGCTATGGAATAAGGTCAATGGATTTGACACATTTTGGATCAATCCTTACCCCTTAAAAAAATTGTGCCTAAGAAGGTTACCTTCTTCCACATCGAAGATGCACTTCTTGGGATTCAAAGATATCCCATAATCTAGGCATCTTTGGAAGACTAACTCCAATTTTTTTCAATGATCATTTCAATCCTTGGAGTAAGTAGTTAGGTCATGTTAATAGACATCGCATTTATAAGGCCTATAAAAGCTACATCACTAGCCATTTGAAACATGGCCTTGTATTCTTCAACCTGATAACATTCGAACATATATAAAATTTCCCCATGGTGTAGTGAAATTTGTCTTGTGTTTCTTACATTCATTGACCATGACTTGATTGTAACTCGAGAAACCATCCATCATGGAAATCAACTCCAACTCTACCACCTGTTGTAGCAAATGATCCATGTGGGGAGATGGATAATTTTCCTTGAGAGACTCAATATTAAAATTTCTAAAGTCCACACATAGTCTAATGTCCCCATTCTTTTTTCTAACTAGAACAAAGTTAGAGACCCATTTTGTATGTCTAATTGGTTTAATAATACCACCTTCTTTCAATTTCATCAATTCCTTCTATATTTGAGGGGAAAGAGTAAGGTTGATAGGACATTTCTTTTGTTTGAATGGATTTGCATAGGCTCCAATGGAATGGTATGCTAGAATAGGTCTTCTCTATAATCCTTTAGTTCATCATTAGACGAGGCAAAGATATTTTTATAATTTCTTAATAATGGAATCAACATTTTCTTTTCTACAGGTCTTAGCTTCTTACCAATATAAACCATTTTAGGAGCTAATTTGGTTCCTAAGTTTATACCCTTTATTCCTTCTTCTTTGAGAGGATTAATTCTTGTCTTATAAAAATCAAAACTATCAAACACTCTGTCTAAAGAAACAAGACCTCTAGGAATGGTATTGGTTTTGAGCCAGATGATTTCATTCCCAAAAGGAGTCTCCTTACCTTCTTCATCATTCTCCAACAGTGTTCATAAATCAATTTGTTGGTTTTCAAAATGATTAATGAAATTCAAGAACTCATAAATTTGTTGGTCACTATTAAAAACTTGTCAGTTATATATGTTATCTAGAATGCTAGGCTTGGTAAGAATCTCAACCTCATAGTGATGGGGAATGAAAGAAGCATAAAATTTTGAAGCTAACACATCAAGTGCATCAGTAACCACATTATGTTCTCTTTCCACCCAAGTGATGTTGAATGCATCAAAAAATTTAATATTATCCTAGACAACATTCCTATGCATTCTTAGCTTTCTTTCATTTGTAGCATACATGCCACTAACTTGAAACACCACAAGTTCTAAATCACCATCCACTCTAATATATTTGATTCCATATTTTGAAGCCATATTTAAACCAAATAATAGAGATTCATGCTCTACCAAATTATTTGTGCACTCAAAGTTCAATATGAAAGTGAAATTGTAATGTTTTCCCCTAGGGGACATTAATATAATTCCTACACCATTTCCTTCTCTTGAACATGCACTACAAAAATGCATGTTCTAAACTCCATTATTTTTTGGATGAGGATGTGGGGGAACCAAATTTGAATCAGACTCTTTATTAGATTCATCAGCATAGTAGCCTACCAAACAATCATGATCTACATCAAGGTAACAAATCTCATTCTTTAGTTCTTTAAGATTTTCCACAATGATCAAAATTTTATTTTCCCTATGTAATTGGACATCTTTTTTGCACATTGGAATTGTAGCATAGGATAAATCCATTTGAAGAATATCCCCATTGAAGCTTCCCACTTCCTTGATATTAGAATACCCTACTTAGATGGACAATAAAATATAATAATATCCATTGAAAATGTTTTGCCAAGGTATGCAACAAGTTGTATTGGACCACTACTCACTATCCCAATTATATTTAACTCACAAGAATCCATGACATAGTATATACCATTGGATTTTGATAATTTTCCTAAACGATTAATAACTTAGATAATGTAATCACATTACTAGATGATCCAAAATCTAGCATATAGTTATGAACTATCCAACCATTTATTAATAAAGATGTATAAGATGGATCAATGGTTTGACTGTTACCTATGGAAACAGTTTCTAGATAAATTTTAAGGGTCTCTTACATATTGACTTTGTCTACCATATCCTTGGGAAAATTTGCAACTTTATCAAACCTATCAAACATGGTAGGGGAATTGATGTATGACAATGTTTTTTCCCTATGTTCATGTATCCTTAGTAACTCTTTGATTGGCACTTGAACTTCTATTTGACTAAAGGTTGGATCCATGTCAATTTGTTAGTATGTAGGAAGATGAGCAGAAGAGAGGACTACTACATCAATAGTATTAGGTATGAAATACATTACTTTATCATTAACAATAAGTTGCTTTGTGTTTACTTATTTTCCAACCTCTTTTTTCACCTTATGTTTGGCACATTCTACAATAGTTTATTTATTTCCCATATGGTTGGTTGATATATCAACCCCTTTCATTTTGGGGACATATACTTTCTATAGGGTTAATTTGGTAAATGCATCTTCTTTCTTAGTGGAGACTTTCTTTCATATCTATTTATTATTCTTTTTGCGTCATCATATTTTTTCTTTCCTTTTTTCAAATGTGTGGATGATATATTTGGAGTAGCAACACCATTAGATTTGTCCTTGGAACCTCCTTGTCTATTTCTTAGTTGATAATCACTTTTCACTTGAATGACAACAACTTCAACGATATTTTTGATATCCTGGACTTAGAGGGATTTTATTTTTTATACTTCCTCATTTGTTCCTTGAGTTGTTTAAATTATTTGTTTGGAATATCAAAGGGAAAATGATAGTTTTCATCATCATTTTGAAAAAAATCCTCATATAGTTATTCAATTGGTCAACATTAGCATCATCATTACACTCGGATGTACCCTCGTGCTCTTGGAATTCTTTCCCTTGATCAAGTGTCATAGAAACAACACACTTGGATTGATCATGAGGCAAGTAACATATATCACACCAAAATGAATCTTGCTGAAGATTCATGTCATCCTTCCATAAAGGGATTAGGGGTGTCTCTCTCATGGTATCTTTGGTTTGAGTTCCTTGGCAATGCTTGTTTGTTATTACCTCTAGGTCTTTTAGACCAATCATAATTCTAGGGCTTATTATGTAACCTTTGAACCTCATTAAAATATATAGGAACAACATTAGAGGACATACAACCTTTTCAATTATTTTCCACCTTGTATGAAAGATCCTTAATAACTCCTATTAATTTTTCTAGTTTTTCTTTATTAGTGAGAGGCATATTGGAAGTTTTTGTATTTGGTTTCAGGAATTTTATATCAAATATTTTATTGTCTTTGTTTGATTTCTTCAAATTACTCTCTATTCTTATCACTATTTCATATGATTCCCTCATGTTCTGAGGGTTCTTATCTCTCGAAAGATAGCCTAACTTTGAATCAAAAGCTCCATAATATAGAACAAGGTACATAAGCTCATTTGGCCTTGCCAAGTGAGTTACTTTTCTCATTGTCATAATGAATTTGTTGTTGAAATAAACAAGTTCATTTACCCCCTTTTTGATGGTAGTTAGCTCATGTATTGAAAACTTTGGGTCCACCCTTTCTCCATATTACAATTAAAAAACCTCATAAACTCATCCCATGAGTCTATGCTATTGTCTAGAAGACTCTTGTACGATTATTTTTCTCTAAGTTTCTCCAATGATTGTAAAAAAAGATTCATCATGACATTTTCATCTTCAATCTTATATTCATCAGTGACATCTATTAAATTATTTAAGTGTCCCTCACTAGTAATAGCATTGTTACCTTGTAATTTTGGTACCTTTCCTCTAATATCAACTAGAGTTGGATTAGGATAATTATAAATACCACAAAAATATAATTGTCTATATCATTATAATCCCAATGGTGGTCTCATCAGAATAAATCTTTGAGTTGCCTCCTAGGGTTGACCCTAAAATTTTGTATTACATTTTGTTGTGGGGGATTAGGATGACTTTGTTGAACAAAAGGAATTTTCTAAATTGGAATAGTCGGTGTCACATTTGAGGCTAAGAAATATTTTGTTGTTGATTTATTAGTAGGGCTTGTTAAGCTATCTAGGCCTATTATAATGTAATTTGTGGCTTTATTTGATGTTTTATTTCTCTTAGATGGTCAATAAGATCAATTTGTTGATCTAATTCCCTTTCTTTGTGGTCATTTTCTAACTGGATGTTTGGGTCAACATATTGGAAAGGGGTTTCAACATCTTCCTCAGAATACTAAGGAGTATCATGTTTTCCTTCCGTTTTCAGACTTCTTAAAGTTTGAAGCATAGGGGTTCTTTAAGGTGTGACTTTAGGTGAAGCCACATTTATATTTTCTTCTCTGGGATATCTGTCATTCCCATATCTATTAAATAGTATTTTTTTAAATTTCTTCTAGTAGTTCTAACCCTATTATTAGTTGAATCATCTAATGTGTATTGATCAAAATCTTTAGAAGCATTTATTCTACTTGAAGTACTCACTTTTTTAGTGTTTCTTGAGCTATGTAAAGGAGACTTACTTGGATTTTTAGCTTTCTAGTGTACTTGTCACCTTCTTGCACTAGTAGAACTAACTTCAAGAATTTATTGACCTTTTGAGCGGTGATCTTTTTCTATAATTTATCTTTTGACACAAACTTTTGGATCTTGCTTGATAGATTTTCCACTCCCTAAAGGAGAAATTACTTGAAACTAATCAAATTTTGATTTCAAACCAAAAACCAACACTTTTTTGGCCTATTATCAAATCTTTTTAAAATATTATTTTTTCTTTGATATCCCTAGCAATGATGTCAATTTGTTGGTGACCAAAGTTGTAGGCCTCAAATCCCTAATGTCTAATAATCTTATAGGTGTCAGGGGTGTCAAATCTAGGAGTATCACCACAAACCTATCTTTAGATTTGGTAGCTAAGTACCAATGGTTGAGGTGGGTAAGACCTCCTTCAATGTTGGCTTTGCAAGACCAATGGAGGTTTTCCCTAAAATGCCAAATTGATGATTGAAACACTAAATAATACTTCACAAAAAACTATATCAACTACATAGTGTATCCCAATACTAGTGCCACAATATACTTATGTGATATTTTGGACAAGGATGGGCACCTTATTAACATATAATCTACCATATAAGTGTCTAAGAATGAGTTTATGACACACCCTTTTATTGTTGTATTCATTAGACATGGTAGTAAAACACATAGAAAGTAAAACTTTAAAATTTGTTTGAGTTGATGTATTTGGATTGTGTTAAGGATGATGAGAGAGAAATCCAATCATATACTAGTTCCTTTATCCATTGGGTAACATAATCTCTAGGTTTTATCAAACAAGAAATAGCTAAAAACAAGATGGTGGCTTAATCAAGTCACCACAAGAGACTGTTTCAAAATGCTCAGGAAAGATGTTATCTACATATTCATTTAGAAGATAATATATAGTTACACAATATTAAGAGAGTCTACTTAGTCATCCTCAAGAATACCCACACATTTCCTTTATTATATTGAAAATATATCATGCAAAGACTTTGCAAGGATTTTACAAACTTATGGTTGAAAAATATTCAACATACATCTAGAAATGCATACCATACATAAAGAAAAAATAAAATAAGGTTGATTCTACCTTTAATTAATCAATCTTAAAATCTTAAAATCTTACAAATATTATTGTAGGTTTGTTAGAAAACCTAGATCATTACAATACAAAAATAGATAAACCTAGAATTGGAAATAAAAACCTATGGTTTCTTGTGAATATCTTTCTTATGTTGTCTTAGCAATTGCTTCTCTATGTAGAAATGTTATACCCTCCACCCTCTTTTCTTGTTGAATCTAGTACACATATATTTCTCCATTACATTAAAATGCATTTGGGAAAGGAATAGAGTCATCATAAACTATACTTTCCCCCATGCTTCCTTGCAACACACCTAGCTCGACATGGTCACCACATGCTAGGAATCCATGCCCACATTAATGACCACAAAAATGAGGAACAAAACCCCACAAGATCTATAAAAAATCATGAAAAAGAATGAATGTTTGATAGAAAGGAGGCTGGTGAACCATAAAGAAGCATGGGAACCACCTAATACCACTTGCAATTATTGAGAAATGCATTTAAGATAATTCATGTAGCCTTAAAGATCAAATATGGTAGTTGATAAAAAAGGTGCAATATTAATGGCATTCACAGTTGAAAATATGTCAATCTAGAGAATCACCAAAGTTTTGGGCTCAAAACAACCATTAGCTTAACCATTAAATGGTTCGTCAGCCCAAAATATCACCTTCATCATACATCAAGCATAGGCTTTGCAACATACTTCTTGATGAAAAAAATGATATAAAGAATGATGATACATTGAGTCTCGAAAGAGATCCTCTATCAAAATTGGGCTTTAGGCTTCAAGTCTACTGCTTTCTCAAAGAATGGGAAGATGAAAGGAAAATGAGAAGATTTAAAAGAGTGTGGAAAGGAAGAAGGAATCAAGAGTCGAGAAGAAGACTTTGTTGCAAGTATGAATGAGTATGGTGGTGTTGTCATTAATGTTATCATTGATGCCAACATAGTATAGGTTGTTTCAAATAAAGGAATCAAGTGATTGCAGGTGGTGCATGTATAGTTGAGATATTGTAGAGATGTTTTGAGTACATGGAGCTATATTTATGATGTTGTAGATGTGTTGATATGATGATTTATGAAGTTCTTTTGAGAAAATAAATAAATAGTGAAGTCAAAATTGTGTGTGTGTTTAGAATGTGCTCTGGTATGTGCTCCACATTTCTTCAGTGTTGATCCTATGCTTGTGCGGATTTGAAGTGTTGTTTAAGGGCATCCTTGGGTGATATATCTTGGATTATAGCTTCTGGTTTGATGAAGAGTGAAATTTTTGTTCACCAGTGTGTGAACTGGTCTGGAAGAGTTGTTTGTGTATGGACTAGGAGAAATGTATTTGCTTCATAGTCCATCATTAATTTTTTTCTGGTCTTGTAGATCTGGAAGAATTCTTGTAATGATGTTATTTTTTCTCTATCAAAGGTGTTTGTGGTTTGGTGCTCTGGAAGACTATTTTTAGAGTTATTGTGTGTGTCTATACAGTTTGGATGGACTAATGGAAAGTGTTCTGAGTATGAAGGTTGTTGTAGTAGTTGCAGATGAATCTGAAGGCATCTAAGATATGTTCCAGTGTATGGTGAAGCATTTTTTTTGGTCCGCATGTTATCTTCTTGTTGTGAAAGAGTGTACTTCAAATTTCATTGGTGTTTTCATTATGTGTGGTTGACTTGGTGTTTACATGTCATGCGAAGGATAAGTATTAATTAAGAAAGTGTGTGATTAATCTAAGATGTTGTTTTGGGTCCTGGTTAAGTGTTGGTTTGGTCTTTTCTCATTCTTATCCACCACAAGAATGTTCATTTACCAACCTAATTTGAATTTGTAAAATGGAGCGTTGGTACCTGACCTTGGAGAAAGTTTCTATGGTTGAAAATGGTATAAATACAAGGAAAGATGTTAAGGATTGTAAGCCACAAGTTTGAGAAGAAAGATGTGAGAAATTGTGTGAAAGTGAATTGAGGCAGTGAGAACTTTAATGTCGTAGAATCCTGAAAGTAGTGAGCTGAAGGTGTCTGCAATTCTTTGATCAAGGTTGCGGATGTGTGGAAGTTGTTGTGGTGGATCTTCTGTTGCACTGAGATAATGTACTTTGTGTAACATTCTTCTTTCTATCTTTTTGTGTCTATAGGTAGTGAGCCTCCTTTTTGGATAGTGAGTCCTATCTGTAGGTAGTGAGCCTCCTATCTAGATAGTGATTCCTATCTTGGGCAGTGATCCCTTTGGTAATGAGCCTCTTTGTGAACATTTTTTCAATTACTCTCTATTGCGAGTTAATCCTCACCGTGGTTTTTCCCTTATTGAGTTTTCCATGTAAATCATGTGTTTCTTGTGTTGATATTGCTTTCTATTATTTGTGATTAATGCTCATACTTAATTATAGGTTAAAGTGGATGTGGATCTAATAATTGGGTGATCCCACAATAGTGGTTTATAATTTTTACCAAACTAGAACAACTGAAATTATTTTTTTAAACTAAAATCTTCACATTTGGGCACCTATAGCTTTCTTAGTGAAGAATTTGAAGATGATGCAAGCTAGAGTCGTCACATTTTGTCGCATAAAATTCTAAAAATATTTTTCTCAAAATTTTTGGAATCAGTTCCTTCTTTTTCCATCTCCACGAAACTAGTTTTTTTCAGAATTTAACAACATTTTTAAAAAGTGACGCACACCGTATAACACATAAATTTTTTTCCATGAAGGATAGAACTCTAATTATTTCAAATTTAAATTTGTAACTCTAATATCTAGTGCTTCCAATTGGTTAGATAGTTTTTTATTGAATATTTTTTCTTTAATCAGGTTTCAAAGTGTTAAGAGCCAATTACAAGATTAGGACATAGTCTTTGATGTCCATTATAATGCATAAATTTTTTTGTATATATCAAAATTCAATTTTTTTTTTCTATTAGATCAAGGACTTCAATATCTGGTGCACTCATATTTTTAAATTTTTTTTTTGATAATCTGCTATTTTTCCACATGTGCATAACAGAGACCTTCATTTTTTGATGAAAAACCTAAGTTTAATAAAACTAAAATATCAAATACATAATAAAACCAAAACATATTAAAATTATATTCGTTGGATAGCTTGTTTTGAGGACTACCTAATTCAAGTTGGGTTTGTGAAGATTCCTCCATTTTCATCCTTAGCTTGACCTCTGAAGTGCCAAAATTTAAGTTATTTTTGTGTCTCAGGGAGGGGATGAGGAATAAAGGGGATTCGAATGAACCCCTAAGCGGTTCAAGCCGAACCACTAGGGGTTCCTTTCGAACCAATTCGATAAATTACCCAACTTCACCATAAAGAGGTTTGATAGCTTTTTTGGAGAAGAGTATTAAGAGTTCGATTCCGAGACCCTAATTAGTTTAATTGAGAACCAATAGGTTAAATCTGAACCCCTAAAATCAAGTTTTCATGCATTCATTCTTTGTGAGTTTTCCTTCCTCACTTCAATTATAAACCACTATTGTGGCTTCACCCAATTGTTTGAGATTTCTATGATTGGTGACAACTAATTCACCCCCCCTCTCAGTTGTCTTGTGCATTTCAATAATTGGTATCAAAGCTTTGGTTCCTTGGAGAAGAGATTAACTACTTGAGGTAGATCTGAATGGTGCACAAATTGACAATCCCTATTTTTGATGGATCTAGCTACAATTTTTGGAAAGTGCATATGAGATGTTAATTGATCTCTCTTGGCGGATTTACAAGACTTGGAAAGTAGTTGAGAAAAAATATATTGAGCTAGTAGCTTGTCCTAGTTTTGTGGATGATATTTCTGCCTATGAAGAAAATGAAAAGGTAGGGTATGCAATCTTTAGTGCTTTGTCTAAAATTGAGTTAAGAAAAGTAATTTCATTAGGCACCGCTTATGAAGTTTGGGAAAAGTTAAAAGAAATCTATGAAGGAAATGGCCAATTATTTTCAAAGAAGTTAGCAGTTAAGCACAAATATGAGAACTTGAAAATGGAAGAAGGTGAAGACATTGCAAGCTACTTTTAGAGGGTTGGCATTTTAGTAAATGAAGTAAAAAAAAAAGGCAGTACTCTGACAGATGAAGATGTAATGGAGAAGATTATGATGACCCTACCAGAGAGTTATAGTGATAAGGTCTTAGTCATTGAGGAAGTGTATGATCCAAATAAATTCACTAAAGAACAACTATTTGGCACCTTGACTGCATTTGAAATGAGGAAAATTTGGAAAAGAAAAGGAGAAATTTGAAACGGCCTTTAAAGCCACTAAGAAAGAAGATGATCCAAATGGTGATAGTTTAGAGGAGTTGGAAGAAAATTTTACAAGGAAGTTGAAGAAAGGTATCGGAAAGTACAAAGGTACATTACCTTTTAAATGTTTCATTTGTGGAAATATTGGTCACTATGCTTCAAGATTTCCAAATAGATCCATACATAAGAAGAGTAGAGATAATAAAGACAAAAAGGACAAAAAGTTCAATAAATTGTATTATGTTAGAGAACATATTGGA
Source organism: Sequoia sempervirens (assembly GCA_007258455.2). Classification (NCBI taxonomy): domain Eukaryota; kingdom Viridiplantae; phylum Streptophyta; class Pinopsida; order Cupressales; family Cupressaceae; genus Sequoia; species Sequoia sempervirens. Next base: position 205,297,773 of record VDFB02000003.1, read on the forward strand.
ATTTCTGATAATGAATCTAATATGGAGGTGATAATGATGAATGCTTTCTTCTAGCCTTAGAGAATAAATTAGTTTCTACTAACCATGGAAGATGTGCAAGGGAATGTGGTTTGGAAAACAAGAAGGAAGAGATGGAAGGTACTCTAGTACTGCCTTTCATGCTAGACAAGATGCAGATTATTGGGTAATTGACAGTGGCTGATCAAATCATATGACCAGAGACAAAAGTAAGGTCACTAAACTTGAAAAGTATGATGGAGGATTAATCATGTTTCGAGATGATTTTGGTGCAAAGATTGTTGAAAACTTGCAAATGTAAAAGTTGATGAAGATATGCACAGATTAGTTGAAATAAGTGAAGTTGAATTAGATGAGCCTATCTGTGGACAAGAGAAAGAGAAGGATAAGGAAGAAGAATAGATTGAAGAAGAAGAAGAAGCTCTGAAACCTACTCCCAAGACTCCAAAATATGTATAGAAAAATCATCTAGAAGAACAGATAATTGGAGACAAAAGAAAAGGTGTAAATACAAGAAGAAAAGTGGTAGCAGCTGAGGTAAACTTTTGTTTACTTTCCAAGATAGAACCTAAAACAATGTGTGAAGCATGCAAAGATGAAAATTGGGTTAGAGCAATGAAAGAAGAATTACAGCAAATAGAGAAAAAATAGACATGGGAATTGGTTCCTAGACCTATAAACAAGAATGTAATTGGTACAAAATGTGTATTCAGGAATAAGCTAAATGAGAATGGTGAAGTAATAAGAAACAAAGCAAGGCTTGTGTGCAAAGGTTATTCACAGCTTGAAGGAATATACTTTGAGGAGACATTTGCCCCAGTGGCAAGAATGGGGGCTATTTGGATGTTTTTAGCATTTTCTACTCACAAAGATTTCAAGGTATACTAGATGGATGTTAAGTTTGCATTCCTAAATGGAGAATTGGGAGAAGAGGTCTACATGCAAGACAACAAAGAGATTTCAATGATTAGATCAGCTGGACATGATATGTAAGTTGAAAAGAGCATTATATGGACCATGAAGCTCCTGAGGTATGGTATGCAAGGTTGGATAGGTGCCAGCTGAGAGAAAAGGCTGTAGGAATAGTAATCTCTATTTCAAGGTTAGAAAAACAAAATTTTTGATAGTGGTTGTGTATGTTTATGATATTATCTTCAAAGGAAATGAGGGTATGTACAAAAAAATTGCAGAGGAAATGCAAAAAGAGTTTGAAATGTCTATGATTTGTGAATTGAATTTATTTCTTGGACTTCAAGTGAATCAAATTGATAGAGGCATATTCATTTCTAGTAGTATAAGTAGAAATGTTGAAGAAGTTTGGAATGGATGACTTAAGTGGTCTATACCCTATGGTATTTGGATGCAAAGTGATTAAGGACCCTAAAAGTTGATTAGGAGAATGTATAGATCTATGATTGGTGGACTATTATATCTTCACGCTACTAGATTGGATATCATGTATGCAATATGTTTGGTTTCCAGATTTCAAGAATAACCAAAAGAAACACATGTTACAACTCTGAAAATGATATTCAATTATCTAAAAGGGAATCTAGATTTTGGTTTATGGTATCTTAAGGATATTTATTTCAGTTTGAGTGCTTACACTAATGCAACTTGGGTTGGTTGTGTAGATGGTGGAAGAGTAAAAGTGGTAGTGCATTCTTTTCTTGGATGAAGGTTGGTTTAATGGCTAAAGAAGTAAAAACAAGATTCAATTTCTTTTATCCACTCTGAGGAGTTGAGTACATTTGTAGTATCATGCACTACACCACAGGTTCTATGGATGAAACAAACATTGTTGAAGGATATAGAATTTAGTAATGTGATAGAGCCTATCTATCTTACGTGATAATACAAGTGCAATAAATATTTCCAAAGAATATGGTAATGCATTCAAGGGAAAAGCATATATCTATGGGATATCATTTCTAAAAGCTATTGGAGAATGAGAATCAGAAGCTTGAGTATGTACCACCACAAAGGATATAATTGCTGATATATTTCTTAAGGCTCTTACAAAGCATGCTTTTGGGTATCTAGAGGGAGAAGTTGGGGGTTGTGTCCCTCCTTCTATGAACTAGTGCACATATAAGGTGCATTAAGTCCTCTGGATCTAAATTCATCATTTGTCTAGGCCCGATGGTAGGGTCCTCCTGGGGGAGTAGGAGTATCATTGTTGTAGTATGAGATGTGTGTTATCATGGGTGCACTCCTAAGGGGGTGATGGGAATTATGTAAAACCTTTTTTTTCCATTGATATGAGGGGGAGAGAATGGAGTGTGTTTCCATCAGCTGAAAAAGGGAGATTGTTACAAGTATGAATGAGTATGGTGGGTGTTGTCATTAATGTTGTCATTGATTCCAACATAGTATAGGTTGTTGCAGAGAAAGGAATCAAGTGATTGCAAGTGGTGCATGTATAGTTGAGATACTGTAGAGATTTTGTTAGTACATGGAGTTATCTTTATGATGTTGTAGATGAACTGATATGATGAGTTACCAAGTTCTTTTCAGAAAATTAATAAATAGTGAAGTAATTGTGTGTGTTCAAAATGTGCTCTAGTATATGCTCCACATTTCTTCTATGTTGATCCTATGCTTGTGCAGATCTGAAGTGTTGTTTAAGGTCATCTTTGGGTGATATATCCTCAATTATAGCTTCTAGTTTGATGAAGATTAGATGTTGTGTTCACTTTAGGTGTGTGAACTAGTCACAGCAAAAGTTGTTTGTTGATGGATTGGTGCTCTAGAAACTACTTTAGAGCTATTGTGTGTGTCTGTATAGTGGGATAGATTGATGGAAGCATTCTAAATTATGAAGTTTGTTTTGATGCTACAAATGAATCTGAAGGCATCTGATATGTGTTTTAGTGTATGGTGAATCATGTTATGTGGTCCACATGCTATCTTCTTGTTGCAGAAGTGTGTAATTCAAAGATCATTGGTGTTTTCATTAGGTTTAGTTGACTTGGTGTTTACACATCATAAGTATCAATTAAGAAAGCGTGTGATTGATCCAAGATGTTGTTTTGGGTCTTGGTTAATTGTTGGTTTGGTCTGCTCTCATTCTTATCCACCATGAGAATGTTGAGTTACTGAACTAATTTGAATTTGTAAAATGAAGCATGTGTATCCAACCTTGGAGAAAGTTTCTAAGGTTGAAAATGGTATAAATACAAGGCAATATGTTAAGGATTTTAAGCCACAAGTTTGAGAAGCAAGATAGATGTGAGAAATTGTGTGAAAATAAATTGAGGTAGCGAGAACTTTAATGTGGTAGACTCTTGATTGAAATGAGCCAAAGGTGTCTGTAATTCTCTGATCAAGGTTGCAGATGTGTGGAAGTTGTGGTGGATCTTCTATTGCACTGAGATAATGTACTCTATGTAACATTCTTCTTTCTATCTTTCTATATTGTAGGAAGTGAGCCTCCTTTTGGATAGTGATTCCTATCTATAGGTAGTGAGCCTCCTTTTTGGATAGTGATTCATATATATATGTGTGTGAGCCTCCTATCTGGACAATGAGTTCTATCTTGGGAAATGATCCTTTGGCGTGAGCCTCTTTGTAAATAGTTTTGCAATTACTCTATATTGTGAGTTAATCCTCAACATGGTTTTTCCCTTATTGGGTTTTCCATGTAAATCTAGTGTTTCTTGTGTTGATATTGCCTTATGTTATTTTCACTTCATGCTCATAATTAATAATAGAATAAAGTGGATATGGAGCTAATAATTGTTTGAGATTTTTGTGATTGGTGACAACTAATTCAGCCCCCTTCTTAGTTGTCTTGTGCATTTCAACTTGAACTTACATATTATTGTGGAGATAAGACAGAAGGCAAGAGAGTGACCTAATCTTTGAAGGCTAAAGGAAAGACATCAAACATTGGGGGTTACGCCTAAGGCTTATGCCTTATGATGAAAATATGATAAGGTTTAGGGAGGAAGGATGATACCCAAAGTTTGAAACATTGACACTTTATCATTTTTCAAAGGATTTATTAGAACTTTAGTGATCAAGGGGAGAACTTATGGCTTATGAAAGGAAAGTGATAAGGGTTAAGAGTTAAGGACGGTGATTGAAAATAGAAACATTTAGGAAAGTGATGGATTAGAAGGGGAAAGGGGGTTGGAGTTCAGGAGTGATAGAAATGGTATACAAGTAGGAAGACAACTGAAAGCATGGAAGACCGGAAAGTTCAATACTTCTAGCCATTTTTGGTTTTTTTTCCAAATGGGCTTTTAACTCTAGCCTGGAAAAGGGGAAAAGAAACTACCAAAGGGACTTGAGCATGATACACCATTGATATTTTTTAGATTGTTTATAATCGATGGGAATCATTCTAGAGGATAACACAAAGCACTATAAATTCATTAAATGTATAGGTTACAACACATAACATTAATTTTGTGGTATTACAAAAAAATGATTAGGGTTATGAACAACCAAAGGAATTTTATAGCAAGTCACTCCAATCAACATAATTAAAGTATGATATTATGGAAAAATAAAACTTTTTGATTGTTAGCAATCATTTATTTAAAAAAAAATAGCCTATTGACTATAAGCTTAGAGAGGATCTTATACGCAGTATTGCATAAGCTTATAGGGAAAAAATCCTACATGGTGGAAACATCTTTTTTTTTAGGAATGATATCTATAAACGTAGAATTCATGATTTTTAGCAGCCTACTAGATCTAAAAAATTCCCTGGAAACATTGAGGAGGTCAGTCGACACAATGTCCTAGAAGTCTTGAAAAAATCTCAGGGGAAATTATTTGATCTAGGAGCTTTACAAGATCCAAAGTAAAAAAATGGCACTCTTAACTTCCTGGAGAGAAACAGGTTTCAACAACTCAATGATGTCATGGTTAGTGATAACTTCAAGGATGGAATCAAGCAAATCCTCCAGCTTAGAAGGTTGAGAAAAATTTTATTTTTGAAAATTAGAGAAGAAGCAAACAACCACATCATCTATCTCTTTATCCTCCTTAACAATAGTTTCATCTTTCATTAATCTCCTTATTTTATTTCTCCCTCTGTGCTTCATGGTATACTAATGAAAAACTTAGAGTTTTAGTCTTCTTTCATTTATCACAACACTCTAGACTTCTATTTCTAAAAAACATCCTCTTCTTTATTTAGTTTCAACCATTGTAAGTGCAAGTCCCTTTCTTCTTAATAAATATGAACATCTTTATCATCTCTTTCTATAATGTCCTAAATTTCTTTAAGATAGTTAGAGATGGTCTTTTTTGTTGAATAAATTACCAATAAAACTTTATTCCAACACTTGATCTTGTATTTTATCCTTTTTAGCTTTTGAGTTAGGCAATACATAGAAGTACCATTGCAAGGGATTTAAAAAAAAAAATCAATTAAGCCATGAAATGTAGGATGAAAAGTCCACATGATCTCATATCTAAAAGGAAATAGGCCTTTGATAATAGAGTCATCCCAATATAGCAAAAGAGCATTGTTATCATAACCTAACCTAGGGAGGGCTAATAAAGAGAGCTTAGCCCAATTGTCCCAATTGCTTGAAATAAAAAACAAGTCCAGCTTAACCTAAATTAAGTGAACCCTGTTTCTTCTATTTGACCAAGTGAAACTACACCTCACCAAGTCAATATCAATTAAAGCAATAGAGGAGATGAAATCAAAAAAATATGACATATTGTCATTATAATCATCCAGACCCCCAATTTTATCAAAATTAAACAATGGGGAATTAAAGTCCCCTCCAGTCAACCTAGAATTCATTCATCCCCAACAACATCCTCAAGGCCAAAGAATCCCACAACCTATCTCTAGCACCATGAGAGTTAGGTGCATAAACATTTATTAGGTTCCATTTAACACGAGTAATAATATCTTCCATAACCACTATGAGATTGTTCTTATAGGAAAATAATTTAGTCCCTTTAAATCTAGAAGGATTCCACAAGGTAGTGATACCTCCAAAGGCACCATTAGCATCACATCTAAAGTAATTTACAATAGGCTGAACATTTTTAACTATCTTATCAAAGGTTTCTTCTTTCATCTTAGTTTCTTGAATTAACACAATGTCCACTTTAATTTCCATTAGGAAAGTCTTAAGAAAATGTTGTTTGAAAGGACTATTTAGCCCTCTAATATTCCATGAAAAAATATTCATTCAAACAAAACAATGCCAGCTAGGAGAAACAAATCCTCTAGCTATTTCTTTTTATTCTTGTCCTCTAAAAGGATATCTAGAGTCTTTTATTTCCCAACAATAACATCCCTTCTTATTTCTTGAGCCCTGGTATCTCTTGATGAAGGTCGACCATGTTTTTTTATTCATTCCAACATCCACTTTTTTCTTCCCTTTCTATTTTCCATTAACTTGTGTCCAATCTTATTTTGGTGACTCCTCCAATACCAACTTGGGATTAGATCAATAAGTAGGATTTCCAAATCCCAATAGTTCCATTGATTCTAACAATTCTTTCCTTTCATTCCCTTGACCAGTGCTTGGATTTCTTTCACTAGGAGTCTTAATCTCTTCCACTAGCACCTTTATATTAACTTTTTCTTCTTCCTTTCCTTCCAAAAGCACTTTAGGCCTACTAGATTGTTCTCCCTATTCCCCCTTTGACCTCAAACTTGAACTATTTTTTATAGCATCGGTCTCCCTTTTAGCCTCATTTTTTCTCCAAAGAGCTTAGTTTGAGAATTCTCATTATCAATGATTTTATCCTCTTTAGGAGGAGCATCTATCCCATTTGATATAAATGCATTGTATTTTTCTCAATATTAGCCTCTTTCATCCTATCCCTAGAACCAAATTCAGAGGACCTTTGTTTTAGTTTTATTCCCCTCACTGGAAGGCTCTTTGTTCTATTCCATTCCCAACAAAGGAATTTCCTTTGAGGCAACACCAGTAGTAGAAATGAAAACAACATCTGAACTAGCTTTAATAGCTAGAGGATTTTTTGTTTATCCAAAGTGGCCTTCATATTGCGAAAAGGATTATTCTTGCATGCATTGCATAGGTAACCAAAACATTGACAATTTTCATAGAAAACATTGGAATTCTCATATTTGTTGGCTGCACCCATCTACCATATTTGGATTTTAATGCAATTCTAGTTGGTAAAACTGAGTTTACAACTACATTCACACAAATCCTAGCAAATACCAACCAATATTTTTTCTTGGTGACTTTATCAACTACCAACAAGGATACCAAACAATTAGCAATTTCTAAAAGATCATATAGTTCCAAAACTCTAGAGGGAGATCAAGAAGGAAAATCTAGGTCAAAGCATCAGTACCTATATCTATAAAAGGGTCAAACCCCATCTTCCACTTACACAATGAAAGAAAATTTTTGAATTCACTATCATAAGACTAGAGACCCCCCATTAAAACCATTAGCATATCTTCCTACACCACAAAGTTGAAAATAAAAAGCCCACCAATCATAGCACTTATACTCACACTACCCTTTAGCATCCATTTCAACTCAACCAACTTCCTAACTTGGTCTATATTTGGTCAGAAAGAAAGAAAATTATCCACTAGAGAGAGCTACAAGTCTGAAATGGTATCCTCCATAAGATCATCTAGCACAAAAACTTCTAGCCCTACCACCAAATAGGAAACATGTGAAACAGCTACAAACTTCACCTTAGCCATAGTAGGGGAATAACCACCCATGAGCTTGGGTCTTCCTCCATGAAAAATGAATCTAGGCCATAGGTTGGAGAAGAGGGAGATGACTGCAAACCCTGATCAGAGGAGAAATTGGAAGATTCCCTCAAAATTCTACCACCAAAAACAACAATATTTGATGGGGAGGTTGTTGGGACCCCCACTAGATAGGCCCATGGACCAATGTACTTAGAAATGATAATAAATTGAACACTAGAGCACATGATTCTTTCTTTTAAATAAATAAAATATGTTAAATATAATAATATAAGATATTTGTACATGTTTTCTACATTTTATTTTAGCCTTTTGATGTGATTGTTAGAACTAGTTCATGAATTTTAGGATTTTAAGTGAAATATTTTTATTAAATGTGAAAAAGAGGATCTTGAAGGGTATGTGCAAGATCATGATGGGCAAAAAGTGGCAATATGATGGGTATGTGGTTGATGACTTTTTTACCCAAAATTGATGAAATGAAAAGGTTTTTTAAAGGAGATTCTCACTTTCCACCAATATAAATTATGCTTTACTTTGAATTTAATAAGTATTTATTATTCATTTTCTATTCAAATTATGACTAAAGTCTTGATTGATAGGACTGATTGAAAATATCTATAGCTTTCAAAGCGGTATCACATTTTTGAATCAAAACATGCGTCACATTATGTGCTTCACATACTATAGGATTAAAAAATAAAAATTGAATTTCATGAAGTTTTGACCAAGTTAAGGTGGTTAGACATCGATTTTTTTATATTTTTTAAAATTTGTAATAAAAAAAATCATAATTAATTATTTACTTGGTAAAAATTACAAAAAAATATGCATCACATCGGGACATGAGTCCTCTACTTATATCTAAAATCTTATAAAAAATATTATCATTTTATTGTGGTTAGGTGGTCGGACAAACACCTACTTCTTATTTTTTCCTAGAATTTAAGTACTCTTGCCTTGAAATTTCAAATTTTCACCAAATAGATTCTATTCTTACATATTTTTGAAATAATATAGATAACTTATTCAATTTTTATGTCAAGTTGCCTAACTCTGATTTTTCTAATTTTTTTGCCACTTAGGGCCTATTTTTCCATGATGATCTGCACATACCACGAAAAGGTTTCTAACCTTTTACAAGCTAAGAAAATAGAAGGAATAAGAAAACATCCAAGAAATAGCTAAAATATATTTAAAAATTAGCAACATCAAGCATAAGGGAGACAACCCCACCAATAATTAAGAGGCTATCAAAAGACCAACACCAAAAATTATATCATCCACAAACAACATTGGAATATAGTTGATTGAGAACCATAGTTGTTTCACATTCCTCCTATAGAGGAAATCCAAGTGTTTAACAAACTCAACATCCTATTGTATAGTTCCATTCTCTCTAGCCTTCTAGATCCTAGTTCTAAATATAAGGCCAACACTCCCCTAATTCAAGTAGCTTTTATTTTTTCCTACACCATTTTAATAATCTTAGCACTATTTTAAATAGTGACTCTACTCACCTCAACCATGTATTTTAAATAATTTTTTACTTCTTAAATGTCCCTTATTGGAATGAAAATCTCAAAGGATAGAACTAAAACTAAGGCTAACACTCCCCTAATTCAAGTAGCTTCTATTTTTTTCCTACACCATTTGAATACTCATAACACTATTTTAGATAGTGGATCTACTCACCTCAACCACATATTTTAAATTATTTTTGACTTCTTGAATGTCTTTTATTGGAATGGAAATCTCATCATCTTACATGGTGAGAACTACTTTCAAATTGTTGCTTTCTCCAAGAGATTGCATTGGTTGCACTTAAGCTTGTACATTTATGTTAAGATGAGCTACTCACCTCAATCATCAATTTTATGAAATAGTTAATAAAGATGTAATTTTTTGGTTTTACTTATAAATTAAATAAAAATGTATCCTTAAGTTAGAAATGTTGTTAACACATGCAACTTGTAAAAAGAAAAGAAAAATATTTTGTATTATTTAATGTACACTAAAAAAAACATGCATATTTAAGTATTGTTTTTGGGTTTGGATACAAGGAATTTGTATATCTTTATATAGCAACTAAATTTTAAACATTCAAATTATTTCAAGGCAATTAATTGAGATTATAAATTATTAATACAAGACATTTGAACTTTTAAATAAAATAGCTAGTGGAAATTATTTTATTGTGTTTTACACAACTCAAAATAATTATGGATGCTTAAGCTAGAGGAACATATGATTACTTATCATTTTCTAGACTAAATATGATGCATACTTAAGATACAATTCCTCTTAAACCCACATTAAAAATTTAAAAAAGAAAAAAAATTATTAACCTCACAATGATGGAGCACTTTAAACACCATAAATATTCCTTTAATTAATTGGCATTGCAAATAAGTAATTCAAAATCTTTGAGATTTTAAATGAAATAGTTCACAAAAATAAAAATTTGTCGCATACAACATACAATAAGCACATGATTCATTTGTATCAAAACTATAAATTGTGCATATTAGGTAATATTTATTTTTAAGCCCACATTGTTATTATTGCATAGACTAAAATTATGCATATTTAAATAATATTTTTTTGAACTTGTAATTTAAAAAGAGAAAATTTTCATAATAATTCTATATATTATTGCCTAATGTTAACATACAAAAAAATAAATCAATCTTAATTATTATTCTAAAGAATTAATTCAAAGCCTTTCAAATTTTAAATGAAATAATTAATGATGGTTTTTTTAATTGTATAAAACAAATGCTTGAATAAACTATTTCATCACATGTGCATATGATTAATTATTATTCTTATATGGAATAAAAATGATTCATATTTAAGTAGTATTCTTATTTGGACCCACATTTAAAAAAGAAATGGAATAAAAATGAATCATATTTAAGATGGGGAAAATGAGCCCAACCTCATGCAACATTATGCTACCTGATGATACATAATTACATCAATAAATTCTCTCTAAATAATTACAAGCTAAATATAAATGACAAAAGTTTATAATTTTCTCTTAGAGTTGTAAGTATTTGTTTAAAGTATCACAAAATTATATGTACATTATGTTTAAATTCTAAATAGATATATCTTTAACAAGAAAGAGCATAAATACAATTTACTAAACCAAATCTTTAAAATAGTGATAAGTAAATAAGTTAAATATTTCCTCAACATAATAAAAAAAAATTTGTTAGTCACTTCATATTCCTTTTTTGGCGACCTTAATCAACAACCACTTATAAAGACACAATTAAACATGTATAATTTATTTTTTTAAAGAAAAACCATTGATTTATGCTAATCTTGTTCACAATAACTATCATTTACTTATTTTATTATTTAAAAATATCATAACACACTCTTATATCACTTAATATATAATTAGTTTCATTTATTATTGTAAAGTCCAAGATTTTTTCAAATGCACTTAAATACAAGCTATTGAACATATCAATACAATAAATTAGAACATGCTATGTATATTGTATTTATTGATGTGTTTTTTATGCACTTCTCAACACAGGTAATGCATAGGTGCATCACCTCTCTTGAAAGACAATCTTCCACAATTAAATTGTAGAACACTATCCTAAGGTCTCTAATGTTAGGTCTTGATAGTGCTTGGAATACCACAGTTGATTCATGTGATTTGTTGGAATCACAAGGCGGACTTACAGATGAGTTACAAAGTGTGGGAAGTTGGGTCTGCAAATGGAGTTCCAAGGTGTAGAAATTGATGTGCAATTGTTGTAGGTTCAAAAAAGCAGTCTAGAACTCCTATTCCATCATTAGTTTTGGCTTTACAATGTGCAATGAACCTTGCCTAAGGTCACTATTAAAAGAAAAGTAAAAAGGGCAAGGAGGAGAAGAAGTTCCTAGACCTGAAACTACAAATAAACAGTGGTCATGGAGGCTACTATAGTAGACAAACTTCCTAAACTAGGTTTTTCTTGGCCAAGAAGAACCTACAGTTACACAAAACTAGTGCAATCTTCTAAGGACTGCATATTTTCATATTGCACACATAGATCATGAACATGCAATTGAACTATGTTGCAGCAATGAAGTAAGGAAGCTCATACTAGTTGTACAAAGTGATTCATCATTAACAAACCACAAAAAGCATGTGCTGGAAATTCATCAAATATAATGGTAATAGAAAACACCATTATCACTTCCACTCAAGAAACTAACAACTAAAACTAACATGGAAGAAGAACCATGAATGCATAATGAACAAACTCAAGAGAAACACCCATAAATCATGCAATGTTTCTTTTTATTGCTGCAGAATGCCTTTACACCAGTTCTCCAACCCTTTACAAATGAGGGGAAAGCCCCTATTTATAGTTTTCCAAAGCCCAAATGAATGGCTAGGATTAATTTACAATGAGTGGATCAAATTTTCTTACATTAGGGTTTCACCTACCCCCCATTATAAAGGAATTTAAAATACATCTTTGTCTCATTCCTATTTTTTCCTATAGTTCCCAAGTGTTGTAGCATTTTTCTCTCCTAGCTGATTGCCTTTTTGTTGTAGCTAATTTTTTTTGAAGGCTACATTCGCTTGATGTTTTTGCAATGTTCTTGCAGCCAATCAAGTGTGTTCTTGTTTGAAAATTTGTATTACCATGAAAGAAATAAGTCATCTTAGCTTTCACGAGACAGCCTCGAATTGATCATAATTATTTGGCAAGGGTAAAATAGCTCCACTGTTTCACATTATGGTGGACAACCTTCTGATCTTTGCAACGATTTCCTTCTATTGGGCTTGCCATTGATTTATCAGCCCATTGGGTGAGTTAATCCTTATTTAAGTAAGCATTCTTCTACTTGCAATCTTTGAAAACCCGAGAAAATTTCCCATTTCAATATCCTTAGCCCCTCATTTACATTCTTTGTACTCAAGCCTTTATGACATAGCATCCTCTACCCTCGTCCCATCTGAGAGGTCTTCCATGATGAACATTCACACATTGGTCACCTTGGTAAACTTGAATTAAAGCTCCGCCTCCATAACGAGTTCAATGTGTTGTCAAAATGGAAGCATTCCCTTTCTTGATTGCACCCCATATTCAAACTCCACGAGTGTAGGCACTTCCTTGGCAAGCATCTTTGGATGTTTATAAGGGTCCCTCCTCCTACAAGAATACCTACACATGATATTTACAATGTTTCAATTAGAGTATCATTAAATCATTTATACGCGTAAGTGGGTACCCTAGAAAAATGACTAAAGCTAACCATAGAGATAAAATAACATTACTACAAAATACCCCTTTTGAATTCCAAATAATTTTTAAATAGTCTCGACAATAGACTCCTCACATTGGGCGATATCGTATTCTTCCAAATGCTCTAATCTTACAGAGCTGTAAGCATGAAATAGTTCTACGTCGTCTATTAGATGAAGGCGTGGGATGGATAAAATAGTGGATCCCATAGTAAAGGAAGACACTCAAAAACAAAAGATGCGGGTCCCACATCAGGTACTGTCATGTGGATAGATAGTGCGAGCAGGACGTTTGACAATGACATTAGTAGTGACTACTCCATCAGTGACTCCCGCATTCCACTTTGTTACAATGTCCTCCCTCCACCTTAATGTGGGCCTCTCACGTAAGAACTAGGGACAACAGCCCATGGCTAGGATCATCAAAATTCCATATTTAAAATCTTTGTGTTTGCCCATCAGGGAATCATGAACCCTCGCGAGATGATGTTTTCCCCAGATTCATAATGCCTCCTGGTGCGCTCCTAAGATACGAGCCACAATTGAGGTCCAAGATCAATCTGTAACACATACAAAGCACCTCCCACAATTGCACTCATATCTTTTCATAACAGTGATGAAGTAACCTCCTGATCCCTCCTTATAGTAAGAATTTAAAAGAGTTTTCCTAGATAATGCCATCAACTGAGGGTCTCGTCATTTTTAATGATTCTCCCTCCTTGTGCCACCAATGATTACTTCTTCCTCTTATTATATCTTCCTTTAAATTTTTGTCTTTCAATGTCCATTTAAGCATCACTTTGAATTCCCCAGATAATGACCACACACAGATATATCATGAAGAACGACCGTTGTGATTGGTACTAGAGACGACATCCACAAAGGGATAATTTGAGGCAATCTACATGGGTGAAAGAGGATGGGAAGCCACTGGGGAAAAGCTACCATGACTACAGTAATGGCAGATGGCAATACAAGCAGTGGACTCTACAAGTCATTTTTTTGTGAAATGAAACGTGTGGGAGACCGCTCAGCCTCTACCCCATATGTTTTAAACTTTAGTTTATTCTCAATAACTATATCTAATGCACTTAAAGTATTCAAACTTCCAACCGGGTAAGGCATCCTTCTATACTCATTATTCGAATAAAGCCCAATATGACACCATGAGTCAAGCCTTCCCTAAGTTATCCATATACCTATATTGAGAAGCGGCTCATTTCTTCTCCATGTTTGATGTTTCTTTTCTTCTAGAATTCAAATCATTCTTCTTTACTCATGAGCCATCAATCCTTCTACTACTAACCTTTGCAATCAATCTCCTTCAGACTATATTCGATTGTGCCTTTCAGAGGCAGTCCATTCGTGCATTTTTTTTATCGCCCTTGAAGGTCGTGTGTTCATCCCCATACTTGTTCGGGGTGGTCTTCAGCTTATAACATATGAAGGGAGCCTTGATAAGAAGCGTCAAGGGAGAATGCAAATCTCACATAAGAAGTTGTCAGGTGGGAAAGTATGGGTTGTGGCCTCAGGAAGGCCATTTAGAACAATCGAGGGTGGATGGCTACAAGGACTATGGACCTCGCAAATCCAATGGATGAGCGAGTGAGGGTGATGGTTATAAGAATGATGCAAGAGCAGCAATTTTCACCCAGGGTAATGTCACAATTGGAATCCACGAGCGGTCATTCTGTTGAAGAGGGCGGCGAAGAAAAAATGGTGGCAGGTGAATGGAACTCCACTACCCAGCCAGAAACTCTTTCCCTTCTTCATTTTCACTTTGAATGGTTTCCCATACTATATTCCTAGCTCTTTGGTGTGACATTTTTCCCTCTTTCCTCATAGATTTAAGTTGCCTCACATATCTTGATAGTACAAGTGCGGACTATAGGACGATGTTCTTCGCGAGCTACTGCTACTTGCCCACCACCCTTGGTATCTTATTCTCAAGAAGCATACTTGATGGGAATTTCATGGTTTATGATATGCTTTCTAAACACTCGATTCTTTTGTGCCTATTTGTGATAATTCATTGAATGACTTTTCGTGAGGCATGCATCGTTTGTGGGGATGATGTGTGTAAGTGCTATTCAGGTACAATGGCAAGAATTGTTGGGGCACCTAAAGATTGTAATTTTGCCATGAAGAGTGCGGGTGGAGGGGTGTGGGAAGCCAACAGGGAAAATCCATGAGGAAAACGGCATGAGGTAGAAGGAACCTCACTTTCTAGGTTTCGCAACTGTGATCTTCGTCACAAGTACAAGTGGTTGCAAGAGGTGTAGATCCTGTAGTAAAGAGAGATGTTGTTTGGATGGCCATGTGGGCTTCGGGTCCCACATGGAGAACCATTTTCGGGTGAAGAAAGGTGAGACAATGTTTGAGAAACACTACCACAAGACAACAAGAGGCGGGGAGAGACCCGTAATGAGGGCCCCATATGAATGACAACCACTAGAGGTAGTTTAAATAGCATCATTTGTAGAGTGTAAAGCCTCGATGCAAACCTTCCCCTAGTAACCATGGTTAACTTAGGATTTCATTATGCTTTAGATGGGGCGACCTGAGGATTCTATCAAGAATATCACTCGAAAGAAGCCAACTTAGTATGTGTGGGAAAAACATGTGGGGGTGTCATGAACGAAATTCCAATTTGCAATGCCAGGGTGATGGATGACAGATGCCATAATGGATCCCATAAGAGGATGATGATGTTGGTGGATTGTGGGTCCATAGATTGGGGAGTTAGTGGAGCTTCATGGTTCAAAAATGACATTGGGGTGACAGACTCCCACAGGTGATAGCACGCAGGGGCAGTCCCACCAATGGGTTTTGACTAAAAATCTTTCCCACCGATCTTTAGGTTTTCTTTGATGAAATTATACAAGTGGGATCTGAGTTGGGGGTGATGTGAGAGCTAAGTCGTTTAGAGAACAGTGCTCATATCATGCAAAGTCACACAATCGTTTTAGACTTAAGCAATTTTGAAGTGTAGTGTGTCTAGTCAAGTTTTCTTCAGCAACGACAAAGATGGGATGGTGGGCCAAATGCAAAGTCTGCTATGTGGGTGGCGATTAAGGGTCAGTTGTCATGAAAACAGTGAAACAGGGATGGAAACCCACACGGGGTGAACCACAACTATGGGTCCGCGAAGCATGAAGGATGCAGCGGCGAAAATGAGTGTGGGGTTCGTAGAGTGGGGTAGACGTAGGGACTTGGTAACATGTCAACAATGGAGTGCAACAACGAATGACGAGGGGAAACCACAAGGTCCAACTTGCACTAGAAAATGACTTAGCGAAACTTAGGTTGGTGAATTGGGACAACATGAAATTGATCATCTCCAGGCTTAGGGCCAACTCAAGTTAGGAAATGGGGGTGCACAAAATGAGACAAGAGCAAAGCATCCTATCAGGAGTGAAAAAGAGAGGGTCCTTGCCTTTGATGGGGCATGTGTGCAAAAAATGTACAACAAATGGCAACTCACTAGGGAAATGCTCCAAAGCATTTTGATGACAAACTGGCATCACGAACCTAGAATCTCAGGTTCTAATCCTCATGTCAAACCAAACACCTAACCAACGGACCAAAACTACTAGTCAACCCAACCTTTGGTATGCTAAAAATCCAAGTGTGTGCAATTGCATTAATTCCCATCCTTGAGTTACTACAGGAACCTAAGCTTTGTCAAGTTAAGCTATGTAGTTTATTTTAACTCCAAAAGCATCTGGGACATTGCCTCACTGCTAGTCAAGCATCCATAGCCTCAATGAGGTTGTCGTAGTGATTTTCTTGAGCATTGCTCTATTGCCAGCCAGACGTCCATAGCCCCGATAGAGTTGCTTGGATCCCCCTGAAACGTTGAATTTTTTTCTTTAGATTTTCAATGCTTTTCTTTTCTTCCTTTTCTTTTGTTTCTTTTCTTTTGATTTTACTCTTTTTAATTCCTTTCATTTCAACTCTCGAGAAATGAAGCTTGCACTCAAGGCTGAGAATCATAGTGGTGTTGAAGCAGAATTTCATATTTTTCACTTAACTGGACTTCATAAAGGATCTACAACAACCTTAGGATTCTTAAAGTATGTGAGAGAAATAATATTTTGGAATACCTCAAAATTAGACCAACCAACAGCTTGTCCTCTTTGAATCAAATTTCTAGATCAATTGACACTAACAGAAGACCTTCACCATCCACTCTAAAAACTTAATTAGATTTTAATGAAGAAATGCATAGAACAACCCCAGGTGATAAGTATGGTTTTTGTGTGCATAGATGTGCCCATCTAAAAGCAGAGGGACCCCAAAAAAGGTAGCAACAAAGTGGAAGAAAACAAAAATCAAACGGAAAATGAACGGAAGGCAACGCCTACACCAACCAAAGTGGGAAAGCAAAAGAAAACAATAAAGAAACTACCCTAAAGAAAACTAACCTATAGAAAACCAACTACTCTAATGAAAGCAAGAAAGTGGGGCTATATACATGAACCCAAGGTATGTACATGAAACCTACATTACTGAAAACGGGCTATGTACAAAGATATTTACAAAGCACGATATTCAGGCAAGGAAAATTGATATTCACCCCTATTGGAATTGGTAAGGCATGCGCAAGAAGATGGGAAATGGCTATAGTTCTAAACCACAAATTTATCCTTATATTCAAAAAAAGAAAGTTTAACATAGCAACATTCAAATTCAATCCTGTCATCACGAAAAAATTAGCAATTGAGGAGGTGATTCATTAAACCCATGGTTAATCCATAAGCACGTACATCTCCCTTTTTTCTCGTAATCAAAATAATAAATGAAACTATAAGAACTCATAGGAGAAAGGTAAGATAGAACCTAGATGTCATCATGCGAAGGTGGTAGCGCCTGATAGTCGAGAGCGAGCACTACATCATTAATTGTTGTATTGGCAACTTTGGGTGGAGGCACTGGATGGTGTAGCATCCCCGATCTCATGCTTACATAGGGCTAGGAGAATGAGGCAACAAACACCTCTTCCAAGCCACTAGTGGTACCCATAGCCTCTAGCCATTGTTCTTTGAGGAGATATACTTCATCTTCTTGATCTTCCATAGTCCATACCTCTACTTGATTGTTGCCTTCAAGGGGCAGTATGCCATCCCCTCTCCTTTCTTGAGTGTTGATCTTAATTTTATAATGTTCAATGTCATAGGACGATGGCATGGACGAATCTATCCTAATGCAACACTCTAAATATGTGAGAGGATCAACAATGGTCAAGGTACAAGGACCCCTAGTTAAATCTTCCATTTGACCGAGCATGTCATGTTTGTTGGCAACCATTGAAACACCTTTTCCTTTATCTTCTTCTTTTTGCATTACATGTGTCTCACCAAGATGTTCAATCATTTCTTCTTGGTCATTATCACTGTAAATGGAGAAGGAAACCCTCTCCCATTCTAAAGGTTCCAACGTTTCACTACCTGGGAGTTCAGGTAGTATATCCTCATCACTAACTGCTTCCGCAATGTGCTCTTCCTTAGTGTCACTATACCTTTGTGGTATGGTTCCAAGTGGGAGGAAAATAGGAAGAGACACTGGTCCATCAAGGGGATCAATGTATGTCGAGTGATCTACCTCTACAAGTCCTCTACAAATCCTATCATCCATCGCATACAAGTGTTCTAAAAGAGGGAAAGACTCTTGATGATCTATGGATAGCATTCCCATTTGATCCACTTCATTGTTCAAAAGCTCGGGACTGTGTTTTTTTCCTTCTTTTGTTGTTTTCCTAACACCTTCTTGAGAACTACTTCTAGCTAAGTTTTCATTCAGTTCCAGCTCTTGGTCTTTTAGTTCAATCTTGGAAGTAGTTGTAGGAGGTGGTGCACCTAGCTACCACACCTGTTCTTTGACTTGCTCAATGACCTCTCGGCATAGCTCGCACGTGAACTCCAAGTGATGAATTGTGAAGCCTACAAAAATTTAGGAGAAGCAACACTTCCAAATGAACTTGGAATCTTAGTTTTGACTAGTCCCTTGAAATTCTTGAGATGAGCTCGTTATATCTTTCCACTATTGGGTCTTCATCATCACTTGGGAAGGAAGTTTGGTAGTGAACAGTGGCAGAAAATGATTGTTCCCACTCCTCCAAATCTTCATTTTTAGATGCTTGATCACTATCATTCATGAAGGATAGGTCTTCTAATCTAAGTTTACTTATGCCTTCGTCATCATTTTCTACTGCCCCAGGGTTGTTAGGCTTTTCTTCCTCCTATTTTTTGGTAGTTTTGTAAGCTACCTCAGCATTTATTATTACAAAATTTATTAATTCATCTTCAACTACCAACAGCTTTTCCTCTAGATTCAAGGATTTCTCTCTGCTAATAGAGGAAAGGCTTTCCAACTCCCTTCCAACTGAACTTTCATCAAAGCTTTTTGTTGTCCTACAAAATTCAGCTTCTTCCTTTTGACTTTTAGCCTTAGTGTCTATTGTCCCAGCACTAACTCCTTTGGGGCTACTTTGTTCATCTTCCTTATGTTGATAGCTCTCCCACCTCATGGGATGACTTCTCTTCATTGGGAGTGGGCTGCTCTAGCTTGCCTAAATATCCTTTAACTTGAGTGATGACATTGGCAAATGATGGACAAGTAACTTCTAAATGAGCTGTATTGTGAAATCTGTACCAACTTGACATTAATATCTCCTCCAATATTAATCCATCCCTATTGCTCAAGTTTTCTTGGATTGGCTTCTTGAATGCCTTGGCTTCCATGTTAGCAAGTTCCTCTTCTAGATTTGTAAGAGCAAATGGCTGATATATTTCCAAAAAGGGAATTTCTCCTTGCAAGACTCTCTTGATTCTATCCAAGAATGTTAGACATCTCAATTCCTTATTTCTATGAGTGCAATGGATCCTACACTTATCCACCAATGCAAATTGCTGCAATGGTCTCCTCAATATCCTATTCAAATATACATGTAGCTGAGTGATGTTGATTTGCACATGCTGCTCCATCTCATCTCAACTTTGTTTTCCTTCAAAAAAAAATTATTTTGAAATTCTAGCATATAAAGAGATCTTCCTATCTCATATTTCTTCTTGAAGCTTCTCTTTTCAACTTCCAACTTTCAACTTTGTAGCCTCAACATATGATGCCCTCCTTCTAGTGCCAATTTAGTTGTTGTGTTTTTTATGCACTTCTCAACACGGGTAATGCATAGATGCATCACCTCTCTTGAAAGACAATCTTCCACAATCAAATTGCAGAACACTATCCCAAGGTCTCTAATGTTAGGTCTTGACAGTGCTTGGAATACCTCAGTTGATTCATGAAATTTCCTAAAATCACAAAGGCATACTTACGAATGAGTTACAAAGCATGGGAAGTTGGGTCTACAAATGGAGTTCCAAGGTGTATAAATTGGTGTACAATTGTTGTAGGTTCAAAACAACAGTCTAGAACTCCTATTCCATCATCAAATTTGGCTTTACAATGTGCAATCAACCTTGCCTAAGGTCACTATTGAAAGAAAATTCAAAAGGGTAGGGAGGAGAAGAAGTTCCTAGACCTAAAACTATGAATGAACAGTGGTCATGTGGAGGCCGCTACAGTAGACAAACTTCCTAAACTAGGTTTTCCTTGGCCAAGAAGAACCTAGAGTTACACAAAACCAGTGCAATCTTCTAAGGACTGCATATTTTTAGATTGCACAAAACATCATGAACATGCAATTGAACTAAGTTACAATAATGAAGTAAGGAAGCTTAGACTAGCTGTACAAAGTGATTCATCGTCAACAAACCACAAAACGCATGAGCTATAAATTCATCAAATATTGTAACAACAAACACCATTATCACTTCCACTCAAGAAACTAACAACTAAAACTAACATGGAAGTAGAACCATGCATGCATAATGAACAAACTCAAGAGAAACACCCATAAATCATGCAATGTAACTTTCTATTGTTGTAGAATGCCTTTACACCAGCTCTCCAACCCTTTACAAATGAGGGGAAAGCCCCTATTTATAATTTTCTAAAGCCCAAATGAATGGCTAGGATTAATTTACAATGAGTGGCTTAGATTTGCTTACATTAGGGTTTCACGTACACCACATTCTAAAGGAATTTAAAATACATCTTTATCTATTCCTATTTTGTCTTGTATTGCTTAGGTGTTGTAGTATTTTTGTCTCCAAGCTGATTGCCTTTTTGTTGTAGCTAAAATTGTTTGAAGGTTTCCTTCACTTGATGTGTTTGCAACATTCTTGCAGCCAATCAATTGCATTCTTGTTTGCAAATTCATATCACCATGAAAGAGATAAGTCATCTTAGCTTTGATGAGACAACCTTGAACAAATCATAATTATTTGGCAAGGGTAAAACAGCTCCTTTGTTTCACATTATGGTGGATAGCCTTTTGATCTTTGCACCAATTTCCTTCTAATGGGCATGCCATTGGTTTATCAGCCCATTGGGTGAGTTAATCATTATTTACGTAAGCATTCTTCTACTTGCAATATTTGTAAACCCAAGAAAATTCCCCATTTCAATATCCTTAGCCCCTCATTTACATTATTTGTACTCAAACCTTTATGACATACCATCCTCTACCCTCGTTCCATTTGAGAGGTCTTCCATGATGAACATTCACACACTAGTCACCTTGGTAAACTTGAATTAAAACTCCACCTCCGCAACAAGTTCCATGTGTCATCAAAATGGAAGTATTCCCTCTCTTGATTGCACCCCACATTCAAACTCCATGGGTGTAGGCACTTCCCTAGCAGGCATCTTTGGATGTTTATAAGGGTTCCTCCTCCTACAAGAATACCTACACATGATATTTACAATGTTTCAATCTAAGTATCATTAAATCATTTATATGTGTAAGTGGGTACCCTAGAAAAATTCCTAAATCCGACCATAGAGATATAATAGCATTGCTACCAAATACCCGCTTTGAATTCCAAATCATTTTTAAATAGTCTCGACAATAGACTCCTCAAATTGGGTGGTATCGTATACTTTCAAAAGCTCTAATATTACAAAGTTGTGAGCATGAAACAATTATATGTTGTATGTTAGATGAAGGTGTAGGATGGATAAAATAGTGGATCCTGTAGTAAAGGAAGACATCCAGAAACAAAATATGTGGTTCCTGCATCAAGTACTGTCGTGCAAAGAGATAGTGTGAGCTGGCCATTTGGAAATGTCGTTAGCAGCAACCACTTCGTTGGTGACTCCTATGTTTTGATTTTTTACAATTTCCTCCCTCCACCTTAATGTGGACCTCTCATCTAAGAACTGGGGACAACAACCTATAGCTAGGATCATCAACATTCCATATTTAAAATCTTTGTGTTCACCTGTCAGGGAATCATGAACCCCCGTGAGAAGATGTTTGCCCCAGATTCATACTGTCTCATGGTGGGCTCCTAAGATGTGAGCCACAATGGAGGTCCAAGATCAATCTTCAAGATGTACATAGCACCACCCACACTTGCACTCATAGATTTTCTTAACGGTGATGAAGTAACCTCACGATCCCTCCTTACAATAATAATTTTGAAGAGTTTTCCCAGTTTTTAATGATTCTCTCTCCTCGTGCCACCAACGGTTGCTTCTTCCTCTTAGCATATCTTCCTTTAAAGTTTCTTCTTTCAGTGTCCATTTAAGCATCCCTCTAAATTCCCAAAATAATGACCACACACAAATATATCATGAAGAACGGTCATTGTGGTCGGCATTGGAGATGACATCTGCAAAGGGACAATGTGAGGCAAGCTGCACAGATGAAAGAGGGTAGGAAGTTGTTGGGGAAAATCCACCATGACTACGGCAATGGAGTATGGAAATATAGGAAACAGACTCTGCAAGCCAATTTTTCGTGGAATGAAACATGTGGGAGATCACTCAACCTCTGCCCCATATGTTGTAAACTTTAGTTTATTCTCAGTAATTGTATTTGATGCACTTAAAGCATTCAATCTTCCAACTGGGTATGGCATCCTTCTATACTAATTATTCGAATAAAGCCTGGTATGACACCATGATTCAAGCCTTCCCTAAGTTTTCCATATACCTATATCAAGGAGTAACCCATTTCTTCTCCATGTCTAATGTTGCTTTGCTTCCAGAGTTCAAATCCATTCTTCTTTACTCATGAGCCATCAATCCTTCTACTGCTAACCTTTTGTATCAATCTCCTTCAGGCTATATTTGGTTGTTCCTTTTAGAGGAAATCCATCTGTGCATTTTTTTAATCACCCTAGCTGGTCGCACGTCTATCCTCATACTCATTGAGGGAAGTCTTCAACTTATAACATATGGAGGGAGCCTTAAGAAGAAGCATCAGGGGAGAATGCAGATCTCGCAGAAGAAGAAGCCATCGAGTGGGAAAGTGTGAGTTGCAACCTCAGGAAGGTCATTT
This sequence comes from Sequoia sempervirens, assembly GCA_007258455.2. NCBI lineage: Eukaryota > Viridiplantae > Streptophyta > Pinopsida > Cupressales > Cupressaceae > Sequoia > Sequoia sempervirens. Next base: position 205,321,146 of record VDFB02000003.1, read on the forward strand.
GGAATGGCCAAGGGTTGATGACTACGAGGACTGCAAACCTTGCAAAGCCAGAGGACGAGTGAGTGCAGGTGGCAGTAATAATTAGAATGCCACTCAAGTAGCAACTTTCACCCAGGGAAATCTCACAATCAAAATCCACGAGTGGTGATTTCATTGAGGAGGGTGGCAAAGAAAAAAAGGTGGCAGGTGAATGGAACTCTGCTACCCATTCAAAAACTCTAACCCTTCTTCATTTTCACTTTGAATGGTTGTCCATACTATATTCCTACCTCTTCGGTGTGATGTCTACCCCTCTTGCCTCATAGATTTTAGTTGGCTAACATATCTTGATAATACAAGCATGGACTATGGAACGGTATTCTTTGTGAGCTATTGCTACTTGCCCGCCACCCTCGGTATCATGTTCTCAAGAAGCATACTTGATGGGAATTTCATGGTTTATGCTCTGCTTGAAAAAGACTTGATTCCTTTGTGCCTAATTGTGATATTTCATTGAATGACTTTTTGTGAGGCGTGCGGAATTTGCAGGGATGATGTGTGTAAGTGCCATTTAGGGACAATGGAAAGAATAGTTGTGGAAACCGTAGATAGTAATTTCACCATGAAGTGTGCAGATGGAGGGGTGTGGGAAGCCGATAGGGAAAATCCGTGAGGAAAACGGTGTGAGGAGAAAGGAACTCCACTTTACAGGTTTCACAACTGTGATGTTCGTCACATGTAAAAGTGGTTGCAGGAGGTGTGGATCTTGCAGTAAATAGAGTTGTGTGGACGGCCATGTGGGCTTCAGGTCCCACATGGAGAATCATCGTCAGGTGAAGAAAGGTGGGACGATGCTTGAGAAACACTGCCACAAGAAAGCGAGTGGTAGGGAGAGACCCATATTGTGGGCCCCGCATGAATGACGGTCGCTAGAGGTAGTTTAAATAGCATCATTCGTAGAGTGTAAAGCCTCGGCACCAACCTTCCCCCAATAATTGTTGTTAACTTAGGATTTCATTATGCTTTAGATGGGGCGACTTGAGGATGCTATCAATAATATCACTCAAAAGCGGCCAAGTTAGTATATGTGGGCAAGACATGTGGGGGTGCCATGAATGAGATTCCATTTTGCAATGTCAGGGTGATGGATGGCAGATGCCATAATGGAGCCTGCAAGAGGATGACGACGCTAGTGGATCACGGGTCCACGGAGTGGGAGCCAGTGGAGCTTCGCTATTTAGAAAAGGCATTGGGGTGATGGACTCCTATAGGTGATGGCCCGCAGGGACAGGCCTACCGACAGGTTTTAACTCAAAAGCCTACCCACCGATCTTAAGGTTTGCTTGAATGAAATGGTATAAGCGGGATCCAAGTTGTGGGGTGACATGAGAGCTAAGTCATTTAGAGAATGACACTCATATCAAAGCAAGCCATGCAAACTCCCATGATCATTTCAGACTTAAGCAATTTTGAAGTGCGTCGAGTCAAGTTTTCCTTGGCAATGGCAAAGATGGGACGGTCGGGCCAAATGTAGAGTCCGCTATGTAGGCGATGGTTAAGGGTCGACCGTCACAAGAACAGTGAAACGGGGATGGAAACCTGCACGAGGTGACCTAGAACTGTGGGTTCACAAAGCATGAAGGACACAATGACAAAAATGGGTGTGAGGTCCGCAGAGCGGGGTAGATGCAGGGACCCAGCTGCAGGTGAATGACAAAGCACAACGACGAACGACAAGGGTAAACCCGCAAGGTTCAACCCACACTAGCAAATAACTTATCAAAACTTAGGTTGGTGAATTGGTCCAACATGAAATTGATCATTTTTAGACTTAGGGCCAACTTAGGCTAGGAAACGGGGGTGCGCAAAATGAGACAAGAGCAAAGTAGCCCATTGGGAGCGAAAAAGAGGGGGTCCCTACCTTCGGTGGGGCATGTGTGCAAAACATGCACAACAATATTTAACCTTTCAATGATATATACAGCTTACACATTTTAAAATATTGACTTAAATTATTTGAGATGATTAGAACTAGTTCATGAAGTTTGGGATTTTAAATGAAACAATTTTTATCAAAGATAAAAAATAGAATATTTTGAAATGGCTTTCATCCTCTTACAAGTTAACCAAATAGAAATATAAAGAAATCATTCAATCAATAGTTAAATTATATTTAAAAAGTAGAAACAACAAATATAAGGGAGACAACGCCACCATAAACTAAGAGGCTAACAAAAGACTAGCACCAAAAAGTCTGACAACAACAAACAAGATATGAATTTTGCAAAGATTGGAGTTGATTGAGAAGTATAGATATTTTCCATTCCTCCTAGAGGAAATAAAGTTTTTTCAACAATCCTACTCTATAATTTCATTCTCTCTAGCCTTCTAGCTCCTAGTTCTAAAATTTCAGCCAAATGTGATTTCTTAATTTAAGCAAGATCTTTTTTTTTCTACACTATTTTAATACTCTTGACACTATTTTAAATTATTTTTGACTTCTTGAATGTCCCTTTTTAGAATGAAAATCCTATCCTATTGCATTGTGATAACTACTTTCATATTGTTATTTTTTCTGGGAGATTCCAATGGTTGCACTTGAGCTTGTGCATTCTTCTTAGGATAAGCTACTAACCTTTACCACCCATTTTATGAAATAGTTACTAAAGGTAGGAACTTTTGGGTCTTACTTAGAAATTAAATGAAAATGGATGCTTAAATTAGAAATATTCTTGATACACACGACTTGCAACAAAAGGAAAAAAAGTTTATTATTTTAGATTATGTATATGGCATGCATATTTTAGTATTTTTGGGTCTTGCATTAATAATGATAAAATGTTTTTTTGTCAAACTTTATATTGCAATGACACTTTAAACATTCAAATTACTTGCACTTCATTAATTGAGATTATAGATAAGTAATACAATGTATTTGAACTTTTGTATTGTTATTTTTTCTAGGAGATTCCAATGGTTGCACTTGAGCTTGTGCATTCTTCTTAGGATAAGCTACTAACCTTTACCACCCATTTTATGAAATAGTTACTAAAGATAGGAACTTTTTGGTTTTAATTATGAATTAAATAAAAATGGATGCTTAAATTAGAAATATTCTTGATACACACCACTTGCAAAAAAAAGAAAAAAAATATATTATTTTATATTATGTATATGGCATGCATATTTTAGTATTTTTGGGTCTTGCATTAATAATGATAAAAAATAATAATAAAAAATTGTCAACTTTATATTGCAATGACACTTTAACATTCAAATTACTTGCACTTCATTAATTGAGAATATAAATAAATAATACAATGTATTTGAACTTTTCAATGAAACAGCTAATGAAGACAATTTATTCAAGTTTTACACAAGTCAAATAATTATGAATGCTTGAGTTAGAGATGTCTCATGCGTAGCATACAAAGGACATATAATTACTTCTTGTCATTTTCTGGACTAAATACAATGCATATCAAGATATAATTCTTCTTAGACCCACATTAAAAAAGTGATGAAGAAATTTTCTTACTAACCTTACAATGACGCAACACTTTAAACACTTTTAATTAATTAACTTTGCAAATAACTAATCCAAAATCTTTAACCTTTTAAATAAAAGAGTTAATAAAAATAAAATTTCCTAATGTACAACATGCAAAAGACCTATGAATGATTTTTATTATTATATAAACTAAAAATTATGTACATTATGTAATATATCCTTTGAGACCCACATTCTTATCATTATATAAACTAAAAATGACACATATTTAAATAATGTTATTTTTAAGTCTATATTTAAAAGAAGAAAATGTGTTTATTGATTTTTAAGTCTATATTGTTTTCAATTGAAATGCTTAAACAAAAGATTTCAACACATGCATATGATTAATTCTTATCTATTATACCCACTAAAAATGATTCATATTGAAGAAGTATTCCTTTTTGGACCCACATCTTAAAAAGAAATGGTGAAAGTCCTCACTCCTTTAAATGCAAGCAAAGCAAATACAAAAGCAAACAGTTTTACCAATCACAAACGTGAGAAAAATCCTTTCTTTCAACTTGTACCATCCATTTTTTCCTGCTTTCCATTCGGAGATCTGTAATGGATCTAAATTGAATTACACCCACCTTTTCTTTTTTTCTCCAAACACTGCTTTCTCATAATCATTTACAGTCACAATAATGATAAGATAAAATGAGAAAGCCAAATGAAGGGGCCCAATTCAAAGGCAAATGTCTTGGCCCATTAATCATTCACAGCAAAAAGATAAAAGATATGCTCACAAGTTGCTACCAATGTGGGGATCTCAGTTTTTGTTGTGGAATATAAAAGCAAACTCCATTGTCTTGTCATATTCAGAATGATAAAGAGAGTGGTATATGGGAAGTTGATATAAAACAAGTATAGAGGCTCTGGTATATGTCAATTGTGAAGAGATCACGGAGGCAAATATGGGATTCATGAAAACTTGCTGGACCCATTTAATCATGACAACTTTATGAAACAATAACAGACTACCAAACGCTCTTTGGGTCTGTGTCTTTGTATTGTATTGTGTATTGGGTTTCTTTCATGGCCGTCAATCTCAGACTGAGTAATCTATACAGATTTTCTGCCACTCCTGTCCATTTTATCAGTTTCCAATGTTTGACCGTTTAATCATTCATATTGTCTTTTTGGGCTTTTGATAAAAAATCCCGTGCCTGATACAGACTTGTTACTTGCATTTTTTCCATTGTTAAGTCATTGTTTTTGTATGACTTATGAAAGATAGTTCAGGTAAGACAGAGGATGAACTATAATGATAATTTGACTCTTAAAATAAAGATCATTAGGCCCAATATAGCCACGTTTGCATGCTCCGGATTTTGCTAATCATGCTACCCACATGCATATTCATTCCTCTCTGTCTTTCTTTATATATATAGATATAGATATAGATATAAATCAATTTCTTTGATTTTAATGTTTGTAAGGAATATAAAGAGAGAGAATGCCCACTACATCCTCTATAAATAAAATCAATTTCTTAGTGAAGGGAAATAAAATGATCTGAGTTTAGATGGATGGTAGGTAATAATTGAAAGGTAGACATTCATTTAATTTATGAGTTGGGTCTTGAGATATTATGATAATTTAGATAGAAGTGATGAATGAAAGTGGTAAGAATTAGAGTCCATTTAGTTTATAGTAAACGATAATTTTGATTATTGAGATATTATGATAGAAATCTAGAGATTGAAATATTGAATTGGATTATTGATAAAAGATTTGAGGTACAAATAATCTTAACTTTTAGAGTGTTAGGAATAGAACACATTTGTGATATGGTCCTTCGAATGTTTTTTTCTTGATGTGATCTAGTTCATTACAGAAATTTGGATTTGGTGCTTTCAAAACCTACTCACCACTAAATGTACTTGTTTCTGAAAAAGGATTGTGCTAAGAAGCACCTTTGTGAGCTATTTATTTATAGAGGAAGAATAAATTAACTTCATTGGTGACAATTAGTTCCCAAGGTTGATTTAACAAGGTTGAAATAGAGAAACAAACAATAGTTGAAGATGACTAATTGCTCTTGATATAAATTAAAATTGATTTCAATTGATCCAATTATGAGTGTATTGAATCTATGAATGTAAGATGCTCTTAATTGATGATAAAAGTGTCCTATGATGATGTCCTTAAATGCACAATTGTATACACATATTTGAAACCTTTGGCATACATGACAATTGGTAATAGTCATATCTTTGGATTATTTTCCTTGGAATTTTGAAACTGAGGGACTAGATCATGCTTGCAATAAAGTTCAAGAGACAAGATCACAGGGGTAGTCCTACCTATGAAGGATAAAGTTTTAGGAACTAGGTTAGCATTGGTTTTTGTTAGAGTTATCATGTATTATAGAATAATTAATTACTTTAATTAATTATTATTCTAATTCTCATGCACTTAAGTTGAACTTAGGTTTGCTTTATTAGTTAATTTAATGCTTTATTTATGTTAAATATAGAGCTAATATTAGATGATTTTTTCTCATCACACAAGATATTGAAACTTGTCATGATCTAATCCCTTTTCATTTTTCTCTTTTAAAGCATTCATTCTCTCTTGTAATTATTCATTCTGTAAGTATTTTCTTTCTGAGAAATAGAAAATCTTTCTTTTGCAGAGCTCTTAGGTAGAAGGTGTTTTGTTCATTGTTTGATCCTATGGCTTATGTTATTCACAAATCTATCATGGTACCAGAGCGAGGATTCAACGAACCCCTTCTCCATTTATGAGTTTTTTTCCCATTCTTGTTATACGGTCAAATCTGGAATTTTCAATGCTTCTTTTTGCAATTTTTGGAGGTGGGTGAATTTTTGGAGAATTTTGGTGCAAAATGGACCTCACCGTTGCCTCTCGAATGGCCAAAAGCCTAAAGGTCGATTGTTTTTTTACGAAAATATGAAGAAGAAAAAAATGTTGGCACGACTTACGAGGAAAAAATTCTTACACCGGTATGGAATCCATGCCAAGATCTATACACCGTACTATGCAAGCCATTAATTTGCAGCAAAAAAATTTGTGGGTTTTAAAAAAACATTATGTGCACATTTTTAAAAAAATATTCATGGGGTTTGATTTTTTAGAAAGAAAGAATTTTTTTTATTCCAAAAGTTGCTGCATTTTTCGGTGATGTGACATAAGAATATTCTTTAGAATATTTTGAAGAATATTCCCTACTTTAGCTCTCAAACCCAGAAACTGGGCGCCCATATATCTAAGGGCCAAAATTTTAAGCCCCCTGTTTGGTTTTAGAAGGAAAATTGAGCAGTTTTACAAAATCGGGTATATCTTGGGCATACGAACTCCATTTTTCAAAAAATTTATATCATTAGAAAGCTGGTTTTGAGTCCGTTCCAGATCTGCAAGTGTTTTATTTTTACTTTTTGCTAGAAGTTTTCTACATTCAGTTGAAGACAGCCCTTCTATTCTGCACTTTCAGGGCCATAACTTGGGCAAACGGACTCCGCTTTTTGCAAACGAATAGGAGTTAGAAAGCTATTTTAGTGCTCTACATAGCCATGTAGTCCATTTTTCCATAATATTCATAAGGTACACAAGGATATCCCTAAAGTGATTTTTTCTTTTTAAGCATCTCAAAGTTGTATTTGGGTTTGGTTTTTCCTGTTGTGGGGGGTATATTTCTTGCTTTCATTATCTATATACATTTGAGATCAGAAATACTATACCACACATTTTTTTGAAAACCACGACTATCATGGGGGATACCTCTTCATTTGAACATCTTACGCCACACAACTATCATACCTAGAAAGCTCATATGACCAGATTGCTCATGTCTAAGGGTTTATGGTCCACTTTGGATGAAGTACAACTAGCATTGACTTGTTAATTTGAGATATTTCAGCATAGGAACAAGACAAATGAGCCTATGGATTTGATTTCATTGCATGTTTCAAATAGTCTCTTGTTTCATTTGGAGTCTTGCAACACTCCTAGGGCTATGTGGATGAGATTTAGTGATCTTTTGGAACCATCAATGAGTATAAAGCTCTCTAGATTGAGGAAAAATTAAAATCACTTGTACTTAATTCTTAACCCTCCATTGAGGACTTATTGCAAAGGTTTAAGTCACTCATATCCCTTTTGCAGGGTTATGGGAAGAATAAAATTGACAAAGAATGTATTTTCCTAATTATGTCTAAGCTTTGAGGGTCATTTCAGGTCTTCTCTTCTACTTTCTATTCTACTATGGATGCATTGGGAGATGCATTTACCATGTTTACTTTTGAGGTTTTCTATAATCATTTCACTCATGAGCATGCAAAGTTGGTTTAGTTTGAATCTCTTTCTAGTTCAAAACCTAGGCATTGGTAGCACATAAATCTAAGGAGAAAGATCAGAAGAAACAAAATACCAAGATAGATTCTTCATCAGGTAGTGAGAATTCCTCCAAATCAACTCAAAAGTTAGAAAAGAAACCTCAAACCACTCCTTGGTATGATAAATCTTCTAAGTCTAGTGAACCTTCCTCTAAGACGAAGAAGAAATCAGGTGAACCTTGTAGTTTTTGTGGTAAAGAGGGACATCCAATCACTAGATGTTGGAAGAGATTAGAGGCTTTGGAGGAATCCATGCAGTAGCATAACATCTCCACCCCTAAATCTTCTTCCTCATCTACAGGTAAAGGTCATGCTCTTTCTACAAAGGCCTTACCTTCTGCAACTCCATGGACACTTGATTTTGGCACAACACATCACATGACACCTTCTCAAGATTTGGTCGCATCCCCTTCAAATTGTAGCACTAATCATATTGCAGATGGGGATTCTACATAGCTTTCAGTTTTGGGCTCAGGCACTGTCACACTTGAGGGTGGTTTTCTTTAGGACGTACTTGTAGTTCCTGATATCTCCACCAACCTTTTTTTAGTGTACCATATTTGTCAATCTGGAAGTGGTAAGATAGTTGAGTTTACCCCACATGATGTAGTTATTCGAGACCTTCATGATCTTGATATTATTGTGGTGACTGGGAGTGTTGATTCTTCTTCTCATTTATACCAATTTGATGGTTTTGAGAGTTTAGTTGGTTCAGGTTCATCCTTCATAGCACATGCAAACACTAAGAGCATGTTGTGGCATGAACATTTTAGTCATGTCAATTACAGATATCTCCAATAGATGAGTACATACACATTAGTGTCAAGACTCCCTAAGATTTCTTGTATTGAAAGTGTTTTTTGACAATGTGTTATTGGAAAACATCATCGAGATTCTTTTCCAACAGGGTGCTACCACAATAGTGGTTTACACTTTCTAGGAGATCCTGATTTTTGCTGAAATCACATATTTTTAGAAAATATAATTATTTAAGCCTTTAAAATTTCCATTTAAAGTATTCCAATTGAATAGGGTTTGATCAAACCACCTTATACCAAGCCCCCTTGGATAGAACCCCGCTAGTTTTAAACCATACCTATAACAGAGTCTAATTTACACCTATCAAAATGCTGATAAAAAACCACTTTTGATTTACCTTTTGGGGGATCAAATGAATTCATTTAAAATTTATTTTTTTGTAATTATGTAGTCCTTATTATAAGCTTCCAAAAAAGACTAATTTTAATTAAATTTAATTTGATTATTATATTTATTTTTTATTTCTTGTGAATGTAGGTTTTTCACCAAAATAAAGCTCTTTGTTTTTCATAAGTGGAAAAATAGAAGATTATCAAAAAAAAATTCAAAAAATATGAGTGCACCAAATATTGGAGTCCTTAATCTAGCAAAAATAAAATTGAATTTTGATACATACAAAAAGTTACGCTTACACGGTCGCACTATGTCTAAAATGTAATTGGTTTGACTTCGAAAATTGATTAAAGAAAAAATATTCAATAAAAAAACTATCTAACCAAGTCGAAGCACTAGTTATCAAAGTTACAAATCTAAATTTGAAATAATTAGAATTTTAGCCTTCATGGAAAAAAAGTTATGCGTTATACGGTGAGCATCACTTTTTGAAAATGTTGTTTTCTAAAAAAAAAACTAATTTTTGAGGGACATGGAAAAAGAAGTGCAATCTAATTCCAAAAAAATTGAAAATGTAGAATCTATAGAAAAAATGTCACGAAACTCTAGTTTGCATCATTTTCAAATTCCTCATGGTTTAGCCGTTATAGGTGTCTGAAAGTGAATATTTAGTTAAAAAAATTATTTCGATGTCGAGTTTGGCCAAAAATTGTAAACCACTATTGTGGGATCACCCAAGTCCAGGTAGAGCCCCACGTGCTAAGGCACACTTAGAGTTGGTACATAGTGGCCTCAAGTCATTTCTAACTCCTTCATTTTTAGGGGCCAAATATGTACTCACATTTATTGATGACTTCTCTAGGTGTACATGGGTGTACTTTCTTAAGTACAAGAGTGATGCTTTGATTCTTTCAAAATCTTTAAGGTATTTGTGGAGAATCAATCTAGTCTTTCTATCATATGGATATGCATAGATAATGGGGGGAGTATGCTATTAGAAATTCAAGGACTTTTGCACTAAGCATGGTTTGCAGCATCAACTTGTAGCTCCATACACCCCTCTATAGAATGGTGTTGCTAAGTGAAAGAACAAAACCTTATGAGAGATGGCCAACTACATGATCTAGTCATGAGATATGCATTCTTATTTTTGGGTTGAGGTAGTTAATTGTGCCAATTATATTCAAAATCATATACATCACAAGGAATTGCGACATCTAACTCCTGACAAGGCTAGGTCCCATGTAAATCCTAGTGTATCTTCATTCAGAGTCTTTGGTAGTGATGCTTGGGCATTCATTCTTGAAGCCCAACAGAAAGCTATGGAGAGGAAGAGTTGACCACTCATATTTTTTGGTTACTGTGAGGATGTTAAGGTATACAGGTTGTTTGATCCTATTTCAAGAGAGGTCTTATTTTGATGAGATGTCAAGTTTGATGAGCACTTTCCTCTGATGGATTCTCCATCTGCAACTTCTCCCTCATCTCCTACTACTCACTCCATATCTTGAGGAGTACTCATCCTTTGAGGATGAGGATGATGTTCCATCTATTCCACAACCTCCAGATATTCATCCTTTACCCAATTAGGCCTGCAATACTATTGATGCAATTGGACCTTTGGCAAGTGATCCTTTAGAATCCAATCGTACTCGTGCACAAACATTAGGTGTTGGTCTTTTGAGTCATACCATTTTGGATGATCCTCAAAAAATTTCAAGGGCAGCTGGTATTCATGAGTGGGATAGTGCTATGGTAGATGAGTATTCTTCTTTGTTGAAGAATCATACTTGGGATTTAGTTCCTCTTCTTAAGGGAAGAAATTTGGTTTGGTGCAAGTGGGTGTACCATACCAAATATGTTGCAGATGGTTCTATTGATAAGTATAAGGCTCGTCTTGTTGCAAAGGGTTTCTCTCAAGTCAAAGGTATTGATTATTCTGAGACATTTTCCCTTGTTGCCAAGATGAATTCTATTCACCTTCTACTTTCCCTTGCAGCTTCATAGGGATGGTCAATATTTCAAATGGATGTGAAGAGTTCCTTCCTTCATGGTGATCTTCATGAGGAGATTTATATGGAGCATCCACATTGTTTTATTGAGGACTCTTCATTGGTTTGCAGACTTTGTTGTTCACTATTTGGTCTCAAATAGGCTCCTTGGGCTTGGTATGAGAAGATGGAGACTTTTCTACTTTCTTTTGGCTTCATACAATGTCATTCTAATCCCATAGTGTACATTTAGAGACATGAGGGTGATCTTTTGATCCTTATAGGGAGTTCATCCTCCATCATCTATAATGTTCAACAAGCTTTGATAGAGCAATTTGAGATGATAGATCTCGGTCTTTTGCACTACTTTCTTGTTTTATAGGTTATTCATTCTTCATATGGGATTTCCACATTTCAAAAAAAGTATTCTCTTGACATGCTTCAGATATTTAGCATGCTTGATTGCAAGCCTTCCCCCACACCATTCTAGTTAGGTGTTTTATTATCTTCCACTTGTACTACTCCTTCAGTAGATGCTACATTATACAAGAAGTTGGTTGGCATTCTTTTGTACCTGACATATTCTCATTTTGATCTTTCATTTGTCGTTGGTCTTGCCTCTTAATTCTCACATGATCCACGTGAGACTCATTGGAAAGCTTCCAAAAAAAATTGAGATATGTTCAAGGCACCTCACATTATGGCATTCATTATGCGTCAGGAGATCCTTGGATTATTGGCTTCACTAACTCAAATTGGGCTAGTGATTTCAATGATAGGAAGTCTACTTCTAGCTTTTTTTTTCCTTGGTTCTAGCCCTATTACATGGTCTTTCAAGAAGCAATTTTCTATTGCATTATCATCCATATAGGTTGAGTATTGTGCAATGGTTTTGGCCAACCAGGAGGTTTTGTAGGTTTGACGGTCTTTGATTGAGTTTGGTTTTCCTCCTGATAGTCCCACTATTCTAATGTGTGACAATCAGAGTTCCATTCACATTTCTCACAATCCAGTGGAGCATCAGCATACTAAGCACATAGAGATCCACATGCACTTCATACAGTAGTTGATTCAGGATAGTTTTCTCACCTTGGAGTGCATGCCTACAGAGGAGTGGGTTGTAGCCATCTTCATGAATCCTTTGGCATTGCCTCATTATCTTTAGTTGTGATTTATGCTTGGGGTGAAGGATGTTGTCCTTTGAGGGCTTCACCAGGCCTTCCTTCCTTCATGTTCTTTTTTACATGTTTCCATCTCCTTTTGGAGTGGGTTTTTCCCATGAGGTTTTCTCCATTTCTTGATTTATTAGAGATCTTTTAGTTGTACTAGTTACCTCATCAAGCCTAGTTTTCAGGACCCATTCATGCTTTCTTTGATTTTTATACATTGGTTTTTAGAATTGTTTAGCTACTCCCTAAGTTACACTTAAGGGGGGGTATTAGAGTTATCATGTATTAGAGAATAATTAATTACTTTAATTAACTATTATTCTAATTCTCATGCACTTAAGCTAAATTTAGGTTTTCTTTATTAGTTAATTTAATGCTTTTTTATGTCAGGTATAGAGCTAATATTAGATCACTTCGTCTCATCACACAAGATGTTGACACTGTTACCTGACTTTTAGCTTTCAGCTGAAATTAGGTAACTTAGTGTTTGTTATTTTCATGTTGTTTAAACATTTAAAAGATAAACCATTAAACTACTAGTTTCAATATGCATGAATGAGTGATTGTCAAATGAAGTAGGATACATTTTTTCATTTCAATGTTGCAATTACAACAAGTGAGAAAGAGAATCATAGATATACAAATGTATTCATTTATTGATAATCTTGAAATGTACATGTCTCTCACAAGCCAAGCGACTAACTCTCTTATTCAATGAACATATGAAGTAATTCATACATGAATAAGTAAAGGAAATAAATAATGTGCATATAAGAATGGAACCAGTCATTTCTCGAGAATGATTGGTTAATGGTTTCCCTATTGCTCTGTTGTTGCTGCCCCAAGCTGCTTGTGTCCTCCCCAGCTCTGTAGTGCTCCTAGCCCCTGCATCTATAAAAGAAATGATATTAGAGAGAGGATCTAAGAAATGAAAGATTCAATCCTTACATACACACCTACCTATGCATGTATAAACTGATCCATAAGTGCATAAAATAAGCATGCAAACCTTGGATGTCTTTGAAAAAAAAGAAGTCATCAAATACATCAAACATAAATGCATTTATTTTCTAATTGTTTACTTCATGTGCAGATTTAGGACAAGTTTGGTTACTATTCTGATTTAGATTAAATATAGCATGTGGGTTAAATGTGGCTCCCACAAAGGTAGAGCTCAACATGCTTTGAAAGAAAAAAATGAAATTGAACAACTTGATCAAAGATTTATCTATTATCAATACATTAAATCAATATGAAATCACACAAATTGATCAACTTTCATTATCAAATTCAAAAGATGCAACATATTCTGTGGATATGTCCTTCAATCTTCTTAACCAGATCCATGATTTTTTTATTAAAGGAAGTGACTTCATAGATGCATCAAGTTCAATTATGCATCTTTTAAACAATGAAGAAGCATTTTAAGTTGTTGCCAAGCCCCTCTCACCGTAACCCTATTGGGTAGTCACACATCACATAGGAAGGTTAGCTGTTAGGTCACCCAAATATGTGACAAGTGGCTTTCCAATAAATTTAGAATGAGGAGACTGTGTGTATTTATTAAACATAATAGAAGCAAGAGCAATGGTTCAATCAAGGTCATGATACAAGTACAAGGACAACACCTTTGAAATAACTTACAAGGTTGACAAGCATGGGGAAGTATTCAAAACAGAGCATAAGTGTTTTCATGACAAATAAACATGGTCATCTAATTTGCTGCCCTCGTAAGTTAGATGATGAAAGTTATATGTTGTCCTTTAGATTGAGAACATGATAAGCTTGAAAGCATTCAAAGCATGTCAAATTGGACAGCAACAAAAAATAAAATCTGAAGTTGCACAAGGCTGAATTCAAGGCCTTCTCAACCAAACACTAGACAAACAAGTTGTCATATAACATTCAATGCATGATGTTTTAAGGAAAGGCATAAAAGGAAAAGACATTCAAGAAACATCAACTCTAGCTAACATAGATATATGCCTATCCTGAATATGTCATTAAAAGAGGTCATGACAGCAATGGAACCCTCATATGATGTGATCAAGATACAATTGCTATGCCATAACACAAGGGACAGAGGTCTGCTATTCTCCAAGCATATTACAAAGAATGATTGAACAAGTTTCCAAATGGTTTCCTCTGGAAATGATGCCTCTAAGAATATTACAAAGAAAGGAAAAGCATTGATAATAAAGATGGTAGTGGTCTTGATTGAATAAAAGGAGCTCATGAAATTCAATTGTTGAAATCATCAAGAATCATGATGCTTTAGTGAATAGAGCATAGTCACAAATAAGAACAATGCCATTGAGGGTTATAGTTTCATCTTCATGATTATCTATGAACTTGGAAAAATAAATCAATAGTGAATGCAAGGTGCAGTCATTACATAAAGAAAATACTTATGGAACTCCTAAGAAAAGATTCTATTGTGATAGTGTTTCTACAAGGGATAAGCATGATCATTAGAGGACATGAAATATAGTCCATTCATGACAAGTTTAGAGCATAAGTAAGGAGCATTCCCAGATTCAATCAATGAACGGTAAGGCAGGAAGGTGATAAGAGGCGAGTTCCAGTAAGAGAGCATCTAATCCTTAATATACACTAGATCACTAGTAGCCTATCCACTTCAAGGATCTCATTGCCAAAAATGTGGAGAATTGTGTCATGACTACATGTAGTCGTCTGCCTTGAATCAAGCAAGAAAGGGTTTTGTCACTGTGAGGAAGTAGCATGTCACCATGCAATTTCATTACAGATGGGTGAAAGATATAGATTAAGATCAGTCCATAGAGACAACATTATAGAATCATTCAAGGCCAGCGTTGACCAAATCAAACATATGGAAGGATAAAATAAAGGAATTCAAAGCCATGTGTGTAGTGGTGACATACCAGGGAAAAATGGAGCAGAGAAATTCTAGAGAAATATTTCTAAGAGTTCAAAGCAGTGCTACTATAAAACACAGAGCATGCAAGCCAAGGGGATAATAAGAACAGCAACAATGCATGTTGACCTCATGCTACAACACATCAATATTCAATGCAAGTGTAGGCTAATCTTGTCTAAAGGAAAAGTGAGAAATTGGATGATCATGAAATAAGTTCCACTGTATTGTGCGTTTCAAGTAAGGAAAAGAAGCTTCAACCTTCAACCTCTGTCAATCATTGAAGTACAAGATTACAACTTGTAGATGGGATAAGCATGGGAATGAGGTAAGTAGACATTCCCAACACAAGATTCATTTCATGATATGTTGCATAGTATAACAAGGGTAGTTCAGGTTCACTAATGAAAGATGCAAAGAATGTGAAAGTTATTAGTGAGGAATAGAAAATAGTGTTAATTGGCTGAATTCCTATCATGGTGAAGTCAAATATTTTCTACTTGAGAAGTCTAACTGGTAAAGAACTACTTAAAGAAGGTGTTTTCTCATTTGATGTTGGCAGGTATTTCATTATAAAAAGTACTAAAAGGCCTTTCTTGCACAAAAGGAACAAGAATCAAAAAAATGAAAATCCATTTATGTATTATGATAGGTTGTGGTGAAGATTGTCCTTTTTCATTCAAATATGAAAAACCCACTTGGGGTTTCAATAAATGGAGCCAACATGTCTATTTCTATAGAAAATGAAATGAAGTTACAAAAATCATATATATTTTGCAACAAATCTAAGCTCTATAAAGAAATCATGTAACCCACTTGGGTTTTTCACAAATAGTTTACAAATTCATCAAAATGCATGCTACAGGAAACCCAAACAAGGGTTTTTCAAAAAAATGCAAAATGAAGTAGAAATTCATGAATACAAGAAGACCCAGTTTGCATAATGGAGGTCGATCCATAGCTTGTTCTTTATTTTCTACACTCTAAGAAACCCATTTGGGTTGTTAGTATTTGTGAAATACGAGGAAATCAAAAGAATACATGATGGTTTTTAGAAGTGAACATAAAGACACACTTTTTATGTTCATGAGTGCGGCCAGTGAGCCATTATTTCCATGAAACAATAGAAAATGCACCAAATTTATTCAAAACTACAATAATGAAGTATTTTGAATGTTATTACAAGAGTTCAAAACAAATGAAGTACATTTTAAAGCTTTCATTTGAGCTCTTCTTGCTCATACAAGAAGGAAAATGCCAATGCAAGGGACCGGCTAGGAGCTTATCTGAGCTCGAGCATCGAAATGTAAAGATTTTTTCCACTAAAAACTTCCTATTAAGCTTCATACAACCTTCTCATGGCAGCTATCAAATAGGAGAGCAACAAAAAAAAAAAGAAATGAAGCAAAGGTTCATTAAAGAGCTACAGGTCACGGCCTATAGGTCCAAAAATGGCCTCAAAGTGTGATGAAATGAAGATTTATGCCAAGTAAACACATTTACCTATGATTTCATGCAGAAAATGTCAAAAAATTGACTAAAAGCTAGTTTCAACACCATTTTCATATATTTTCCAAACCCTCATGATGGCATAGCAACATTCTCTAGATTCTTCGAAGACCAAATGATGATGTTTTTTCATCATTTTAGTATTTTGTGATTAGGGTTTGACCTCTTTTGACATTTCGATGGGATTTTTTATCCCTTGTTTGAAAAATCAAACACATGATAAATGTGATGGGGCCAAAACATGTGTTCTACATTAGGCATTTTATGCCTTAAAAAATTTACCACTTGTAAAATTTTCTAAGTCTTCATTTTAAAACATATGATTTCACTTAGGCATTTTATGTCTTAGGGATTTCTTCCCTTATTTTGACTTATGCTAAGTGTGAAATACAATGGAGTATGTCATGTGACCTTTGTTTGATGCCTTGTGTTTACCCAACGTTGTGCAACTTGGAATATTTTTTCCAAGGGACTTGGAGGTCGGCCATATTGGCCAAGTGTTGTTGATGCCTATATGCCTTTGCAAAACAATGTGTATAACATGTGTGAGTAAAATGCAGAATATGGTGAGTTGGTGGTCAATGCCCTGGAAACTTTTGAGGGCTTTATGATATGATATTATATGTTGTAATTGTTTTCCATTTTTGAAATATCATATAAGTGATTTGAAAATCACTTTTAGTTGCTTCAAATGCTAATGTAATGCATTTTAATGGTGGGACCCTTTGATTTGTGCTCAATTGTAAAGTGACTTGTTAAGTGATGTTTTATGAATCACTTAACAAGGTCATTATCTTTAATGCTTTTTAAAGCCATGTGTTTTCAAAAACACACATATTGTATGATGGGGAATGTGTTCAAGTATTGTAAGAGGACCAATGATGACTTGCACAAGTGTGAGATGTGTGGGATGTTGTTATGACTAATTTTTGTGAAGGGGAGGCCAGTTGGAGGCATTTTTTGTCACATTTTTTGGGTGACTATTGACTTGGCCTATTTTTTCTTCATGTGGAGGTCACTTTGGAGAGTTCTAGAAGGTTCTTTTGGGGCCTTTTCTATTTTATCCAACCAGAATCTTTTAGAAACACTTGTGTGGAGGTTTTTGAGGGTTTTGGCTTAAGTATGTTGATTTTGATTTTTTGGAGGAGTTCTTTCTTTTCCAGTAGGAGGATAGCTTACTTTCTTGGAGTATTTTCATGGAGCTCTATTGTAACTCAAATAAACCTATTATACAGTAAGCACTTTGAATTAATAGATTGGCACATTTTTATCTTCTCTCTTCATGTTTTATGGTATGCCATTAATGGTTGATCAGTCTATTTTGTGAAAATTCATCTTTCCTTACAAACTTGTCCAATGTTTCATGCATCCATTTGATAGAAAATGTTTGTTTATAGGTTATAAATTGTGTTGTTTAGTGGTGTTATTGATTTTGAAATCTATTTTTCCTTTTGAAAACACTGTTAGAGACCTCTTTATAAATTATTAATGTGAAGTACATTGGATAGGGAGTTGTGTGAGTTAGCTTTGAGATATTAATTTGAATGTGTAAGGCTATTAGTAGGTCTAGGTTGTTTTGGTGTATTACCTTAGGGGTTTTTTTTTAGCATTAGGTTTATTTTCATCCAATCCCTACCCTTTACCTTCAAAGATTAATAGTTAGGTGACATCAAATGGGGAAGCCGGCCCATAATCCTGAGGTTTTCTTTTGAAAAAGTTACCCACAACCTGAAAGCAATCCCATGTTAGTCCTAATTTGCTAAGTTCATTTAAAGCTTAGCAAATAGGGTGCAAATTTGGGGAACTAACAGTTTTGGCACACCAGGTGGGACGAGTGAACTACTTCTCAATTCATTTTATGTATTTTGTTACTATTTGGTGTGTACAACAATAGTTTTAGCACTTTAGAGGCATTTTCTTTACATACCTGGTGACTCCAAGAAGTTTTACTAGTTTCAATATGATCAAGTGCTAGTTAGATTCAAGTAAATTTGATTTTATCTCATGTTCCAGCTTCTGAATGAACAAATATGTCTACATTTCATGGAAATATGTCATATTACCCACCATTCCATTAAAACCATGCATGTATACCCTCTTACCATCCATCTCACTCAGAGCAACTTGTTGTTCTTATACCAAATGTCCCTATAATAGTAGACTACCAGTAGTCCTATCATGTTTTCCACCTTCTGATCCCTACTCAATCTCAATATCAGCCAATCTATGATCAAAATCAACCCTATGAAAAGGTCTTTGATGCCAACCAACATGATTATTCGCATAATCAGCCTCAAGAGCACCCTTACCAGAATGTATTGGATCTGATCCAAAATCTTGACCGTGTGTTGTGGGCTTTGAGCCAAAAGCTTGAACATGTGAAGATTAGTGATGCTAGTAAGGTGTTCTCACATATGTATTGGATGTTGGTTGACATCAAGAAGCAGAAAAGGATTATCTCACAGCAGCAAGAGTTGGTTGATCACTCCTTTGTATGTTATCAAGAGCGGGTGACAAAAAGAAGGCAGTTTGAGGAAAGTCTAGAAGGAGATATAGTTGCTAAATAGGAGAAAATCAAGTCTTTGTGTACTCAAGTGCAAAGTAGTCAAGCTTATTTTGATTATCAATGCCAAATAAGGTATGAAACTTCCATTCCTAGTTTCAACTCAGCTCTTCCTGTAATATTGAATAATCCTGTCAATAAAGGAGTTCCCAAGTCCAATTTCCCAAGCTTCAAACAATGTGAACCTCTTCAGCCTACTAGATTTGAGTCCCCAAGTTTTAGAAATCTTGTTCCAATTTAGGAACATGTCCTTAAGCAAGCTCAACTTGTAGAGAAGCCTATGGAATTTACTTTCCCAAGTTTTAGGACCTATCCTTCTATTCAAGAGCCCTTTATTAAAAAAAGACATCCCTGTGAAGAACCCATTAGGGAGGCTCAATCAACCCCTTATGTTCCAAAGCAACCTAAAGAAGAGATGCTTGTAGAGGAAGAAACAAATCTTTTAGCTTCTGTTATGTTCGAACGAGAGCTTGGGAATGATAGATCAAATGTGATAATGGAGGCAAACAAGGTTGTAGATGAAGAGGAAACCCTTGTCCCACACAACTGATGCAACATAGAGGAGACTAAGAGTGTGAACTTGTTGCATTTATCTATAGAGGATTACAGGTTGTAGCTACAAAAGGTTGAACAGGAGAAAATTTCTCAAAATGCTTCTTGCAAAGCTTTAGCTAATAATCCTCCTATTGTTCTCCAAGATGGTGAAAATGTTCCAATAGGACAGCAAGGTGAAATGGTAGAAAAGGTTGACCATGAAGAGAAATGTACAATTTGGAATGAAGAAGGTGTGAGTGTTCCCACTCCAAATGCAGTTTCAAAGTAGCAAGAAGACATCAAGAAATATGGTGAGTTGTAGGTTCAAGAATCAAGACAACAGCATGAAGAGGCTGAAAAGGGTGGTGTGGGTCATGATTTTATATCCTCATTTGATGATCTTCCATGTTTTATTGAGCATGATGAGAAAGGTATAAATCTGGTCATAAGTTAGCAACATGAGGTTGAAGAGGAGCAGTGTACAACTAGATTGGATATTTTTGAGCATGATATGGATGAAAAGGCTAATATTGAGCTTTATGAAGAGGTGTGCACTAGTATAATTGACCATTTTTGTTCAAGATTAGATGACAAGGAATCAAACCTATTGGAAGAGTTTGACACCCATACAGAAATTCAATAGCAAGTTCACAAGGTTGAACAAGAAACTTCTCATGAACCTGATGTGCAATGCCTTGTCTGGTCAAATGAGCTTCCTTTTTGTTGTACAGAAGAGCTAGAAGCTGGTATACCAAGTGAAGGTCTATTTCAGGAAGCTACTTCACTGTTTGAACACTTTCCTGCCTCCATAGAAGATGACAAGCTTGATTTGAAGCATCTTTCTTTGAGTATTAATGAGAATTATAAACAAATTCCTTTTTGGTGTATAAAAGAGCTAGAGGCTGGTGTATTGATTAAAAGTGTGTTGGAGGAATCCATCTCGTTGTTCTCCATTGAATAGATGGGTGATCATTTGGAACAACAGTATGTAAAGCAAGTGGGTGATTAGGTGCCTTGCTTGTCTGGAAAATAGGAGATCACCAAGGAAAGCTCAAGCTTTGTTCATTCAAGAGGCAGCCCCATTAGATATCTAGCCAGTTCAGAGGCCACTAAAGTACCAAAGATCATGCTTGCACCCAATTATGAGGATGCAATTGATGAAGAGGCTGATTTTGGAGTTGCAACTGAAGGTGATCCAATTCAGCTCACCTATCTAGTTCAGGACAGCATTATGCATCATCATTTTCAAGATGCAAGTAAGTTCATTTGCATTCTTTATGAAACACTATGATAGTCTATTGAATATGTGCATTTGTTTCATGTTCTTTCAGCAATGCATAATCATGTAATGCATTGGTTGCTGATTAAAAAGGGGTGTTATTTTGCAAAACCTGTCAATGGTTTTTTTTGACAAACTTCTTTGCTAGTTAGAATAGGCTAGTGTAGTTTCATTTCAGATGCATTTCCAGTTTTCCCTAAGTGCTTTTCATAATAGTTAGATAGCTTTTCATTTTGCATTGTTAAGTTTTCTTAGTTTTCAAGGTGCTCTTGCTAGTTTAATGAGTTACAACAATTTGCAATGCTATTTTCAACTAGTGTTGGTTTTCTGAGTGACTTCGTGCCCAATAGATAAGCTTAGGCAATTGGTCCCATGTTTAGCAGGAAAACATATAACATATGTCACCAAAAATGTTACTTGACTTTTAGCTTTCAGCTGAAATCAGGTAACTTAGTGTTTGTTCTTTTCATGTTGTTTAAACATTTAAAAGATAAACCATTAAACTGCTACTTTCAATATGCATGAAAGAGTGATTGTAAAATGAAGTAGGTTACATTTTTTCATTTCAATGTTACAATTACAGCAAGTGAGAAAGAGAATCATAGATATACAAATGTAGTCTTCTATTGATAATCTTGAAATGTACATGTCCCTCACAAGCCAAGGGACTAACTCTCTTATTCAATGAACATATGAATTAATTCATACATGAATAAGTAAAGGAAATAAATAATGTGCACATAAAAAAGGAACCATTCATTACCTAAGAAAGACTGGTTATGAATTTCCCTACTACTCTACTGCTACTACCCCAAGTTGCTTGTGTCCTCCCCAGCTTCGTAGTGCTCCTAGCCCCTGCATCTGAAAAAGAAATGATATTAGAGTGAGGCTCTAAGCAATGAAATATCCAATCCTTAAATACACACCTACCTATGCATGCATAAACTGATCCATAAGTGCATAAAATAAGGATGCAAACCTTGGATGACTTTGAAAAAAAAGAATTCATCAAACACATCCAACATATATGCCTTTATTTTCTAACTATTTGCTTTATGTGCAGATTTAGGACAAGTTTGGTTACTGTTCTAATTCAAATTAAATACAACATGTAGGTTAAATGTGGCTCCCACAAGCGTAGAGCTAGCATACTTTGAAAGAAAAAAGGAAATTGAGCAACTTGATCAAAGATTTATCTATTATCAATACATTAAATCAATATGGAATCACACCAATTGATCAACTTTCATTATCAGATTCAAAAGATGCAACATATTTTGTTGATATGTCCTTAACTCTTCTTAAGCAGATCTATGATCTGTTTATAAATGAAGTGACTTCATAGATGCATCAAGATCAATTATGCATCTTTTAAACAATGAGGAAGCATTTTAAGTTGTTGTCAAGCACCTCTCACCATAACCCTATTGGGAGGTCACACATCACATAGGAAGGTGAGCTGTTAGGTCACCCACATATGTGACAGGTGGCTGTCCAATAAAGTTAGAATAAGGAGACTGTGTGTATTTATTAGACATAATAGAAGCAAGAGCAATGGTTGAATCAAGGTCATGATACAAGTACAAAGGAAGCACCTTTGAAATAAATTACAAGGTTGACAAGCATGGGGAAGTATTCAAAATAGAGCATAAGTGTTTTCATGACAAATAAACATGGTCATCTAATTTTCTGCCCTCATAAGTTAGATAATGAAAGTTATATGTTGTCCTTTAGATTAAGAACATGATAAGATTGAAAGCATTCAAAGCATGTCAATGTGGACAGCAACAAAAAATAAAATTTGAAGTTGCACAAGGCTGAATTCAAGGCCTTCTCAACCAAACATTAGACAAACAAGTTGTCATATAGCATTCAATGCATGATGTTTTAAGGAAAGGCATAAAATGAAAAGACATTCAAGAAACATCAACTCTAGTTGACACAGATATATGCCTATGATGAATATGGCATTAAAAGAGGTCATGACAACAATGGAACCCTCATATGATGTGATCAAGATACAATTGCTATGCCATAACATAAGGGAAAGAGGTCTGCTATTCTCCAAGCATATTACAAAGAATGATTGAGAAAGTTTCCAAATGGTTTCCTCTGGAAATGATGCCTCTAATCATATTACAAAGAAAGGAAAAGCACTGATAATAAAGATGGTAGTGGTATTGATTGAATTAGAGGATCTCATGAAATTCAATTGTTGAAATCATCAAGAATCATGATGCTTTAGTGAACAAAGAATAGTCACAAATAAGAACAATGCCATTGAGGGTTATAGTTTCATCTTCATGATTATCTATGAACTTGGAAAAACAAATCAATAGTGAATGCAAGGTGCAGTCATTACATAAAGAAAATACTTATGGAACTCCTAAGAAAAGATTCTATTGTGATAGTATTTCTACAAGGGATAAGTATGATCATTAGAGGACATGAAATATAGTCCATTCACAACAAGTTCAGAGCATAAGTAAGGAGCAGTCCCAGATTCAATCAATGAACGGCAAGGCAGGAAGGTGATAAGAGGTGAGTTCCAGTAAGAGAGCATCCAATCCCTGATATACACCAAATCAGTAGTAGCCTATCCACTTCAAGGATCTCATTGCCAAAAATGTGGAGAACTGTGTCATGAATGCATGTGGTTGTCTGCCTTGAATAAGGCAAGAAAGGTTTTTGTCACAGTGAGGAAGTAGCATATCACCATGAATTTTCATTACAGATGGGTGAAAGATATAGATTAAGATCAGTCCATAGAGACAACATTATAGAATCGTTCAAGGCCAATGTTGACCAACTCAAACATATGGAAGGATAAAATAAAGGAATTCAAATCCATGTGTGTAGTGGTGACATACCAAGGGAAAATGGAGCAGAGAAATGCTAGAGAAATATTTCTAAGAGTTCAAAGCAGTGCAACTATAAAACATAGAGCATGCAAGCCAAGGAGATAATAGGAATAGCAACAATGTATGTTGACCTCATACTACAGCACATCAATATTCAATGCAAGTGTAGGCCAGTCTTGTCTAAAGGAAAAGTGAGAAAGTGCATGATCATGAAATAAGTTCCACTGTATTGTGCATTTCAAGTAAGGAAAAGAAGCTTCAACCTTCAACCTCTATCAATCATTGAAGTACAAGATTACAACTTGTAGATGGGATAATCATGGGAATGAGGTAAGTAGACATTCCCAACACAAGAGTCATTTCATGATATGTTGCATAGTCTAACAAGGGTAGTTCAAGTTCACTGATGAAAGATGCAAAGAATGTGAAAGTTATTAGCGAGGAATGGAAAAAAGTGTTAATTGGCCGAATTCTTTATTTGGTGAAGTCAATTTTTTACTACTTGAGTAGTCTAACTGGTAAAGAGCTACTTAAAGAAGGTGTTTGCTCGTTTGATGTTGGGGGGTATTTCATTATAAAAAGAACTAAAACGTCTTTATTGCACAAAAGGAACAAGAATCAAAAAAATGAAAATCCATTTATGTATTATGACAGGTCGTGGTGAAGATTGGCCTTTTTCCTACAAATATGAAAAACCCACTTGGGGTTTCAATAAATGGAGCCAACATTGCTATTTCTACAAAAAATGAAATGAAGCTGCAAAAATTATCTATATTTTGCAACAAAGCTAAGCTCTATAAAGAATTCATGTAACCCACTTGGTTTTTTTACAAATATGTTGCAGATTCATCAAAATGCATGCTACAGGAAACCCAAACAGTGGTTTTTCACAAAAATGCAGAATGAATCAGAAAATCGTGAATACAAGAAGACCCAATTTGTATAATGGACCTTGAGCCATAGCTTGTTCTTTCTTTTCTACACTCTAAGAAACCCATCTAGGTTGTTAGTATTTGTGAAAGACAAGGAGGAAATCAAAAGAATACATGAGGGTTTTTATAAATGAACATAGAGACACTTTTTTTGTTCATCGCCATGGCCAGTGATCCATTATTTCCATGAAACAACAGGAAATGCACCAAATTTATTCAAAACTGCAATAATGAAGTATTTTGAATGTTATTACAA
Organism: Sequoia sempervirens; assembly: GCA_007258455.2. NCBI lineage: Eukaryota > Viridiplantae > Streptophyta > Pinopsida > Cupressales > Cupressaceae > Sequoia > Sequoia sempervirens. The sequence continues at coordinate 205,346,178 of VDFB02000003.1, forward strand.
GAGTTGAAAATAAATGGACATTTTAAAGATTCCATTTGAGCTCTTCTTGCTCATACAAGGAGGAAAATGTCAATGCAAGGTTGGCTGGGAGCTTACCCAAGCTTGAGCATCGAAATGTGTAGAGTTTTTCCACTAAAAACTTCTTGTTAAGCTTCATACAAGCTTCTCATGGTGGTTTTCAAATAGGAGAGCAACAACAGAAATAAATAAATGAAGCAAAGGTTCATCAAAAAGCTATAGGTCACAGTCTATAGGTCCAAAAACAGCCTCAAAGTGTGATGAAATGCAGATTTATACCAAGTAAACACATTCACCTATGATTTCATACAGAAAATGTCAAAAAATTGACTGAAAGCTAGTTTCAACACCATTTTCCTATATTTTTGAAACCCTCATGGGGGCAGAGCAACATTCTCTAGATTCTTCGAAGACCAAATGATGATGTTTTTTCATCATTTCAGTATTTTGTGATTAGGGTTTGACCTCTTTTGGCATTCTGATGGGATTTTTATCCCTTTTTTGAAAAATAAAACACATGATAAATGTGATGGGGCCAAAACATGTGTTCTCCCTTAGGCAATTTATGCCTTAAAATTTTTCCCACTTTTAAACTTTTCTATGTCTTCATTTTACATCATATGTTGTCACTTAGGCATTTTATGCCTTAGGGATTTCTTCCCTTATTTTGACTTATGTTAAGTGTGCAATACAATGGAGTATGCCATGTGACCTTTGTGTGATGCCTTTTGTTTTCCCAACATCATGCAACATGGAATATGCTTTCCAAGGGACTTGGAGTTCAGCCATATTAGCCAAGTGCTATTTATGACTATATGCCTTTGCAAAACAATGTGTATAACATGTGTGAGTAAAATGCAAAATATGGTGAGTTGGTGGTCAATGCCTTGGAAACTTTTGAGGGCTTTATGATATGCTATTATATGTTGCAATTGTTTTCAATTTTTGAAATATCATATAAGTGATTTAAAAATCACTTTTAGTTGCTTCAAATGCAAATGTAATGCATTTTAGTGGTGGGGCCCTTTGATTTGTGCTTAATTGTAAAGTGACTTGTTAAGTGATGTTTTATGAATCATTTAACAAGGTCATTATCTTTAATGATTTTTAAAGCCATGTGTTTTCAAAAACACACATATTGCGTGATAAGGAATGTGGTCAAATATTGTAAGAGGACCAATGATGAGTTGCAGAAGTGTGATATGTGTGGGATGTTGTTTTGACTGATTTTGGTGAAGGGGAGGCTAGTTGAAGGCATTTTTTGTCACATTTTTTGGGTGACTATTGACTTGGCCTATTTTTTCTTCATGTGGAGGTCATTTTGGAGAGTTCTAGAAGGTTCTTTTGAGTCCTTTTCTATTTTATCCAACTAGAATCTTCTAGAAACAATTGTGTGGAGGTTTTTGAGGGTTTTGGCTTAAGTATGTTGATTTTGATTTTTTGGAGTTCTTTTTTTTCTAGCAAGAGGATAGCTTACTTTCTTGGAGTTATTTTCATGGAGCTCTATTGTAACTCAGACAAACCAATTATATAGTAAGAAATTTGAATTAATAGATTAGAGCATTTTTATCTTCTCTCTTCATGTTTAATGGTATGTCATTAATGGTTGATTTGTCTATTTTGTGAAAATTCATCTTTCCTTACAAACTTGTCCCATGTTTCATGCATCCATTTGACATAAAATGTATGTTTACAGGTTAAAAATTGTGTTGTTTAGTGGTGTTATTGATTGTGAAACCTATTTTTCCTTTTGAAAACACTATTACAGGCCTCTTCATAAATTATTGATGTGAATTGCATTAGATAGGGAGTTGTGTGAGTTAGCTTTGAGATATTAATTTGAATGTGTAAGGCTATTAGCAGGTCTAGGTTGTTTTGGTGTATCAACTTAGGTTTTTTTTTCAGCATTAGGTTTATTTTCATGCAATCCTTACCCTTTACCTTCAAAGATTAATAGTTAGGTGACATCAAACGGGCAAGTTGGCCCATAATCTGGAGGTCTACTTTCAAACAGGTTACCCACAACCTAAAAGCAGTCCCATGTTAGTCTAAATCTGTTGAGTTCATTTAAAGCTTAGCAAATAGGGTGTGGATTTTGGGAACTAACAGACACTTGTCATGATCTAATCCCTTTTCATTAGGGTTTCTCTTTTAAAGCATTCATTCTCTCTTGTAATTATTCATTCTGTAATTATTTTCTTTTTGAGAAGTAGCAAATCTTTCTTTTGTAGAGCTCTTGGTTGGAAGGTGTTTTATTCATTGCTTGATCTTGTGGCTCATGTTAAATTCACAAATCTATTAGTTTCAAGTGGAAGATATTGCATAACAATGTGCAAGATTCAATATCAAGTTAGTGAATGCACTAAAAGATCCAAAATGAGTGTTTGACTAATATGTTAAATGTATCCACACAAAGTGGTGTAAAACATAGAGTTGAAAGAGTGAAGTATGCACTTTTCTCCTCTCTATTTTAACCCAAATTTGGTATGCTTGTAAATCTAACTGATTAAGCATGCCAAAGTAGAAATAAAGGAGAGAAATTATAAAAATGATATGGATCTTCCTAAATCTAAATATATGAGCTAGTAGAGAGTGTGTGATCCAAATGTCTATTGAGTAAATGTCTCAACCTTGCTTTGTATTTAATTATTAATTGGTAATTTATAATTATCTTTTAGTTGTCATGAAAGTTTTTAAATTCAACTATGACAACTTGCAAAGTGTTTTTTAGTTGTCAATTTAGAAATAGCATGAAAAAGGGGAAGTTAAATATGAGCTTGGAGAAGATAAGGAAGATTTTTTAGTTTGCATGAGCACATTACTAAAAAGGGGATAAAATCACATGTTGGAAGAGGAAGTTTCTTATTTTTGTGATTTATGCCTAAATGGTTTTAGAACCATTCTTGATTTTTGGTTTCTCTCATGCCTATATATTTAGTGCTTAACTTGAAGGAAAAATAAGTTAAATTACTAGTTGTTCAAGCCATGAAGTGTTGCAGTAATTTAGAGAGAAGTTGTATTGATGTATATCATTTGAAGGAATAATGCAAGTCTTGGATCTATTTAGGTGTGTATTTCTTTACGCAAGGGTTTCTCTATTTAATTCTTGAGTTATGGTTTGCATTTATATTGTAATCTATTTCTATCTATGATTTATTGTTATCTATTTATTTGGATGCATAAAATTATCTACATATTTTTACTCTAAATTTTTGTTTTGATTTCATTTGGTATTAGATTCAAGTTGGCTTGATTAGAGAAGGGGGTGCCTTTCTTGGAGTGTTTCATTGGGTTTTTTGTTGTAGTGGGAGTGTGTTGTGTTTTCTTCCAGTTTCAAATTCAATGTGATAAGAGATCGTGTCTAGCTCATCTTAGTTGGACATTGAAAAGTTCAATGGTACTAGGTATGAGATTTGGAAGTTAAAGATGGAGGATCTCTTGGAAGAAATAGATCAGTGGATTTTTGTTAATAAAAATAAGAAACTAGATAGTTTGTCAAATGAAGACTATATTAAATTAGATAAAAAAGGCTCGTTATACTATTTATGTGTGCGTATTTGATTTTTTTCTATTAAATGTGTCTAATGAGACTATTGCATATAAATTATGAAATAGAATAGGAGAGGTATACCATACTAAGAGTCTCACTGACAAGTTATTTATAAAAAGAAAGTTATATTCTCTTAAAATTAATGATGGAGACTCAATTACAAAACACTTGAATTCATTTAATCTAATCCTAAATCACTTGCAGTAAATTAATGTAAAGATAGATGAGGAGGATAAATATATTATATTATTATGTTCACCACCTAAATATTGGGATAATCTTATTGTTGCAATTAGTGGTTCTTTTTTATATGATTTGAAGTTGGATGCCCTCATTGTCACTCTATTTTTAGAGGAAATGAGGAGAAGGAATTCAAATGGTTCTAAAGATGCATTGCATGTATGAGGTAGATCTAATGAGAAAGGTAAGGACAAGAAGAAAGGTGAAAATGACAGGTCTAAGGATCATTCTAAGTCCAAGGGAAGATTAAAAACACCTGGTAAGAGTAGATTGAGGTGTTGGAACTGTGGTAAAGTGGGGCATCTCAAAAAGGAATATAAGAATAGAAAGAAAAATAATGATGATTCCTCTACAGATAAATCCTTCAATGATGAAGCTACTAATGTGTTTATTATTTCTACTAATATAACTTGTGATGACTCTTGCTTAATAGATTTAGGTGCATCCTACCACATGACTCATAAAGAATGGTTTTCAACATATTCAACTTATGATGGTGAGAAAGTTTTCCTCAAGGATAATACCACACAAAAAATTGTAGACCAATGGGAGGTACAATTGATTTTTAGTGACAGAAGGGTTAAAACCCTTAAATATGTATCGTACATCCTTGGTTTACTAGAAATTTAATTTTTATATCTAAAATGAATGATTCAGGGGTGCATGTTACTTTTGAAAAGAGTAGTTGCAAGTCAAGCAAAGGGAATTTAGTTTTAGCTAAGGATAATAGTTGTGGTACCCTATTTAGAATTTATACTCCTACTTTTTATAACTCTATTAATGAAACTGATAACTCTATATCATGTAAGTTTTGGAACCATAGGATGGGTCATAATGGTTCAAAAAGGGTCTCAAAAACCTCATAAATAAAAATATGGCTAATGGTTTGTCAAGTTACTCTACTGATTTTTATTTTTGTGAACATTGTATGTATGGAAAGCAACATAGAGTATCATTCAGATCTAGAAGTACTAGGGCTAAACAAGTTTTGGAGGTGATTCACAGTAAAGTCTTTGGTCGTACGGATGTACCATCTATTGGAAATTATTGCTACTATGTTTCCTCTATTGATGATTATTCTAGAATATTCATGGGTTTAATTTCTAAAGGAGAAATCTATTTTTTATATATTTAAAGAACCTAAAACACTTGTTGAGAAACATACAAATAGAAAATTAAAGGTTTTACAAAAGGATAATGGTGGTGTTTTTTTCTCTAGGGTCTTTGATGACTATTGTAATCATGTAGGAATTGTTAGGAAGAAAACAACTCCATATATCCCACAACAAAATGGAGTGTTTGAGAGGATAAATAGAACTTTAATGGATAGAACTATAAGCATGTTAAGTAGTGCAAAGATTGAACATTTTTGAGTTGAAGTGATTCACACTTCTTATCTAGTTAACGGGTCACCTACTTCTTCTGTTGTTGATAAAACTCCCTATGAGGTATGGATAAGTAAATTACTATAATTTTCTCATTTTAGAGTTTTTGATAGTGAGGCATATGTTCATGTTCCTAAGGAAAACATTCTAAGATTGATTTCAAAGCTAAAAAATGTGATTTTGTGTGTTATGGAGAGAAAATTAAGGGTTATTTAAGCTTTGAGATCCTATAGTAATGAAAATGATATATTCTAAGGATGTAACTTTCAAGTAGCTTGAGGAATTTAAAATAATGAACAACCTCATGTAAAACCTAACAAAATGGTGCATTTTTATATTAAGGTCGAACCACAAAAAGATACGCATGTAGAACAACCACAAGAAGATGCACATGTAGAAAAATATCAAGAAGATGCACATGTAAAATAACATTATGAACATGAAGGTGGAGAAGAAGGATTAGAAGATAATTTTGAATAGGAACAACTAGAGAATCTTGTTACACCTCTAGGAAAATCCACTAGATAGCGTAAACCTATTGGTAGGTATGAATATAGTCCATCTAATTTTCAATGTATTTTTACTTTATCTTGTACTAACAACAAACATAGATTTGTGAAAGATGCCTTATATTTAGATGAGTAAGATTCTTGGTTAGATGCAATAAAAGATGTAATAAAGGCCTTGGAAAAATGTGACAAATGGGATCTAGTTGAGTTGCCTAAGGGGAGGAAAGCCATTGGATGTAAATGGGTATTTAAAAATAAATTTAAAGAATATGGTAAGTTGGAATGGTACAAGGCCCGATTAGTGGAAAAAGGTTACTCCCAAGTTGAGGGAGTAGCTTTTGGTGAGATGTTTTCTCATGTGGCTAAACTAGGATCTATTAGATTCCTTTTATCTTATTTTTTTTCTTTTCATTTAGAAGTAGATAAAATTGATCTTAAAACAACTTTCTTACATGGGGATCTTGATGAGGAAATATTTATGAAACAAGATAATAATTTTATTGTGAAGGGACAAGAACATTTGGTTTGAAGGTTAAAGAGATCTTTGTATGTTTAAAGTAGTCACCAAGAATGTGGTACAAAAATTTTGATTACTTTGCATTGAATCATGACTTTATTAGAATTGAAGAAGATCATTGTGTTTATTTTAAATTAATTGATGATGAATTACTAATCATTGTCTTATATGTTGATGATATGTTATTTATTAGTTCAATGATAAGGGAATGATTAGGGAACTTAAGAGTCAATTATTTGGTATATTTTATATGAAATATTTAGAGGTTGTAAAATATATCTTGGGTATGGAAATCAATAGGGATTGAGTTAACAAAAAAATATGGTTAAAACAAAAGAAGTATGTTAACATTATTTTGTAGTTTTTTGACATGTGTGATTGTAAACCAATTAGTATTCCCTTTCTAGTTGGCACTAGGATATCTCTAGAACAATGTCCTAAAAAAAATTATGAACTTGAAAAAATGTATAAAGTTCCATATGCTAGTGTTGTAGGAAGCCTTATGTATGTTATGATCTATAAAAGACCTAATATTTCCCAAGAAATGTGGATTCTTATTATATTTATGGAAAATTATAGTAAAAAGCACTAGAATTGTGTGAAAAGGGTTTTCAAATATTTATGTGGGACTTCTAACTATTGTATTTGTATTGTGGATCTTATGATATGAGTAAGATGATTGATTTGCATGGCTTTGTTGATTCATATTTTGCTAATGATCTAGATTGTAGAAGGTCAACAAGTGGTTATGTCTTTACTTTATTTGGAGAAGCAGTTAGTTGGATGAGCAAAAGACACCCTATAATTGCATTGTCCAACATAGAAGTAGAGTACATGGCTGCAACACATGCCTGTAAGGATGAGGTGTGGTTAGAGAGATTGTTTTCAGGTACTATATTTTAGTGTAAACAAGTAAGAATTAGATGTGATAGTAATTGTCATTTTTTTGGCTAAAAACCCAATGTATCTTTCCCGCACAAATCAAATAGATGTTCAATATCACTTTGTTCAAGAAATGGTTAAGAGTGGTAGAGTCATGTTACAAAAATTAGATACTATAGAGAATGTTGAATACTCTTTACTAAACCAATGAGCACAGAATAATTTAGTTGGTTGAGATAGTTCATGGACCTTACATATTCTAAAGCTTGATTTATTCAATTTCCCTTTATTCCTTTTTATAAGGTGTTCAACAAGTGGGATAATATTGAGTAAACGTCTCGCCCTTTCTTTTTATTTAATTATTAATTGGAAAATTGAAATTATCTTTTAGTTGTCATGAAAACTACTAAGTGCAACTATGACAACTTTCAAAGTGATTTTTAGTTGTCAAATTAGAAAGAGCATGAAAAAGGGGAAGTTAAATATGAGCTTGGAGAAGATAAGGAAGATTTTTTAGTTTGCATGAGTACATTACTAAAAAGTGAATAAAATCAAAAGTTGGAAGAGGAAGTTTCTTATTTTTGTGATTTATTCCTAAATGGTTTTAGAAACCATTCTTGATTTGCAGTTTCTCTCTTGCCTAGATATTTAGTGCTTGAGTTGAAGGAAAAACAAGTTAAATTACGGGTTGTTGAAGCCATGAAGTGTTTTAGTGATTTAGAGAGAGAATTTGTATTGATGTAACTCATTTGAAGGATTAATACAAGTCTTGGATCTCTGTGGGTGTGGATTTTTTTATCCTAATAGTTTCTCCACATAATTATTGAGTTATGGTTTGTATTTATATTGTAATCTATTTCCACCTATGATTTATTATCAATTTATATTGATGCATAAAATTATCTATATATTTTCACTCTAAAGTTTTATCTTTATTTTTTAACAATGTTCTCCTTCTATTCTCTATATGTAATAAGAATCTATTAGGATTGTCATATTATCAAATGAAAAAACACCAACCAATGAAAACTATACATAAATTTGAAAAAAATAGATGATAGTATACTTTATTGAATTATATGTATTGTGAATCAATACCTATAAAACATAGTGGAAAGAAAATAAAATATACCTATGATTAATAAAAAGTTATTGTGTACCCAATATATTACTACATATATGGTTAACCAATGTGTATAAAATGTTTTATAAAAATATGCCTCCACATTCATCCCCAATGAGAGCATGCCTATGAAACTAGTTGATGTAACAACATCATAGATGGATGATGAACAACCCCTACTCTCTACCATAAATTTAGATTTCAAATTTTATTACCTCTTTGGATATTTTTTTAGCCAACTATGATAGAATTTATGCTCATTTAATCATTCTATGATGAGAGAATTGATAGGTGTCAATTACATGTGGTAAAGGATCACATGAGATCCCAAGGGGACTTCATTTCAGCATTGGATCACCTCACATTTATTGTTGACCCTAATGCTCAAGATACAAATACATATTTAGTCATAGAACACATTTTATTTGAAAAGAAAATTTTTATTAGGTAGTTGAGTTGTTTTAAAGGTTCTTCCTCTTGATTGTAGCTACATTTAAATAATACTTGATTTATATAGAAAGGATTTATATGGTTTCATGAATATTTGGCATGATACAAGGATGATTTGGAGAAAAAAATGCAGGATAAAGTAATATTAATTGTAGAAACTTTAGTTAGTAGACTAGGTTGAATGGAAATTTTGATGTCCATATACACTTGGGGAGTTTTGGAACCTTCTAATGGGTATGATTTAATTCTTGAAAAACTTGGGACAACAAAGGAGAAGGTAAATCAAAAAGAAGGGATGGTAGCAAGAGATAAAAAGGGAATATTTGAATGGAAGGAAGAAGGAGATCATAATCCTAAGTAGTTATGGGTTTGTTCAATGTTTTAGAACAAAGGACAATAAAAGAGGGTAGAAAACCATTTTCCATTCTATAAATATGATATTTTGATCTTCATTTTGAGGATGAAATGAAAGGATGCATGATTTATTTTAAGGATATATGGCATGAGGATGAAGAGGAAGTTTACATGACTATAGGAGGGTACGTAGGAAATGTGGAAGGAGGTTCAAATGTAAAACTCACATAAAAGGTAGAGTTGTGTGAATAAGTGGTCAACCATCACCAATAGCTATGTAGAGAGATGACTTGGGTGAAGATGATTACCTCCACCTAAATCCCTCCCAAATTTATAATATCACTAGTTAATGTAAACACCTAATGGTGCATTCTAGTTGATTTATTAATGAATAATGATAAATTTATTTTCCTTTGTTGTGTAATAAAATTGTACCCCGTGGAAATTTCACTTGTGCATCTAGCTAGATCATTTATGGCAACCTGCCACATTAATGACAAAAACCTATAAGTCAAAATTTCATAATTCCAACTTCATAGGGAAATGAAGCACTAACAACCTAGATACCTTATTCTTGAAAAATTTTGAGTAGGAAAATCGTGTGACCTGTGGACATCTCTTCCTTGTGCTTAATGTCCCCAAACTTTTTGAGATTCAAACATGAATATTCCACTTCCTTTACCTATGACATGTGTCATTATGGAAAAATATGAATGTAATGGCTCTTCCCATCCATGCAACCTCACAAAACTCCTCTTTTCACTCCCATTCTCATTCATTCTTTCTCCCTAGCATTCACTCTCACTGTCTCTTGTTCAATCTTTCATTCTACTACATTCTTCTCATCCTTTCTCATTCTCTCTTGCTCTCATAGTGAAGCTCGGTTGGATTTCTAACAAAGCAATATTCAAGACTCTCTTGCATGCAATATTATCACATCTATCAAGCCAAGAGGGGAGCCATAGGTTAATAGTAACACTCTCTTCTCTACTTTGTCATGTCTAATCAATATCATTTATTTGATGACATCTTTAATATTTTTAATATGGTTTTTCCTCCTTTATGTGGATTTTTTATATTACACATCTTTATTCTTTTATGTCTTCTTGTCTCTCTATCTATCTGGCTATTCATGGAGGTGGAAACACCAAAATGAGGATTTGACTAAGGCAAGCCCCAAAATAGCCTCGGCATTTTTCCCTCTATGTCTTATGTGCAGATGTACGAATTTGAGAAGTTGAATGTTGTAGATCTAAAGATTTTACTCTTTATTTTGATAGGGATGACATCACAGGGTATATATATTCCCACAACTTTTTATCATTAGTGATCGAGGATTAACCCTCTCGGGAATTGAATCTGTAAGTTTTGAGGTTTATATTTTTTGTAAACTATAGATTGCAATCTTATTGTCAAATTTTTTTATTAGGTAATCTTGTCATCCTTGTTCTTGATAGCTTAAAATTTCATTTTAATCAAGTTGTGCATATTTTTTATTCTCTATCTTATCACCTAAGCTTTATTCCTTGAGGTAATTGGGGGCTATTTACTCCTTGAACACTATCCTTATCTTGAGTCTCAAGGGTAGTGAATCCCCTCCTTTACATTTTGGTGAACCCAACGTGAATGAAATCATGTCGGATATTTTTCTTCAAAATATTAATGCCTTTGATAATGCATTCTCTAAAAAATATTTTGATATGTTGGCTGATTCCCTATATAATTTCTTAGAGGCATCTCCTTCTATCCAAAAAATTTGATAAACAAACTTCATCAAAACCTTCCTCTTCTTCACAATTTGAAGAGTCTTTGAATGTGGTTGTAGTCTTTGTCACTCCTCAAAGGCCTAAGATATTGGTCATTTACATGACTTCAGCTAGCCTATCTCCTAAAATAATTCATTCTATTTGTGTCATTCCTATCATGAATGACACATCAGACCTTTACTCAAGATTTATACAATCTAAGGCTCCCTCTTATAAATCGGTAGCCCATAATTACAATACTAGAAGGAATCAAAAAAATCTTAATTAACCTACTTATCTATCACCTTCTCAACCAATCCTTCCACGAGAACTTAAACCATTAGCTAAGCCACCTACTGATTATGATCTTGTCAAACAACTTCACATTACTCCTTCCAAGATCTCACTTTGGGATTTTCTTTAAACTATTCTGATTTACCAAAGTATGCTTTAGGAGGCCTTACAAAATATTATTTTTCCTTCTTCTACTAGGCTAATAGATTGTAATGCATTGTTAGATCATATTTGTGTAGATTCTCTAAATATTATGTTCCATCTACATGAGCTCCCACCTCTAGAAGTATAGAAGCAAGTGGATTCTTTAATGATATTATTTTACATTAATAATATTGGTATTATGTGTGCTCTCATTGATACTATTTTGGCACTCAATGTATGTAGCATTGAATTGTTACCTAAAATTAAAATTGATTCAACTTTACTTGTTGCTTCTTCTTTATATATTTTTGTCTTCGATAATGTTAGCCGAAAATCCTTAGGCACGATAATATTGCCCTTGATATTAAGACCCATTATTGTACCCACCCTAGTATATGTTATGCCAGGACTGTTACCTTATAACATTCTCTTGGGAATACTCTGGATTCATGCCTTTAGAGAAATTATTTCTACCTTGCATCATTTTGTGAAAATTGTCACTAATAATGAAGTAATCACAATCAAGGTTGACCCTGATGATATACACCTTTGAGAGATGACAATTGTTGGCCAAGCCTCAGCTGCTCCTACTCTTAAAAATCTTATCCCTTCTTTATCTTCTAATGCATTGACACCTACTCTAGTAGTACCTATTATGAAGGCTACTCTTGAGACGAATGTCCCTAAGGAAGATTATCTTGAAGCAGAGAATCCGAAGTCTTGGTGACAATTGGGGATCCTTGGACTTTACCAAATCTTACATTGAGTAGTACAAATTTAATCCTATCCACTTAGACCTTCCAAAAATCCCATTCACTTCCACTAAGAAAAAAGATTGTCCTCCAGCTAAGAAGGATGATCGCACTTCTTCTAAGGAGAATGGTGATTGTATTTATACTAAGAAGGATGATTATGATCCTGTGAAGCAATGTGATACCTATAGCATGGATTATATTCTTTACACTGATCCTATTTCCTGTTGAGAATTACAAACACATTATGTTCTAGGTTTCAATATCTTCTCTATGCATGGTTATGGAGGTAAATTTTGTGGGTGTAATGAACAAGATATTAAAGTCCCCTTAGAGGTTGATCCTCGTAAGTATAAGATTGTATTTGGATACCGCTCCATAAAGTCTAAGGTGAAACCATGGTTGAATGGAAACCTGATTTCCATCGAATCTCCTCCTCTTAGATTAATTCATCTTGAATTTATTGAAAGTGAAGTAAGATCTAAGGAAGTTCCTCTATATTTTTTCTCCTCAAATGAAACACTAGAAGACTTCTTAGGTGCCTACTCTCACTTAACATCTTATCACCATAAATAAAGATTCTTGTATTTCTTGAGTAAACAAGTATATTTTTGATATTTTGTTATGAGTACAAATGAGGAGGATCCTTTATCGAATGTGAATGACGGTGTTTCTATGCCTCATCCTAAATACTGTAATACTCTCTTCAAAGGGGATACTTTTTTTGTTCTCATGGATCCTAAATCTTCTAAAAAGGTGATTAATAGTAGAAAATGTCTTTCTTTGAAAGATTCTAAACAACATGTTGATTTGCTACATTCTCATTCCTAATAATTTCACTTGGTCATATGAGGACATGCCTAGTATTGATGAATTTTTGGTAGCTCAAAATATCATCATGTATCCCAATGCCAATATCATTAAACAAAAGATTTGTAAGATGAATCCCGAGGTTTCTCTACTAGTCAAGAATGAGATAGAAAATATTTTAAAATCTTGTTTTATCCATTCCATTGACTATTCACCTTAGAGATCGAATATAGTCATTGTTAGAAAACCTAATGGCCATATTCACATTTGTGTATATTTTCATGATCTCAATAAGGCTTCTCTTAAGGATTATTTTTCATTGACTAATATCAATATGAGTGTAGACTTGACTATAGGCCATTCCTTATTATCCTTCATGGATAGCTTCTTGGGCTATAATCATATCTGTATTAACCTAAAAGATTGGTATAAGATAGCTTCACTACCCCTTGGGGTACCTTCTATTATGTAGTCATGTCATTTGGATTAAAGAATGTTGGAGCAACTTACCAATGGGAAATGACTTATCTTTCATGACTTCATTGACTAGATCCTAAAAGATTACATCAATGACATCTTGGCTAAGTCTACAACTCATCAAGATCATGTTGAAAACCTTTGTCTTATCTTCGAAAGGCTTCAACTCTATAAGATGAGATTAAATACACTTAAGTGCATCTTTGACATACATACTGGAAAGCTTTTAGGATTTATTGTTTATTATCATGGAATCAAATTCAACATAAATAAAATTGATGCAATTGTTAACATACCTCCACCTAAAACATCTCTCAGCTACATAGGTTGTAGGGGAAGATTTAGGAAATTCGTAGATTCATGTCTCAATTTCCTAACCATACCATCCCATTCACGCAGTTGTTGAATAAGTGTGTTCACTTCTAATGGGATGATGAGTGTGACAAATATTTTGAGTCAATCAAAATTTATTTATCCAATCCTCCTATCTTGATGTTGGCTATGTAGGATAGACCCTTTTTACTTTATATTTCCACATCACCTCATGCCCTAGCAAATTTATTAGCTCAATGTGATGATGATGGTAAAGAAAAAGTGGTCTATTGCATTAGTCATATTCTGATTGATTATGAGACTCGATATTTTTTCATGGAGAAATAATTTCTTGCTCTTGTTTTCACAATGTACAAGCTATGACATTATCTTTTCCATGCCAAAATCCATGTTATTGTAAAATGTGATATCATAAAGAACTTATTTACTAGAACCAATATTTATGGAAGGTTGGAAAAATGGGTAATGTTGTTCTCTAAGTTTGACATTAAGTTTGTAACTTAGAAGGAAATTAAAGGATAAATTTTTTTTGATAAATTGGTGAAAGTTCCCTCATCTCACTCCTTCCCTAATATTGATTTATTTTTAGATGAAAATTTATTCATATTGGACCATAAACTTGTGTGGGAGATGTATTTTGATGGATCAAGCTGTCAAATCAGCTTTGAGGTAGGTGTAGTTTTAATCTCACCCAAAGGGAAGTCGGTTCCTCTATATTTTTAATTATAATTTCATTATACTAATAATATCATTGATTACAAAGCCCTTATTGCTAGTTTATGTACCACAATAACATTAAACATTAAACTTGGGCACAGTGGCACTCCCATTGGGAAACTGGACCAATCACCATGCGGAGATTGAGGGTGTGTTCATTAGTATTAATTTTTCTTTCAAAAAGGGATACCCTAAGCATTAGGTGGAGAGAGACTCACTAAAAATAATTAACTACCTATGTGGTATCCAAAAGCCTATTTGGACAATTGATTAGTTAATTGAGGATGCTATAATAATGCTTAGATCTTGTGAGGAAACTCGTGTCACTCATATCTATCGAGAGGGAAACTCATTGGTGGATTTCTTTGCTAATGAGGCTATCATAATTAATTATTTTAAGGTATGGGAGGAGTTCTCCCTCCTTCCCAAGGATGCTAAGGTTTTATTTCAAAATGATGGATACAAGTAAGCTCATTTGTTGGATTGATATTACCTTTTATACCTGCATTATAGTCTCATGCTTTGTGGGTATTCCTTTTCTTTTTGGCTCTCATTCAACTATCTCTATTTGAGGGTTTTTGCTTATGGTGATTGTGAACATAGGGGGTGACCATAGCAGAATCGATCCCCATTCCTGTACTATTTTTAGGAAGAATCATAAAATTTGGAGAATTCTTGAGCATGGTAATTTCATGCCTTTCCTAGAAAGGCTCCACAACCATGATCCCAAGGCTTTGGTGGAATTGGTTTCCTATTGGAATAATTGTAAGTTATAGGTTAATGGAATGATGTTTGAGATTAATGAGTAGTTTATAGTTTCCATCACTAGTTTGTCATTAGTGGGTCACAAATTCTTTAGGGAGAGAAAGAGCAATAAGGAGTCCATGGACTAGTTCTTTAATGATGATGAATGGAAAAAGCTTATCAAAATTCCATCTTGGGGATATGAACATACATCTCTGAAGAAAATTTGGGTTGATATTGCAAATATCATCATGTAGTATGTTACCCTAGAAGGTAGGTTTTCTATAATTTTAGGCCACCATTTCACTTTGTTGAATTATTTTAGACATGGAATTTTTATTTCATTTCCTTTCTTTCTCTTGTCTTTGTTGGAGGATTCAATGTATGCTCCTTTGAAAAATAGGAGGGTGTCGGTTCTGCACAAGGGCCTCATTCTACTCATAATGGATCATGTGAGAGCCCACATCCCTACTAAAACAACTAAGGCCAAGGAAAAGGCTATCAGTGATGCTTCCCTCTCAACTGGTTTGGATACCAGTGTAGCTAGGGAGGAGGAATGGAATGAGGAGGGAAAGGATGGGTCTTCTTCCCCTATGGATGCCCCTTCTAAGAAGAGGAAGAAGGGGAATCCCAAGGGGAAACATGCTGCCAAGAAGATTATTCTTTAGGAGTCAAAGTCCCAATCTATTGGCAATGATATAGATGTTATTTCTAGGGGTTCCAAGTCTAAGGATAATGTTGTGTTTAATGGGAAAGATTATGTTGCAGCAGGTGGTAAGGAGGGCTTTTAGGATAATGTCATGGTCAAGGATTCCAAGGAAAGGACTAGAAGGGCTTCCAAGCATATTGCTAAGTTGAAAAATTGGGTGTCAAATGATGTTTTGAAGGGTACAATGGAAAATTTTAAAGAGAAGGGTGCTAAGGAGAAGGTTGTTGAAATTGATGATTCCTCAGTTCAAAAGATGCCAAGTGTGGAGCTCTCTAGTGGGAAGCATGTGCATGAGGAGGAGGGGATTAATCTGGGGCTTGGAAAGACAAAGCCTCTTAAGATAAACCCATTTTTTGAGGATTTCTCATACCTAAATGATGATACCACTTCAATGTTTGAGCTCCTTGACATGGTTCATGTGGGGGCTACTGGTACTTTCAAGCTAGCGAAGTGGATACTAAAGGAATTCAACAGGGTGAATATTAAGATCAGGGACCTAAAAGAGAATGTGCAAAATATGTCAGCAAAATATTTCAAAGGGTTCTTCCTCAGATATTTTGATTGATAGAATTGTGGACTTAGAGTGTTCTTTTATTGACTTCAAGTCCTTGTGTGAGCAGTATATCTCTAAAATGGAGGCTAAGATTATGGACACTAATGTGGAAATAAAAAATCTACTACATGTAAGCCACATTTATGTTAAGAACGATGTTAAATCCTTAGAGGTCCTATTTCACAAGATAAGTGAGCTAAGAGAAGATTAGCTTTACTTTTTTGAGCTAATGGAGAAGGACCATATTTCAAAGGGTAAAGGGGAAAAGGTTAGAAATGATGAAGCTAAATTCCCTACTACTAGACGGAAAGGTAACCTAAGGAAATCCTTTGAGAAGGAGAAGAAAGAAATGGTGTCCACATGGTCAAACTACATCAGAAGCAGGAACTTGAGGTGGCTAACACCTTAAAGAACATGAAATTGTGTACCTTTCTATGTTTTTCTCAATTTTTTTCCTTTGCTTCTAGGCCTCTATTTTTTTACTATTGTTTTGTTGTTGTTTTGTTGCTGGTTGTTGTTGATGGTTCAATGTTTTTATCTTTAAGTAGTAGTTTTTCTATTCAGTTATAAAGGGTTTTGGGTCCCTTCAAAACCTATTTTTCCCATATAATAAAAATGTTAAATATTAAATATATCCACATTCATGGTGACTCTAATCTTATCATGAATCAAATCATGAGAATATATTAAGCTAAGAAGAGCAAGCTATCTCAGTATCGGGATTTGGCTTAATCTTTGCTTGATTGATTCTCCTCCTTCACAATACATAGTGTCCTTAGGAGAGAAAATCTCCATGTGGATTCAATGGCAAGCATAGCCTCCCTTGTGCCTTTAGACAAAAAATTTAGAAGAGTACCACTTTGTGGTTTATATTCTCCACTCTCTTGTTGCCTCAAATCAACCTGAACCTAACAGTCTCATGTGTGCTCACATAGACTTATGGGAATAGTACACTCACTTTTATTATTATCTGATGACTGGAAATTTTCCCAAAGATGGTACTAAAAACACTTGCAATTGGATATGAAAACTTTTAGCTTAATATATTATCTTATTTGATGTTCTTTATCAAAAATCCTACAATGCTCTTCTTATTCAGTGTCTAACTAAGGTTGAAATACCCCTTGCCCTTCAAGAAGCTCATTTGGGCTTTGGGGTGGACATTTTGGTCATAAGTCCTTAGTGCATAAACTTATTCACATGGGATATTATTAGTAAACAATAGATAAAGACTCATTTTCCTTTGTCAAGAAATTTCTTTAATGTTAGCAACATAGTAGTCTCATTTCGAGCTCCTACACAAGAGCTTCAAAATCAGACCTCTCCTTAGCCATTTTCTAAATGGACATTGGATATTATCAAAAAAATATCATCTCCTTCTTCTAAAGGACATACCTTTATCATTACCGCTACTAATTAATTTATGAAGTGGGTTGAATCTATTCCAATTCAATCCACTAAGACTAAAGCGATATGCAACTTTCTTCTAACCAACATTATTACTCATTTTAGATTTCCTTCTACCCTTGTTTCTGAAAATGGTACTTCAATCAAGAACAAAGAGGTGAAGAAATTCTTGGACAACACATAGGTACCACAACATCACCTTGGTAGCATCACCTTGTTGATCCTTGTTGGACCTAAGTTAGTAAACATGCTTTTTGACATAATCCTGAGGTCCAAACTCTTCAGAGTGAAACTGGGTATCTCATGGTTGGTCGCTATGAATGCAATTCCCTTGTTCGTGCATAAATGTCTAAATTTTATCCATGAGGGTTCATTGCACGTAATCCATGACACCAATTATAAACCATCGATTGTTTGTGGCAGATATTCTCTAAACCACTTTTTACATGCACCCATTGGTCTGATTCTACCTAGAATGGACTTCTTGTACTAGACCTATGAAAATTACAAGAAAGGGTGCTTAACGCCTAAGGTGAGGTACCCTTCATCTCCCTATGTTGTATCACATAGGGCTTGTTTGAAAGCTAACAGTGATGTCACCATGGCACAGAGAAAGGAAGAAGAGAAGCATTCTTGAGGTTCCTCTTCCATTGTCTACCCTATTGGTTCCTCTTTCCCTACTATGGCGCCATCAAATTCTGCTCCATGTCTATAGGAGAACCCTATGTTGCCCGCTTGGCAAAAGCTCAAGCATCCTACATTCTAACTTCTTGTTCTTCCTATGGTTCCTAAGCCCATTCAATATGGTAGAGGGAAGGGTCCTTATGGGGAATACTCTATGTCTCAGCCTCTGCATCCTCCTACCACTCTTGCTCCTAAAGCAATGAATGGGAAGAGGGTTGCCACTGAGGCGCTAGAGCCAACTTCCACTACTATTTTTCAACCTCTTCCTCCTGCTCCCATTCAGGATTCTCTCCCTCTGCTAGAGATAGTTGTGATGGACACTTTGATGGCCAAGAAAGAGCCTTTTGTTTCGTCTCAACTCCCAGCCTCTAGCTCCTGGAGTCACAGAAACCACCTTGTGCATGAGCGCAAGCATTGGTGAAAGGCTCTAGCGATTGAGTAGGCCACTCTACAGAGGAAGGGGAGTTGACTTCCCTTGTTTTAAGGCATCATGTTGTGTCCTCCTCTCTCATCCCCTCTGCTTTGATTCAATCAAATTTTGTTATGCTCCCAGCTCATGTTGCCAGCGTGAATGGACTTGGCCCTAAAAAGGTGTAGGTGTTTATATCTCCTTTGGTCAAACCACCTCTTTTGATGTCCCTTCCATAAATACCACTGTTCTTGAGGCCCATGGAGATGTCAAACACCTCAGTGGTCTTCGTTGTGGTCTTCTCCTCCTTCATGCCTCTCGCCTCGTCCATGGGGAGTTCACATCCTCTGATGAAGAAAAAAGTGGAGGTTGGCCTTCCAACAATGTGGGTGTAAGAGGAGTCTACCTTCTTCAAAGGGTGGTCCTACACTAGCATGTGTTGTCCTAGTGATAGAGCAAGTTCCAAATTCCCCTAAGTTTTTCACTGCTCTCGAGTCACTCGGTGAGCTTAACAGTGAATCTTGGGTTTCGCCTCCCCATATATTGAGTTAAAACATGGAACTCCTGTGTAGTGCATGTTTAACTCTTTGGATGATATCTCAGCCCTGTCAGTGATCTCCATGAAATTGTTGACCTTTGCTCCACAAGAGTCAAGCAGAGAAGACCTTGTGGGGCTTTCTTCCTTGGTCATTGTTGTGTGAGGCTTGGAAGGTTCCCCCTTAATATTCCACCACTATAGTCTTGTCCTCCTTCCCCATATAATGATCTAGATTAGGAAGAAGATGACCTCTTGGTCAATGAGTGTTAGGGGACGCATCACCTTGACCTTTAGATTAGGTGTGTGTTTGTTGTAATGTGTTCCCTCATGCTTGTGTTATGTGTTCCTAGATGACCCTTGTCACCCTTATAGGTGCTTAGTTATAGGAGTTATTATGTGTTGTAAATATTCCTCTATTTGTGGAAACATTCTTCCTCTATTATGTGAATTGATTTTTCACAAATTGGGGACAATGCAATGTGTTGGGGGCACTTAGGCTTTCCTTCCATGTTGACCCATTTTTTAATTTATTTTTTGTCTTCTCGTGTATTCTTCATATGTTCTAATATAGTAGGGGGTTGATGATAGTTCATCTATATACTATTATTATAATTATATATATTTATGAGTAGCTCTGACCCCAAAATATCAAATCACCCTTGTGTCACTTCTTTTCTTGAGTTGTGATGTTGTGGTGCCTATGTGTTGTCCCTCATGTGTGTGAAAAAATACCATACATTCAGTTCCAATTAAGATCTAAAATAAAAATCTTGCTCTACCTTGTTGTCGCTCAACCTACACATAAATTTTTCCTTCATACTGATCTCATACATTCAAATTTACTAGCTCACATAGTATCACACTATCAGGCATCTTCTATTACAATTTCATCTCATCTACAAAACAAAAATGTTCCATATATATTCTATTACATTCCCATACATCAATTAGGTCAGCCTAATTGGATGTACATACACTTAATTCAAAAATAGCTTGTCGGCTCAAAACTTGAAACAAAGTTCCTTTTGCACTCAAAAAATAATGTAAGGCATAACTAAGGTCAACTCAAACCTAATAAACATCTCTTTAATATCTGCAAAAGAATATTAATCTAGATACCACTTATTCAAGTATAAGGTTGGCTAGAAGAAGACTTGATCTCAAAAATAGACCAAGCAGACTAACATCAATCAATCATATGATCATGTGAGTGTACACCATTAGGAATACATGTAGAGTTGAAACCTATAAATCATCTCCCAAACTTTTAAATACCAAATCAAAATACCAGAGGAATGCAAACTAATTTACTCATACCACTTTGCATAGTTATAAGCAGATTTAACTATATGTCAAACTTCTGTTACTTATACCTTTCATCCCAGTCAACCAAAACCATTGAAAGCTTGTTCATCAATGCATTTAATATTCCTAAATAACATACTAAACCTACATAGGTTGATCTTCTAGTATGAGGAATTCCAAACCAAATTATCGAATCAAGGTAGCACAAACACTATTTACCCAATAGACAAAAACTATCACCAAAAAATGTTGGCATCAATGATAGCACACCGGAGGTTTTCTTCTTCATTCTTCCAACAATCTCCCCCTTTTTCATTGATGGCAACATGTTCCAAAAATGAATCTTCAAAATTTATGTTCAAAATTGTGAACCCAAACTAAGTGAACTCCCCCTTTCAAATATACAACACAACTTCTCCAAAACTTCAAAGCTTCTCCCCCTTAGGGTTCCAAAACTTCTCCAAATTTTCTCCCAAAACATCTCCCCCTTTGATATCAAGGACAAAGAGTGTACCGGTAATAAACTTTGCAAAAACAAAAGAAACTGAAATAATAGAAGGAAAATGTAAGGAACATTTAACTGGAACTAGGGGCACCTCCTATTTCCTTGAGAATGGCTTCCCAAGCTGGTTTTCCATCATCCCATATCCCTTTTACCCTAATAAGTGCTTTATGCAATGATTCTAGCTCTATTAAGCACTCTTTTCCTTCTTCTGAAGTGGATGGATTAAGATTCATCTTTTGAATTTTCTCTACATTCACCAAGGTACTTGATATTGAAATGTGTTTGGACTTCACCAGATCTCCAAGTTGTCTAAACCATCTTATTGCATCATCATTTTTCCTTTGAAGTGGGAAGAATTTTTTCTACAGGTATGAAATGGAAGTCTAGGAAGTATAATCTTTTCCATCTGCAATGTTGTAGGCTCCAGAGGAATTAGCAAGTTGTGACTCTATTGATTCCATTAAGTCTTTGATGCCTTGAGTGGTGATCCGTCCATCGTATGCAATACAAAAATAGTATTTGAGCTTCCTCTTCACATTATTTTACCTCTTTTATATATTGCATCACCTTGTTGTGTTTCATTGCACATTTATCCTATAGTACCAGTAACCTTTTCTCCAAAATTCTTGACTCTACCTCTTTTTCAGTTTTCTCCTTTAGGCTAGAGGTATATTACTTGAGTGAATCAACCAATAAATTTAATTCTCAATAGGATCTAAGGGTTCATCAATTTTGGCATTGGGATTTGTATCCTACAAAGCCTTGATGGCATCATTTATCAGTCTATTCCCTTTCTGATGGGTTTCAATACTTTCCTTTTTATCAATTTCAAGAAAGGTACCACTAAGCTCTATCCTTTGAACCAGTGAGATATTACTTAGATCCACATAGCCTAGATGTGATGAGATTTGAATCAACTGAGGTGGAATCATAGGCTAAATCCTTATTTTCCTTGAAAAAAACCCTTAAGATTACTTCCAAATGATTTTTTGAATGGATTTGATGGCTCAATGGTCTTTGAAGATTCTTCTTCACTTCTTCCAACCTCTATTTCTTTTTATTTTCTTCTTTATTTTCCTCTTCTTCCTCTCCAAAGCGGCTTTCTAAGGGTTTTTCTTTATTTTCTTCCTCCTTCTTGTCCTCATCATCTTTTCCATCAATACTATTTTCATCTTTTCTTTCTTCTCCTTCATTTTTATCTTCTTCACCACTATTTCCAATATTCTCATGGTGTTCTTCTGGATTGTCACATGTGTCATTCTAATACTGATCTTTAGTATCCTCTTTGTTTGTATTCTTGGTGTCTTCAAAAGTATGAAATGTCTCTATAGAAGAATGTATATCATCAACCTTATTCTAATGTTATGTCTCTTCAATTTAATGATCCTTTACTTCTTTGAAAATAGGTAAACCGGTTACAGAAGGGATCACTTCTTTTGTATCAATACCTTGTTCTTTAGAAAGCTCCTAAATTTGAGCTATATGAGATGAATGAATAGTACTCATCCCAATTATCCTTTCCATTTCCCTTATTGTATCAAAAGTCTCTTTCCTTAGCTTTTCTAAGCTATCCTTTTCCCTTGCCATGTGAGTAGTGATTCTTTGTTTAACTCTGAACCTTTTAGTATATTCTTCTAGCAAAGTGTCCTGATCAACCACAAACAAGGAGGATCCAAACTTATTCATGGCATCATCTTTAATCTTATATTCAACATTCACAGCTTCATGCCTTCTTTGTAGCAAGGCTTCCCATACATTATCACTTACCTTTTTCTTCATATCCTCCATGCTCTTATCAAAGATATCATATATTGAATCAAAACATTTACAATTGTTTCCTTATCCTCTTTATCAGCCTCATGAAATAATTTAGCAATAGCTAGAAAATCATTAGATTCTATCATTTTATTTATCAGAGGTTCCAACTTCATAGGTGGGTGGTCACGTACTAGAGGAGAATTGGGCTTTTCTTCTTTGAGCTTTGATGTGATTTCTTCACCCTTCTTCTCATGCACATGAATTGTGAAAGCATTATTTTCTTCCTTTGTCTCCTCTTTATCAAATGATTCCACAACATTACCTTTGGCATTCTTAATTTCTATTCTAGCTCCTTGTGAAGTACCTTCATTGTTGGTGGAAGTGTTGCTTCTTCTATTCCTTTTCAGTTGAGCTTCTTCTTGCAAGCCAAGGTCAATCTCCTCTTGTAATACATCACTCATGTTCTTTTTCCTACTTTCCTTTTGTTTTATTCTTTTCCCAGAGGTAGCAAAGGGTGCAATAGGGGGTACATTGTCTCTTTTAGTAGCTCTAGTGTTGGGTTCGATGGAAGCAATTACATTAACTATTGTTGGAGTACTACCTTCTTTTCTTTCACTATTGTAGATACATTGGGTGTTGTTTGAAATGTAGAAGAGGTGATGGAAGATGATCTTCCTAATCTTCTAGGTCTAGAGGGCACTTCAAATGCCTTGGCCCTCTTCTCTATTGTAACTTCCCTTAACCTATCAACATCATCCTTAGAAAGTGTATGTAGTGCAAAATATTCCTCAACATTTTTATTTACCTAGGTTTTTTCTCTTTGAGGTTTTGAAGTTTCCAAAAACACTTTAGTTGACTTCTCTTCATATGTATCTTGTTGGGGCTAAGAGGGATCCTTGGGGATATTTAGCAATATTTCAATGAGACCCTCAACCATTTTCTCATCAATCTCATATCCTAAAGGCTTTATCCATAGAGTTCTAGGTTCTACTACCTCTATAATGCACTCATCAATGGATACTAGGAAAGTTATATCATTTACATATTTAGCTACCAAACTCTTTGAAATTATGTTTCTTTCATGCATGTTATTGTAAAAAACTAAAAAAAATGCAATTAGAGCAACACCTTGTTCCTTCAAATCCCTAGTGTTATTGTAATAATCAAATATTTGATGTGCTAATGATCTACCAATATCCCCTATCATGTTTTTCTTCCTAGGTAGCTCCCTCAGAAAAGTAAAGTAACAAGCAGACTATCAATGTTCGAAACTTGAAGGGATATTTCTTTGTCTTGGTTTGGCTCAAGTTCTCCATAAGCTGTTGTCAAAGCAACTCACATAAATCATAACCTATTCCATTCACCACCATGTCATGTGAAACATAAATTGTAGCTTCATATACCAAATTTCCTTTGTTGGTGAAGTAGATCTTTTGACCTATAATGATTTCCATATACCTCATAGTATGGTTAGTGATAGGTTTGGTTTCCAATGCTCTCACATCATATGTAGCACCAATTAATTTCATGTACCACATCATTTTTCACAGCTTTAAGCATCGATATAGGTATGGTGTCACGCAGACCAATCACAGATTTGATCATGTCTTTATAAATTAATCCAACATTTTTCCATATAAATTTATCATGTACTCTACTAAGTCCTATCCTCACAAACTTTACATCCATTCCACTACAAAAATTGAGAAACTCGTTCCAAACATCCAACTTCTTTCTTATAAGGTTTTCATACTTTGTATTTAATAAGAAATTATCTCCAATCAACTCCTTTATCCATTGATTCTTAAGTTCTTGATGATCAAATTCTTCCAATTTCCCATGAATGTAGGTTCTAGTATCCTTGATGGGAAAGACATTGTTTGGAATATTTGAAGGTGTACTGACAAGGCCAATGTAGAAAACATTCCACCAAAACCTTTTGAATTTCAGTCAAGGTCTCTTAGAAGTCTCAACCATGATTGGTGTGGCCATTTCTCCCTCAATTATTTTATAGATTCTTATGTAAATTAATTCTAATGAAAACCCACAAAGTATAGATAGCTATAAATACCTTTTCCATGCTTCGACAAAAAGTTGGGTTTGATACTAGATGCTTTGAATCACCTTCAAGTCTCCTTCAACTCACTTTACTTTCTTCCAAGTGTGTGAAAGTGATTTAACACAGCTTATATTTTCACTTTATACCTTACTGATCTACTCTAATTTCACATTTATTGCACTCTATCTCCAAAAAGTTGATAAACACCTCATGAATACACTATACACTCTAAAATGCTCCACAAAATTCAATTTTGCATATCTTCTGCCAATATATTTTTCAACATCTTTAGAATGTCATTTTGCATCACATATCTTCATGTCACTACTTGACACCTCATAGTGACACATCATATATTAGGGGTTTTTTAGTTTTCATTGTAATTTCTCCCCCTAAACCCATTATTGGATTTAGTTTTTAGAAGAATTATCTACACCAGATGGAGGTATAGATGTGTTTGGTTCATTATTGTTCTCAAGTTCTTCCTTTTTCTTTTAAATTTTCTCTATTTCTTTCTTAACTTTAGTAGGATCAATTTTCTTTATTGGATTATTCCTTTGTTCTAGATTATATTTCCTCCCATTTTTACTTTTGTAGAATCTTGAAATATGTCATGTTTTGTTGCAGGTGTAGCACACAACATTTTTCTAACCAAACTGATTTGAACTTATCCTTGATATGCACTAGTTAGCCTTATTTCCAAATTTATTACATGTGTAGCAATAACCATGAAATAATTGAATCATTCTGCGAGTATTCAATATATTCATCATCATCTGACTTCTGCACTCAATAGCTCTATGTCCAAATTTCTTGCATGCAAAGCATTGTCCAAAAAAGAATCCAAAATTTTGATTCATTCTACTCCTACATTTTGTTTCCCTATGACCAAATTTATTACATGAAAAACAAATTCCATTGAAGATGAGTACCTTTGAGCATTAGGTTGTTTTATAGGAGTCCTTCTAGTATTTCTTATTTGGTTCTTGATCTGTCTACCATTGCATTGAGTCTTCCTTTGATTCTCAACCTTGTTAGATGTCTAAATTTTCTTTGAACTATTGAAGTGAGCAACCTAAGATCTTCAATATACAACACCAAATAACCTCCATAAGAGACAAAGAGAAGCAAAATGGGAGATGTTATTCCACCAAACAAGAATTGAAATATGATACAATACGGTGATCAATATGCTATGCAATACAATACAATGCTAGAGATTCCTTACTTATAAAGGCAAGGATGAGAGATAAGATAAGACAAGATCATGACAAGTGTCTTAATCCTATCGCATGAGACAAATAACTCATAACTACCTAGGATGATGTGAAGTCTATATAAGACAACTATGACTTGTCTAGATAAGACAACTAATACTTCTAGAAAGAATGTTTTATCCTCAGTAAACTTAATAAGTCTCCTAAGTCCCTAGTAAAGAATTAACTAGGTACAAGACTTATGCACACCAACACCCCCCTTAAGTGCAACTTAGGGAGGAACAAACCAATGAAAATATGCAATAGATGGGTCCTAGAAATAAGGCCTAATGAGGTACCCATGTACAAAAAAAACTCTCACAAGCAAAGAAAAGGAGAAAAACCTTGTGGGAGAAAAATCCTCTCCAAAAGAGAGAAAAAGCTAAAAATAAAATTAAGGAGGAATCATCAAGACCCCCAAGGACAACTTCCTTCACCCCAAGAATTAATCTCAACTTAAGATAACAATGTGTTACCAAAGGTTTAGTGAAGATGTTTTCAACTTGTTGATCTATAGGAAAATACTCTAATTGAGAACACCATCCTAGATGAGCTACCTGATGAAGTGCATGTGGATCTCAATATGATTTGTACATTGATGCTCCACTAGGTTGCAATAGATATGAATGGAACTCTAGTTGTCACACCGAAGAGTAGTGGGTTGAGTGGAAGGAAATCCAAACTCAGTCATCAACTGACGAAGCCATAAAACCTCATGAATAGCAAGTATTGCACCTCGACACTCAACCTTTTTTGATGATAATGCAATAGCAATTTGGTTCTTACATGACAATGCAATCAAACTAGAACCAAGGAAAAAGACAAAGCCAGAAGTAGACTTTCGATCATTGACATCACCATCCCAATCTGAGTCAGTGAAGCCAGCAATCTAAGATACACCTAAAGGATAATGAATTATGAAATGTGTAGTGCTTTGAATGTATCTCAAGATACATTTGGAAGCCTTCCAATGACTCTCATGAGGCTCCTATGAGAAGAAAGAGACAATTCCAACTACAAATGAAATATCAAGATGATTATGAGTCAAGTACAAAAGACTACCAACCAACTGCTGATACAAGGTAGGATCAACTATAGGAGTAGTGCAACTAGTAGAAAATATAACACCTGACTGAAATGGAGTAGGGGCGGGCTTGTAATCAGCTATTCCAAATCTATGAAGAAAATCAAGAGCATAATTCTATTGTAAAATGAAGATCACCTCAGAAGTCTAATGAACCTGGAGACCAAGGAAGTAATGCAAAAAACCAAGGTCATTCATATCAAATTGCTCCATCAATGCTCGTTGTGTACTCTGAATCATGGAAGTAGAACTCCTTGTGAGAATCAAATCATCCACATAGAGCACAAGTATGAGGAGATCCTCTCCATGTCTTTGAGTATAAACTACAGGATCAAAATGGTAGCGAGTGTAGCCGGAAGCAAGAAATAAACTATTCATCTTCTCGTACCAAGCCCAAGGGCTTGTTTGAGACCATACAATGACCATCAGAGCCTGCAAACAAGTGAAGATTCCTACATAAAACCTGGTGGCTTCTCCATATAGATCCCCTCATGAAGACCACCATGCAAGAAAGCACTCTTCACATTCATATGATACATTGACCATCCCTGGGATGTAGTTATAGCAAGCACAAGGTGAATAGAATCCATCTTAGCAATAAAAGCAAAGGTCTCAAAATAGTCAATTCCTTCAACCTAAGAAAACCCCTTTGCAACAAGATGAGCCTTGTACTTGTCAATGGAACCATTTGTTGTATACTTGGTATAATACACCCACTTGCACCAAACCAAATTTCTTCCCTTAAGAAGAGGCACAAGATCCCAAGTATGATTCTTCAACAAAGAAGAATACTCATTAGCCATAGCACTATCCCACTCTAAAATACTTGAAGCATCTGAAAACTTCTAAGGATCATGTAAAATAGAATGACTCAAAAGACTAATTCTTGAAGTCTGAGAATGAGTGCAGCAAGTGTCTATGGGATCACCAACAAGAGGAACAGCCTCCTCAAGAGTAACTCGGGCCCATCATGGCCTAGTGGGTGAATGAGGAGGAGGTGGATCAAGACCATCATCAAAATCTTCCTCAAGTAGCAAAAAATCATCAACTGAAGAAGATTGAGTAGGTTGTGATAAAGAAGTCGAAGGAGGATATATCTATGTGAAGGACTCAACAAACTAAACATCACATTGAAAATGAACCTCTCGTGTCTTAGGATCAAAAAAATTATATTTCTTCACATCCTCACAATAGCCAACAAAAATGTACTGCTAACTCTTCTTCTCCATGGATTTATGCCAACCATCTAGAATGAATTCCCAAGCCTCACTATCAAATACTCTGAAGAAGGATACACTAGGCTTGTGATGAGACCAAGCATCCTTAAGAGTTATATTCCACATTTCCTTGTGGGCTATACGGTTCTAAATATAATTGGTACAATTGACAGCTTCAGCCTAAAATGTTGGAGCCATCCAGACCTAGACTGAATCATACAATTGGCCATCTCATTGAGAGTCCTATTATTTCTTGTTGTTGTACCATTTTACTGAGAAGTGTAAGGAATTGTGTGTTGATGAATAATATCATGCTCACTAGAGAAATCCTAAAATTCCTAATTGACATACTCCCCCCATTATCTATGTGTATTCGTCGAAGATAAATACTTGACTGCTTCTCCACAAATGTTTTGAAGGTCTTGAACATGATGAGAACCTCACTCTTGAGCTTCAAAAACTAGGCCCATGTGCATCAGGAAAAATCATCAATGAATGTGAGCACATACTTAGCCCCTGAAAAGGACAGATTTTGGAATGACATGAGATCACTATGGACTAACTCAAGGGGTGTGGTTGCATGAGTAGCTTGAACCTTGGGAAAAGGATCTTGATGTTTCTTACCAAGAACACAACCTTGGAAAACACCATTTTTGCAAGAGATCTTTGGAAGACCAACCACTAAGTTATGTGCCTACATCTGTTGAAGATATATATAGTTCAAGTGCCCAAATCTTTCATGCCAAAGCTTGCTCATTGAATCAGCATGATGAACCTGATGAAGACTCAAAGTCATCAAACTGATACAAATGGTTCTCATGATCAACTATACCTGTAGCAACAACCTTCTCAGGGTCCTACAATTGTCTAATAGTCACATTCTATGGAGTAAACTCAATTGACTTCCCATCTCCAAAATGAAAAATATTATTTATGGAAAGTAGATTCACTGAAATATCAGGAACAAGAAGAACATCCTCAATGCACATGGATCTAGCATTTGAATATATCTTATCCCCAAAAAATGGAATATATGAAGAGTTCCCAATTGCAATTTGAGAAGTAGAAGTATGAACAATGGAATCAAGAAGATCATGTGAATTGGTCATGTGATGTGATGCACCTAAATCAAGAATCCAATTGTCTGAAGATGAATGAATGGACCATGTTGAAAGAGATTTCCCTTATCCCATGGAAGATGTCTTAGACACTAAAATGTTGTGTTTCTTCATAGCTTCCTATAAGGCCTCAAGTTTCTTATAACAATGAGCCACATCATGCCCAATTTTTATAAAAAATGGATAAGTATCTCCTTTCTTTTTCTTGGACTTGGAAGAAGAATCTCCAAAGGTAGAAGAATAAGGAGATGGAGTGGATGTCTAATTGTTCTTTGGCTTTGGTTTGGAGGGATTCTCACTACCTAAAGATGATTATGTCTTGAGCTTCTTCTTATTCTTTCTTTTACCTTTGGATGATTGAGCAATTAGAGCATGATTCTTAGAA
The DNA here is from genome assembly GCA_007258455.2 of Sequoia sempervirens. Classification (NCBI taxonomy): domain Eukaryota; kingdom Viridiplantae; phylum Streptophyta; class Pinopsida; order Cupressales; family Cupressaceae; genus Sequoia; species Sequoia sempervirens. The sequence goes on from VDFB02000003.1 coordinate 205,376,209, forward strand.
CTAGGTAGTGCATCCAATTGAATCAACTTGGCCTCCTCCCTAGTAAGATGCTCACAAAATAACTCAAATGAAGGAATTTTATAATATTTCCCCATGGCATCTATAGTTTAATAGAAAGTAGAATAAAGCACTTGCTAAGGGCCTCTCAACTTAGACAAAATCAAGAAGATACATTCATCAATAGATTTTACATGCCCACATCCTCTTAATTGAGACAAAATTAACTTGAATTGTGCAAGGAAATCCTGAATTGAAGGAAATGCATCTAGAGAAAGTGATTGTAGATCCACTTCAAGTTGCAAGACTCTAAATTGATTAATTTTACCATACAATTCTTCAAGTTTATCCCAAAAATTATTTAGGTGTTTTGCACTTTGAAATATGAAACAAGTTATCAAATACTTGCAAGCCATTAAGCCCTTTTCTTCATCCATTTTACATCTATGGAAAAAAATCATAAACCCTTGTTAAATCAGGTTGTTCTACATCTAACATTGGTCATAGACCCTTAGATTGTAACAATTGAGTCATTTTTAGCTTCCATGTATGATAATTGTGTGGAGTGAGTAGTTCAATTTTCCTTGGATCTGTCATGAACACCAAAAGAAAGAAGACGATGTGGCACTTAAATTGTGCCTTTCACCCCAGGAAAATGTATTCAAATTGAATTCGGAACCCCCAGCAAATTACAATGAAGAAATTTTGTAATTTGTACAAGTGATAAGCTCAAATCAACTATTTATAACACATGGTGAATTTTATAATTTTTTAGAATAAATAAATAAAAAATAGATTGCCAAAACTAAAAAAGAAGGTTATAAACAGATTCCTTGTGATTTTCTAAGTAATTTCAAATAAAAGTGCCAAAATTTGACTTCATATGCAAAATTTATGCCAATTACAAGCAATGAATGCACCTATACCTTTGGGCTAAAAAAATTGGCAAAAGATGGAAAAATCTGGAAAAAACACCTGCACCACTACGAGGTTCGTCAAACCAACCATATGGGTGATCCCATAATAGTGGTTTACAATTTTGGCCAAACTACATCGAATTATTATTTTTAATTCAAATCTTCACATTCTAGCATCTATACAAGCAAATGGCGAATTTGAAGACTTGAAAACTGTAGCCCTCATCAAATTTCATATTCAGAAGATTATAAAAAATATTTTTTCAAAATTTCGAATCAAGCTTGCACTTCTTTCCATTCCACTTAAAATGATTTTTTCAAAACAACAACATTTTAAAAAAAGTTGACGACACCATATAACGATAACTTTTTTCCGCAATGCATGATAAAATTATAATTCTTTCCAAATTTAGATTTGTAACTCCGAGCATCTAGTGCTTCCAATTTTGGTTGATAGTTTTTATCAACATTTTTCCTTTTAATCGCTCTCAAAGTCAAACAAATTGAATCTCGCATAAACGCCATTGTATAACACGTAACTTTTTGTATATGTCAAAATTTTATTTTATTTTTTGTTGGATCAAGGACTTCAATATCTCCGCACTCATTTTTTATTTTATTTTTGATAATCTTCTATTTTCCAGCATGTGAAGAACAAAGAAATTCATTTTCGATGAAAACCTATGTTTAATAAAACTTAAAACAAATACACAACAAAACCAAAACATATTAAAAATTATATTCATTGATATTTGCCATGAGGAGTACTCATAATCATTTGAAACAAATTTTAAATGAATTCATTTGATCCCCCAAAAGCTAAATCAAAAGTGATTTTTTATTAGGATTTTGATAGGTGTAAAGGAGACGCATTTATAGGTATGGTTTAAAACTAGCAAGGTTCTATCCAAGGGGGTTTGATCTAAGGTGATTTGATCAAACCCTCTTCAATTGGAATCCTTAAAATGGAACTTTTAAGGCTTAAATCATTATATTTTCTAAAAAAATATGTGATTTCAAATTTAAAATTGCCTCCTTCCTCGTGAATCAGGAACCACTATCATGACAACACCTATCTCATTTTTGAAAAACTAAAGTCATGGTGAAAAGTTATGCAAAAATGAAAAAAAAAACCCTAGAAAAGGGACTTTGAAGACTAACTAGGTGCAAAATTTAAGCCTAAGTAGGCACAAAAAATTAGCCCCTAGTGTTGGCCCTTTGGTCACCCACATGACTTGGTGATGGGTAGCTACAAAAAAGGGACAATTTATGAAACCGCTAGTTGTTTGCTTGTGTGTGGTCACATGGGCGGCTTACCACTAACGACTATTACAAAAGTCACTATGCAACTTAAAAGACTCACAGTTATTTACCCACCCACTGGCGGTTTTGGCTTGACCAACCAGGTTAGAAACCTGGTGGTTATTTACCTATGGAAGCTTGGAGACCCAGCGGTGTGGGAGAAGTCTACGGTTCCAAGCTTTATGGACACCAACCGAATTTGAACATGCCAATGAGAGGATGTAGAGCGAAATGGCGGGAAAGGTTGGCCTGCGGTGGAGTTGAGGCCAAGAAAGCCAAGAACTAAGCACAGCAATTATGAGGTTGACCAAACAATAAATGGGGAGTTGACAATGATCAAGATCTACTAAAAAATATACAAACATATTTTTTGTAGAGTATAGGTGCCAACAGGGGTATACCCTATATAAATGTTTGTAGAAAATAATATTTGGCCCCAATATTGTTTAATCACCAATATTTAAAAAAAAAATTGAAATTAAAAATTGCATAACATTAAAAAATTATTTTATTTTTTAATTCTACAAAAAATCATACTCAACCTGGTTGGGGGTCATACGGCCCTTCAACCAAAAACATTTTTCCTTGGAAACAACTTTTTCCAAATATAGGAAAATTATATATCAAAATTCTTGCAAATGGCCACTTGGATGCAATGGCAAGGTTATTTTTTGCCAAAAAATGCTCCTATTAGAAGTTGTTCGCCAGATATGAGCTTCAAACCCTTGTTTGCCACAATTGCAAATGGTGACCAAATTGAGTGAAACAAAAGCCAAATATAACTTTCGCAAGCCTCCTAGATGCAATGGGACAACCCAAAATATTGTCGCTATAGCCAAAAGTGTTGCAATCACCAGATCTCACCAAAATTCATACATGCAATATAAGATTAAATAATCTTTGCAAACCCTTTATGATTCTTAAGATCATATTGAAACGCAAGAGAAGAGCATACGGGGAATTTGAAAGATCATAAAAGAAACTCAAATCATAATAGAAAATTTGATGGTAGAAACTCTCTAATGAAAAAAAATGGAAGGGGCTTGCAAGATTCAAAGCTCTAATACCATGTTGAAGTGAGCAACCCAAGATCTTCAATCTACAACACCAAATAACCTCCACAAGAGACAGAGATAAGAAACAATGGAAGATGTTATTCCACCAAACAAGAATTGCAATATGATACAATATGATCAATATGCTATGCAATACAATACAATGCTAGAGATGCATTGCTTATAAAGGAAAGGATGAGAGATAGGATAAGACAAGATCATGACAAGTTTCTTAATCCTATCACATGAGACAACTAACTCATAACTACGTAGGATGATGTGAAGTCTAGATAAGACAACTAAGACTTCTAGAAATAATATTTTACCCTAAGTAAACTTAACATGTGAACTAAGTCTCCTAAGTCCCTGGTAAAGAATTAACTAGGTACAAGACTTATTCACACCAACATGAACTTTGTCCTTTTTCAAGTCCTAAACCGCCTTTATCCTTAGAAGGTTTTTGAATTGCAATCAACTCGTCAACCATTGTAGTACTTGTTTTGAATTTGTCCTCATGAGCTCTTGTTTTCTCTAAATCTAATCTTAGTGTTACCACTTCTTTTTCAAGCTTGATGCATTCATCAATCTTGCTCTGAATTTCATTTTTTTGGTAGTCCTTAATTCTCTTATTTTCTTCTACTTGCAATTTTAGTTCAATAATGTCCTCATTTGCTTTCTTCAACTGATCACTAACTTCTCTATGCATTTCTTTGAAATTCTTGATTTTCTCTCTTAATTTTTTCCTTCATTCATTTGCTTCTTTTAGGTTCTCCTTCAGAATTTCTTTCTCACTTTCAACTCTATCAATATATTCAAGAGTGGCATTGAGTTCTTTGTCAATTGTGCAATCATCTTCTATGCATTCGATTGCAGAGATTTGTTTTGGGGGAACAGGACACCTTTTTTCAGGCATGTGTTCAAACCCCAAGATCTTCCTTAAGTTGTTAGACTTTTCAAAAGGAACCAAGCTTTGATAACAATTTTTGAACACCCAAAATACTGAGAGGGGGGTGAATTAGTATTCTATCAAACCATTTAGTTGTTAACCATCTCGTGGACATTGATTTTGGGTGTTCAAGGGTTCTCTAACTCTTCTAGAGTTTTCCACCTACAAGGAGAGAAATAGACCCAAAATGCATAATGTCTACACTCAAAACTAATGTAAGGATGGATGCAATATGCCTAAATGTGATGTTTAAATGCAATAAACTGAAAAAGAAAGATGATTACTAATGCAAAATCTAAGAAATACAAGTTGTTTGAAAATACATTGTGATATGCAAAAATATAGATTAAATGCAATATAGAACAATATAGAAAGGCTAAACAGAAAGAGTGCACTTGGAAATTGATGGAGGCTAGAATGAAGATTGCAGATGTCTCTGAAATTCTAGAAAATTTAATTTTTTCACCAACTGGGACACGCCATTCTAGGCGACTTAGTCCCAAATATGGAAAACTACTCCAAAGCTTGTTTTAGCCAAATGGGCATCCAAATCTACAAAAAACTCTAACAAACATGCACAGTGAGACTAAGTCTCCATTGTTGGCGACTTAGTCCACTTTAGCTTTTCTGAAAAGTCAAAAGTGGAATCTCTAGCTCTCAGTCTGCTCTTTCTGTTCCTCTAGGTGTCTGGTTTTGAAACCCCGATTTCCAAGGCTATAATTTTTTGTGTATATTTTGACCTTTCCAATAGGAAGATGACTCCAACAATTTTGAAACCTATTCTTCAATCATGTCCAAGCCATCCAAGCACCTAAATCTACAATCACACAAAGGAAGAGAGAGAAAATGTTGATTGTTAGGGATTGGGGGTTTGCCTTGGTCAAACCCCGTTTAGGTAATTAAACCAAAATGATGAAATAAGATAATGAAACATGAAACATGAAACAATGCAATTTAGAAACTTTCCATGATAATGGATCTTGAATTGTTGCAACAATGGATGAAGAATCTTACTCTTGAATGCCTTAGAAGTGGTCATGAATGCTTTCTAAATGTCCTAACCCTAGCTTGCTTGATTTGACAACATGGATGAATGATGAATGAATTATGAATTATGGTTTGAAGGTCTCCTTTTATAGAGGAGAGTTAAGTGATTGACTAGAATAAGGATCATGATCAAGGGCCAAGATTAAATTCAAAAATAATTTAATCAAGGGTGGAGGTTAATTGAGAGAAGAAAGACATGGATAGATAAAGACTTAAGGTGGAAGATAAGTTTGGTACGGACAAAGAGGTGATAGGAGAAATTAAATAATAAAGATTATTTAATTTAGATGACCATATAAGAAATAAATAAAATATTAATTTTATTTATTTAGAAAGGTGAGAACAAATAATTTAGATAATTAAATAATTATTTAATTATTTAATTATAGAGGAAAGGTGGAGTTAAACATTAAATAATTAAAAACATTATTTAATGGAGAGGGAAGGAATAATTAGGAAATAAAGAAAGGATAAATAATTAAATAAATATAACATTTATTTAATTATAGAGAGAAAAATGAATAATTAAATAATTGAAATAATTATTTAATTATAGAAGAAGAAAACTAACTTTGAATTAAAATAATATTTAATTCAAAAGTGGAGAGGGAAAGGACCATTAGACTTAAATGTTTTAATAAAAGTCAAGAAAAGTGTGAAAGTCACTTACAATTCTTTTAAAACACCTTTACAAGACATGCATTTTATTCAATTTGCAAGGGCCAAGACCTAATGTGGATGTATAAAACACCTCACAACACTAAATCAAGGCCTCATTAAGTCCAATCTATCATCAATTATGCCCAAATCAAGCAAGGTATACACTTTTTGGCGACACACATCCAATAATTAAAATATATCTAATTGCAACTGTAAACAAAGACATGAAAGAAATCATAACACTACATGACACATAAACGCCAAGATTTTTACATGGAAAACCCAAAAAGGGAAAAACCATGGTGAGGATTAACTCACAATATATTATAACTAGTTATATGATATTATAGGGGCACACTACCAAGACACACTATCCTTGAAAGGCTCATAGCTTGAAATGATTACAAAATGGAGTATGGCTCATTGCCAAAAAGTGAACTAATAGAATACACCTTTCATGTGTTGAATTCAGTTCCAATTAAGCTCTGAAAGAAGAATCCTGGTCTTCCTTGTTGTCGCTCAACATACATAGAAATTTTGCCTTGATACTGATCTCATACATTCAAATTTACTAGCTCGCATAGTATCACACTATCACACATCTTCTATCACAATTTCATCTCATCTACAAAACAAAAATGTTCCATATATATGCTATTACATTCCCATACATCAATTAGGTCGGCCTAATTGGATGTACATACACTTAATTCAAAAAAAGCTTGTTAGCTCAAAACGGAAACAAAGTTCCTTTTGCACTCAAACCAAAACATGCAAGGCATAACTTAGATTGGCTCGAACCTAAGAAAGGTCTCTTTGACATCCACAAAAGCATATTAATCTTCATACCACTTATTCAAGTATAAGGTTGGTCAAAAGAAGACTTGATCACAAAAATAGACCAAGCAAACTAACATCAATCAACCATATGATCATGTGAGTATGCGCCATTAGGAATACATGTAGAGATGACACCTATAAATCATCTCCCAATGTTGTAAAGACCATATCAGAATACCAGAGGAATGCAGACCAATTTACTCATACCACTTTACACAGTTATAAGCATAAAATTGTATGTCAAACTTTTGTTACTTATACCTTTTAGCCCATTCAACCAAAATCGTTGAAATCTTGTTTACATACGCATTTAACAGTCCTGAATAACATACTAAACCACATAGCTCAATCTTCTAATATGAGCAATTTTGGACCAAATTACTGGATCAAAGTAGCACAAACACTATTTACTGGATAGACAAAAACTATCACCAAACAATGTTGGCATCAATGACAACACACTGAAGGGTTTCTTCTTCATTCTTCCAATAGAGATCCCTTTCAAAACCTCTTTTTTACCTTTAATTAAAAAAATATATTTTACTAAATAATGAATTATAGAATGTGACCTAAAATATTTATAAAAATTAAAAATGTATATTTTAAAATTATACTTAATGTAACATAATTATCAAAAATCATACCTCCTACATCAACTTATAATTTTCATCTCTTCAATTAACTTTTTTAATTTATGATTTTATATTTTCAATTAATCTTTTTAATTTACAAATAAAATTTAAAGAAAAATAGAACCAACCTAAAAGAGCAGGAAAAAATGGAGAGAATGCAAAATCATTGCATATATATAGAGAGAGAGGAGAGAAAAAGTCTTATGTTTACAATCATATATATACTAGTTAGATAGTAATAGGTGCATGGTCCATAAGATTGTCTTCGAACAATCTGTCGAAGACATTATGAGGCGATTATCTTTCCATAGCTTGCTAATTGCATATCTAAGAAGAATGTAAGAATATTATACTTGTAAATATTTGTTTAATAGAAAAGGGTGTTTCTCGTTGGTTTAATGAATATTTTGAAGTCTTTTAAGTTAGAAATGCCTTTTACCAGGCACAGTGTAAATAACACATGATTAACTCTCTGATCACTTTATAGACTGATTATATAGAATTCCTTTTGAGCTTTTAAATCTGTAAACAACGGTTTTTTAATGCCATGCAAGCAACGAGATCTTTATATATAATTATTAGAGAATCCTAAGATAGGCTAATGATATCCTCTTCCTGCAAATTGTAATTCAAAACCCACTTGTACAAATTTAATCAGATTTTTTTAGAGTCCATTGAACTCGTTATACTCCTACATGAAAGTTCTAGGAACATTATAATTCAAAACCCACTTTTGACTTAACAAATTTAATCAGATTTTTAATAAAAGTCCATTGAACTTGTTATACCACTACATGAAAGATCTATAGTGGCTAATAAATATATTTAGGAAAACCACCAAAGATTATCTTGAAACAAGAAGGGCATTGGTATCAATTGGGCCCTCCCTTTTATCTTCTCATCAACTTTATCTTTCCCTTGATCAAGATATAGATAAAATAGCTGAGAAAACTTTAAATGGAGAGAGTTTGTTAAAAGTAATAAAAAAGCTAAGGCCATTATCATATCATAGACTGAGTATTCATGCAAAACTCTTATACATTAACAGAGTGCAGGCTTTGATATCTATCCATAATGAATAGATCATGCAAAGAAACGTGAAATTTCAAGATGGCCCAAACCCATTATTCAAAACTACTTTATGTCAAATTTAAGAAAATCAGAAAAGTGTTTATGGACTAGCTCATTTACTTTCTTTCTTTCTTTATTTTTTTCTTGGCCTGATATTGTGTTATGTACCATTCAATTTCAGACTGACTAATCCCAACTGATATCCTTTTTCCATGTCCGTTCATTCTTATCACTTCCCAAAGTTTGACTGTTTATTCATTCAAACTGTCTTTTGGTCTTTCAATTGGAATTGAACCATGGTTTATTAATTTTATATCCAACCCAGAAAGTGCATTCTCACGAGGATGGAAAGCATTGGTTTTTGCTGCCATGGTGATTAAAAATCTAAGGCAAAACAAAGATGAAACTATGATGATAACTTGACTGTTCAGAGTCTATGCTATAAAGCAAAAGTATGACTCTCAACACAAAGAAACTTTTGAATGCTAACCTTTTTAATCATGGCACCCACTGCCAAGCCAATGTTATTCACATGTTGAAACTTTTTGGAGTTGTTCTATGCATGCTAAAATAAAAACTCAACCATTGTGCATGGCGAAATCTTATAGTATTTTGAAAGAGAACATAGACAAGCAACGAAAGGTTCATCTTCATCTCTTATTAATGGGGTTGATAAGCTTTGAGAGGAAAGCGAGAAAACCCATTGTTTCTAAAGATGGAGCCATGATGAGTCTGAGAAAACAGCAGCTAAAGGGGTTAGTCAGCCGACAGTAGATGAATCTTTTTAGACTGGCAGAGAAAATCAAGGTGGAGGAGATATCTAAAGTGATAAGTGTAAGGATGGTTAGTGCTGTGGTTTCATAAGCGGTCTTCATTTATAACACTTAATTATAATTATTAGCGGTTAATGTCACGGTTTGCTAACCTTTCAATTTTTATTAGTTTTTTATTAAATAAAAGGGACTATAGGGTCTGTGTCCTACAAGAGTCAACTAGTAGAGGTAAAATGGGTTTCAATAAGAAGGCCACACAAAATAGACTAACAACAAAAGATATGTTGAGCAAATAATTAGAACAATCAGTTCAAAGAAGTTTGGTGAGTTTTGGATTCAAATTGTCTTATATGTTTTCTTGGTATCTCTACACTTATGTCTTGATTTCTTTGTTGCTTGTTGTTTGGGGTCTTTTTGTCCATTTCTATGATGGTTGTTGTTCCTTGTTTCTTGTTGTTAAAGGTTTTGGTGTCCTTTCAAAACCGTTTCTGGTTCATAGCTACAGTCAAAAGCATTTACCTTAATCAAAAACAACAAACTAACAACAGCTAACTGAATGTATAGAAGATTGGCATGTCATATATTACCACAACCCATAGCTAACAAGTAGTGGGGTGGCCAAATTCTTGAAGATTGGACTAACTCATAATATCTTGATCGTTAGTGGTTAATTTTGTAATTTTCTTAGTTTCTAGAGGTTAGTTCTAGTCATTAATAGTTATTGCTTGTTGATGTATAACTATTTATAGTTATTAGTTGTTAAGTGTTTATATTATAGTTCTTCTAAATTTTAGAAGTTTTTTATAAGCATTAATAGTTATTGGTTGCTAGTATTTGATCATTTATAGTAATTGGTTCTTAGTGATTAATTTTACAATTTCCCTAATCTTTAAAGATTAATATTAATTATTGATAATTATTGATTGTTAATTGTTCATATCTTAGTTTTGTAAACTTCGAGAGGTTAATCCAAACCATTAATAATTAAATATCAATAAATTAACCACTTAACTAATCAATTTCAATAGTAAATGAAAAAGTCATATTATTTTAACATTTTGTATTTTAAATTCCACTTTTAAGAAATGGATCGAGATCGAAAAAATGCAGAAGGGTTTTGGTAGGAGGCAGAAGCGGCAAGAGGAGAGCAATGCTTGGACGGTGATAGCCATGAAGAGCGACCAAGGCATGACTATTGATCGGGATTTAAACAACATCCTTGAAAAGAATGAAGGGGATGGCAGGAGCGATAGGAGTGGAGACCAAGGAAATGGCGAGAGGATTTTACGGGCATTGAACAATTTAATTCCCGAGAAGAACGCACACCCGTAACCAGAGCAAACAAAATCCCTCTTAATTGGAAATGCCCAAGTGTACTCTATGCCACATTGATAATGATGCCAGGAAATCTAGAATAATTAGGTTCAGTGAAAATGCTTTCTTTCTCAAATGGTGTGGGAACTAGCCTACCAAAGGTAGAATCCTTCATCGGTGTTGGAAGCAATGGGGGAAATAAACTTTATTTAAAATCTTGTCGTGGGGCTTTTTTATGATAGAGTGTAAGATACCTATCCAAAAGGTTAAGATTCTAAAAGAGGGTCCATATATAATGGATGGTTGGGGTTTTATATTAAAGATTGGGAACCAAACTTCAATCTCCTCCACCAAGATCTCGAAGGGATCTTCAAGATCTCTACATGTTTAAGGCAAACATGGCTCTAGGAATATCAGGATGTGACAATCTTAGCGGAGATTGGCAATAAGTTTAGCACCTTCTTAATGGCAAATGTGAAGATCAAAGAAGGCAATTTTAGAATATATGCAAAAATATGTGTTAAGACAAATATAAGCACTAAATTCTTGAGTGAATTTGAGATCCAATTAGAACAAGGCATATGGAGGTAGAAAGTAGAGTGATATCTGTCCAAAATTCAATGCAGAATATGTGGTATGATAAAAAAAAAAAAGGATGAGGAGTGCATCAAGGCATAGGACCTCGGTCTCAAGGTGGAGGAAAGAAATCAAAAAAAGCTTTGAAGCGAATGGATGTATGCCAATGATTGGTGTGGGGGAGTTTGGAAATGAGACGGTAGCTCCTACAACAAAGCATAAGGATAGAGAAGGTGGGTCTATCGAAAAGAAAGTTGAAGCCCTAGCAATGAATGCTCAAGGTAACACAACACTAGTCCATCTCCCTCTCAACATAATCAATCTAGAACTAGGTTTTTAAAACTATAAAGAGAATGTAGGGGATAGAATGGATGGTTTAGAGTTAGAGCCCAAAGGGATGAAAGTTGAATCAAAAGAATAGTTAGACTACATTAGTGGTAAGGATGAAATTGATATCTTAGAGGAAAGAATGTTAGGACAATCAATCACAAAATAGAATTTAAAGCAAGGATAAGAGAGAAGAGTAGTAGGGGAAGGAAAACCAACAAAGCAAAGCTAGAAATTGTGGGTAATGCAAAAGGACAATGAAAACTAAGATCTTCAAGGAAGGGAGGCCCCCTTCTCGAGGAGTTGTGATTCTCCTAAATATGAAATGTAAAGGGATGGAATACCCTCAAGACAAAAGGTGATTTCCCAAGTGCAAAATTGACTTGAGCAAATCAGATATTGTAATGCTTCAAGAAACTAAGATTTCAGCAAAAGATTATCTAAAAGTTGTGAAGAAGTGGAGAAAGTGGCATGGGGATTTTGTTGCAACAATTGGAGCCTCACGAGGTCTAAGAATTCATTGGAACCCCTATAAGGTGATAGTGGAAATTATTCAAAAACTGTTGGTGTTGTCATAATAGTGGTTTACAATTCCTAAGAGGAACATATTTTTAGCTGAAATCATATTTTTAGAAAATATAATGATTTAAGCCTTTAAAAGTTTCATTTTAAGGATTCCAATTGAAGAGGGTTTGATCAAATCACCTTAGATCAAAACCCCTTGGATAGAACCTTGCTAGTTTTAAACCATACCTATAAATGCTCTCCTTTACACCTATCAAAATGCTGATAAAAAATCACTTTTGATTTAGCTTTTGGGGATCAAATGAATTCATTTAAAATTCATTTCAAATGATTATGGTATTCCTCAGAACAAGCTATCCAATGAATATAATTTTAATATGTTTTGGTTTTGTTATGTATTTGTTTTTAAGTTTTATTAAACATAGGTTTTTCATCAAAAATGAATTTCTTTGTTCTTCACATGTGGAAAAATAGAAGATTATCAAAAACAAAAATTGAAAAATATGAGTGCACCAGATATTGAAGTCCTTGATCCAACAAAAAAATTAAATTAAATTTCGACATATACAAGTTACGCGTTATACGGTCATGCTGGTCTGAATTGTAATTCGTTTGACTTTGAAACTTGATTAAGGAAAGAATATTCAATAAAAAACTATCTAACCAAGTGGAAGCACTAGATATCAGAGTTACAAATCTAAATTTGAAAGAATTAGAATTTTACCCTTCATGGAAAAAAAGTTATGGGTTATATTGGCCACTTTTAAAAATGTTGTTTTCTGAAAAAGCAATTTTCGTGGGAGATGGAAAAGAAGTGAAATTTGATTCCAAAAATTTTGAAAAAAATATTTTTAGAATCTACAGACAAAATTTGATGAGACTCTAGTTTGCACCATCTTCAAATTCCTCACGCTTTAGCCGCCTATAGGTGCCCGAATGTGAAGATTTAGTTAAAATAATAATTTCAGGTCCTTTGGCCAAAATTTGTAAACCACTATTATGGGATCACCATTGCATAGAATGATTGTTTTATAGTGTTAAATACCTTCCACTAAACATAATATTCTTCTTGATCAATATTTATGGGTCGGTTGGGATGGCTTAGAGAAGGGGGGTTTGGATCCAAATCTTCAACATATTCTAGTAGCTACAAAATGAAATATTCATTATTGATGGGGATTTCAATGCCATCCTATTGTTAAAGGAGAAAAAAGGAGGCATACCTAGAAGTGATAATGATAAGGAAAAATCTATAAACTTTAATGAGGACAACTCACTAATAGATATGAAGATTAGTAATGCTATTTTCATCTAGTCTAATAGAAGGAGAGATAACCTTCTAATGCTTGAAAGGTTGGGCATATTCTTCCTTGGGGAGACTAGAATTGGACACATCTTAGTGGAAAGGAAAAAATTATAGCATTATGTGGTTTCCAAGGACCACTCCCCAGTCCAGCTATCCTTCCTATAGGATTCCAAATCAATGTGGTACCCATTCAAATTTGAAAAAATGTGGCTAAGGGGTAGAGATATTTAATCAAAACTAAAAGAGTGGTGGAATCAAGCACCCATTGTCATCAACTCAAAATCCTTCAAAATCAATAAGAAACTTGCCTATATCAAAAGGATGTTAAGAGAATGAAATATAAGTCATTTTGAGAATATCTTGGAGAACTAAAACTTGGAGGTGTTGGAAAATATAAATGAACAAATAATAAAGGAGGACATGACGCGGGACACATAAAGCAAGGAAAAAGGGGCAAATGTAAAGTATGAGGAAATTTATGAATAGAATAGATCCTCTAGTGTCAAAAAGTCAAAGAATGTTGGTTGAGAGAAGTGGATAGGAACACAAAATTCTTCAACCATACCACAAAAGAAAAATGAAGACTGAACAAATAAATTGTATTATAAAGGAGGACGGTAGCAAATGTGAGACATGGGAAGAGATCGAGAGTGAGGTTGTAAGTTTGAAAATCTACTCAATTCCAATATCACCTTTAATGTTGTAATCTAGGAGAAAATCCTTTAAGAAAAATCCCTCGTATTGTAACTAATGATCAAAACAAAAATTTCATAGCCCATTATCAATGGAAGAGGTTAGAAGGGCAACATTCCAACTGGATGGAGATAAAGCCTCAATTTAGGATAGGGTTTCTAGCATGTGCTTCTTCAAGAAATTTGGGCACATCATCAATAATGGCATCTACCAGGTCATCGAGGATGCAAGGAGTAAAGCCATAATGCTATTTAAAATAATGGAATAATACTTTCATTACCCTCATCCCAAAGAAGCAACAAGTGGAAAAAATAGAGAATTTTAGGCCTATTTCTCTTTGCAATATCATGTATAAGATCATGGAAAAATTCATCATGAATCGATTGAAGAAGGTACTCACAGTCATCATCATCCCCAAAGAGCAAAGTGAGTTCTCCCTTGGTAGATCTATCTCTAAGCATATGATTTTCTTAATAGATATTTTCTTATCAAGGTTCCTCATAAAATTGGCTTTTGTGAGGAATGGTTTAAGTGGATTCAAAATTGTATTAATTCCCCCAAATTATTGGTCATGGTAAATGGAAGCCCACATAAATTCTTTCCTTCAAATGGGATAATACAAGGCAACCCCATCTCACCATTCATCTTCATCATCATGGTTGAAGCCCTTGGCCACCTAATACATTATGCCAAAATTAAAAGATATTGGAAGGGTTTAAGAATGGCCCCAAATTTGGATCATAGCACTCATCAATAGTTCACTAATGACACATTGTTGTTCAAGGTAGTCTCACAAAGAGAAGCCAAAGTTATCAAGAACCAATTGGAGGCATACTACCAAGCCTTGGACCAACATTTAAATTGGCATAAATCATAATTATTTTTCTTCAGTACATCTATGTGGAAGAAAATGGAGATCGTTCGAGTCCTAGACCTTAAAATCAGTAAATTATAAAGCAAGTACCTAGGTGCCCCACTCTTTGTTGTTCATGCAACACATCTTTTTGGGAATCACTAGTGCAAAAGTGCTTAAGAAAAATTGAATCTTGGAAAATTAACTAGTCATCTTCAATGGATAGGATCAATATGGTCAAATTCATCATCTCAACCCTCCCCATTCACCTCTTATCATGTCTAAAGATGCCAGAAAAATAGGTGACAAGTTGTTATGAAAAATGTGGGACCTTTTCCAAAGAGGGGAAAAGGATTGGAAGAAATACCTGCTAGTAGTGTGGATAAGATTTGTCTCCCCAAAGATGTTGGGGGAGTTGGTATTAGAAGGATGGACACATTCAATTTGGTGATGGGTGCCAATCACCAAATTGGTATAGAATTTGCAATCAAACCATTGGGAAAACTGGGCCAAAATTCTTTAGAACAAGTACCTAAATAGTCAGGATCTAGTAAGAATTATGACCATGGCTAACCTTGCCTTGAAAGGCTCAATGATCTAGAACTTCATGCTAGACTACAAAGAATTAACCATAGAGCATTGTACTTGGGACATCAAGAACGGAAGATGGGTCATGTTTTGGGAAGAATCATGGGATGGTGCTCCTACCCTTGCATCTATACAAGAAAGTTAGAATAAATAAGAACTCCCCTCAAAGACCCATGAGGTTCAAAGGTCAAAGATTATTTAGAATTGTTCCTTGAGGATGGAATAACAAAGTGGAAACAATACTCATTTGAAGGGTTAGATCTTCTAGTAGCATTAGACTCATGTCTAAAAGAGGAACTTGAAAAGAGTCATGCACTCATCTTAGATGAAGAGGATGAAATAAAATGGTGTATTTCCAAATTAGGCTCATTAAAATTCAAAAGTGGTTATCAAGTGGAAGATATTGAGGAGACAAAAGAGGCTTTGCTAACTCAATTATTGTGGAATAGTGTATGTCTTCCCAAGGTAGGTGTGTTTGCATGGGTGGCTATACATAAGAGAATCCTCACAAGTGATAGATGTAGGAAGTTGGGGGTGCTACATCCTGTGTAAAGTCAAGGAAGAGAAGGCCAATCACCTTCTACTATAATGTCAATAAGCAATGTTTGTTATTCATCTTAAAGAAGTTAAGGTGGCTGAGCCCACTCCTAAATGACTTGATGGACTTCTTTGTTACCTACCCAATTTTATATAGGAAATCCTTAAATTTTCCTACCTTTGGATTGCTATGCCCTCCTTAGTTTTATGGGAAATACATGGAAAGAGAGGAACCAAAAAAATTTATAAGATGTATCACTAAAGCTAGAACCAGTCCTAAATAAGCTCAAAGGTACAATTGTGGAGGTAGTCAATAATATGATCAAGAAACAATCTATAAAGAACTAATCTTTTTCCCTTTGGGACAATGAGATATGAAAACCTTAGGCTAGGTTAACCATCCCCCCATTCATGGGATTGGTTGTTTCAAACCCACCAAATCAATAAGGGATATAACTACATGGATTCCTTCGAAGGAATGTTGGATTAAATTAAAATTTGATGGTGCTTCAAGGGGGTACCTTGGGGTATCAAATTTCAAATGTATCTTGAGGGATCACAATGGGATAGTGTTAAGTAAACTATGTACCCTACTACCCCTAGGGACAAATAATGAAGTGACAATGCAAGCCTTATGGTTCAAGTTATTTGAAATAAAAAGACTTAGTGAAGAATTTGTGTATTGAAGGATATTATCTCCTAATAATGAATACAATGTGCAAACAAATACACAAACAATTGGAGATTGAACAAATGGTTGTCTGTGTGTATTAGAATTCTAAGCTCCTTCAAATATTACATGGCATCACATATTTTCAGGGAAGGAAATAGGGAGGTCGACATGCTCACCCATGTGGTAGCTAATGAGGTGATGATCACATGATGTGGCATTGTTTGATGTGACTTCCCCATGATTAGTGACTCTAACTTCACACTAGACCTCCATCTAACAACAGGTGGGAATCATTGTTAATCTAAACTCCTTGGTGGTGATGGGACATGAGATGCCAATACATCATGTCAAGCTCTTTCCTTGTGGTTTACTTGTAGAAGAGGGACAACTTGCATTTATTTTTTAAACTCCCTTGGCTCATGAGAGCTATGTGATGGATTAGGTAAGGGATGAGGCAATATTTCCACGTATATCCAACAATCCTCTCAGTGTGCAAAGATATCAGGTGACCTAGCTATTTCAACCAATGTGAGTGTTGACGACAATGTTACTCACAACAATAGTGTAGATAAAATCGTCATAGGAAAACTATGAAGAACCTATCTTTACTTGAAAGACTGAACTAGGGAAACCTAAGGTGTTCGTGTAATGGGAAAAGGTTAACTTAGCTTAATCCCAAGGTTTCAGTAGCCAGGTCTTGACCATACTAGGTTTGCTTTAGGGTATGATGTGATATTGTTGTTAATCTCAAGGGGAAAACGGTGATCTCCTGTTTCATTAAGAATTGTAACCATCAAATACAAGATTTCTAGTTAGATCATAAAATAATCTCATGAAATCAAAATATTTGCAATAATATTTCGTGAACATCAAACAATTTTGCTATCACTTAAGTAGATTTAGCTTTAAGCATTCAACAATTTCATAGAAAATGAAAGATTTTCAATAAATTTCCGTTCATTCATCTATTTTTTGGAACATTTTCAGAAATTTAAACATCTAATCTAAAATAAAGCATCAAAATACTAAAAAAATAAATTTCTCCCGGTTATTCTCCACGCATGCCCCAAGATTTAATCAAATAAAATCAAACCGCTTTATATGTCACCAAATTGCTTCACAGCTAGGTACAAAACGATCTTAAGCTTTTAAAGAAGGGGGTTTTAGTTTGGACACCAAGAAGATTTGTATGCACCCTTAAACAACGTAGCATATAGTCTTGTTTGGCTGAATGAACAAAACCAATTATAAAAGATACATGAGATAGGTAGCTATCAAATTGGCTTCGTTATTGATTAAGTTCTATGTGCATACAATTTTTTAGTCCAAAATGATTTAGAAAATAGGAAAAAAGAACAAAACTTAGAGAAGTTTTGGCTCTTTTGACATCCACAAATTCTAAACTTAACTTAAAAAAAGGTATCCCTTGGTCTTTTATAGAAGTAAGACACGGGTAGGATAAGAAAAGTACATGAGAGGAAATCCAAGGGATGAATCACATCAAGGCATGTGGAATGTAGTGACTAGTAAGAGAATTGCAAACGAAGTCAACAAAGGTCAACCTCCATCTGCATGTCAAAGTCCTTCGAGTTTTCTATCTTCTTATTATCGCCAGGATAATAACTTGAATCAAGATAGTGTGTAGAAACTTTCCCATATATCCAGAACAATTGTGTCAACATTATGTTTCTACACTTTTGTTTTGCCTCTAGATTTCTACTCTCGGGATGAGCTTCCTCAGAGGTTGGTGCTTTTTGTTGCCATATGTGAAATACCAGGATCCCTAGTATTTTAGTGAACTCAAACCCCTATGCATATAACATCCCAAAATATGCAGCTAGATCTAGATATGATTCTATCTGTGATTCAAATTTGCCTGACTGTCCATACCCGAACTCTGCATTGCAATCTACTTCTCCTATAATCACAAATTCCACCTATTAAATCCCTTTAAAAAAAGCATTTATAAAAAAATCTCATGTAAATAAAACCATCATTAATTTGTTATCATATAAATCCATCATAAATAACACTCTTTCAAAAAAATCACATATTCTTGCATAATTATCCTTTTATACCAGGTTACCAAACTATTGGACTTCTTAGATAACCTCAAAATTTTAAAACTTTTCCTTGCACTATTACCTGGTACCTAGTACCCGGTATTCAACTTTAATCATGATTTTCCTAGACTTCGATTTTACTAGAATTTCCATCTTTATCATACCTCAACTATTGGACCGGAACATTTTTCTCAACACTTGCATTACCTTTTTCCTTTCTAACATTCTCGGTTCCTGGTATCCTATACCCGGTACCCAGAACACTTAATTACAAAATACTCTTCCAAAAAGATTTCTCTTTGCTTTTCACTTTTGACAATCTTTCCAACTAGCTAGCAGCTGCCATAAGTGTTAGTGTTCACTTGGAGTCCCCAAGTCTTACAATCTTGGGGTGTGTTGTGAGACCACACAACAGTGAGCACAATGAGGAGCATTTGTTTGTTGTGATGGCTCTACTCTGGCTTTGTTGTTAAAAAAAATGGAGTCATTTTATGTATGCTAAAATAAAGCCTCAATCATTGTGCATGGTGAAATTATAAGTGTAACCTAAGGTATAATAAATGCATAAATACACCCAACATATTACACCATTCTACCTAGTCCCAAACTACACCATGTCATGTGGATCTATCCTTTTTTCATAGCCTAGCATAACACTAATATAAACTACAAATATTGGTACCCCTTTTTCTTTCAACTTGTATATAAAAATCGATTATGTTAGGAAGCATTATGGGGCTTTCTTGTATGGCAAGAATTGAAGACCTTAACTTTAAATAGTAATAATTCAAGCCTCTAGTAATTTGATAGAGTGTTTTGGAGACACTACGCACAAGAATACAAGATGATGATTCCTAATGAACTTGCATTGATGTAGAGATAACAATTTAAAGTGTTTGATGAATAAGTTTACTCTTTAAGTGATCAAGTGTGATTTTAAATTGATAACACATAACCTCCATTTGATAACACATTATTGATAATAACCTAGGAATTTCTTTAAATGCATGTCCTTTGTTGCTCAATTTATAATTTTTGAAGCATGGGTCAATGAGATAATAACCATCTTTCAAAAAGGTTAGCTAAGGAATATGATATTTTGAATATTTAATTAAAATACACTAGATTGGATTACAAGGTTGCACCTTATGGTCCATGTTGATAAGGAACCTAAAGAAGTGGACTGATCTTGACTAAGGATATGGGTAAAGGATACATGGTTGGTAAGCTCAAGAGTAAGGATTGGTTTTAGACATCAAACAAGTAGAATAGATTACTACAAGATGTAAAATTACATGGCATACATTGTATCCCTTGCAATTACCTATTTACTCACAATATTCTAAGATTGATTTCCTCACTATAATAATACATTAAATTTTATCTTTACTATGACAAGGACTAGGTCATTTCATACCTATATTAAATTGCCATAATGATTAACCATTATCACTAAAAATGAAGTACCTTTAAATAATCCATCTCCATATATGAAACTTGATAATATGTTCAAGACTTTTTTGGAAGTCCTTCCTATAATCATATATGTGAAAATTGTCTTTGCTTCGATGATGATACTCAAATCATTTTTCATATTACTTTTGGTGATTAATCTCAAATATCGTTAAAAAGAAAAAAACATTTAATAAACCAATTTAATATTTAAACAACTTAATGTATAAAATTTCAATAAATTTATATTTTATATTTCAAAAGTCTAAATGAAAATAAAAAAATCATTTCTAAAACCAAATATCTTTCAATTTTTTTCTTTTACTATTGATATATTTTAATTTTCCATTTCAACCATAGTCTTGCTTCAAATGCTAAAATACAATCTTAAAATAGCTTTTGAATTTACAAAGATATATATGATGCCTCATTTTCAAGATACCTCTAATTTTCTCTCGTCTTAGCTTGCATTAATGTGAAGGTCATTTTCATGCTACATATGTCAAAGGATTTGTTGTGGACCTTGTACGCATACTTTGAATTATTAGAAAGTACTAGGACAAACTCATTATTTTCTTCAACTCCTTAACCAAGGCCTAAAATAAAGAAACACATTCATTTGTTAAATGTAAATTATAATCATTTATGAGGGGAGACCACGGTAGGTGTCAAAGAGCAAGGAAAGTGCGGATTCTTTTATAAAAAGAAAAAACATATGATATAAGAGCTTTGAAAGGCTACCAAATAAAAGGCTAAATCGGATACCCACATTTCCCACTTCTATAAATTAGATTCCAACCTACTGGTCTTCTCTCCATCTCTAGGTCATGCCCATCATGACTAAGTCGTAATCATATATACAATGAATATATCACACTTTATATGGTGAATTTCTTCATAATTTGTTAGATAAGAACCAGAAGAATTTTAAATTAGATGATAGGCAATTAATCACTTGTTTTTATTCTTGGACTTGGTATAAGCAATATAACCTTTTAATAAGTATACTTTGTTATAAAGTTTGTCATTTAAAAGAAGAAGATTATTTTTTAAAATTGTAATTGTATTTGTATTGATGAATAAATTTAAGTATTAGTATGATGTTGAGGGAGTAGTTTTATATTGTACAATTCAAAGATAATGAAATATCATATCAATTCAATATTGGTATTGAAATAATGTAGAATAGTGTTGATTTTTCTTGTATCTACTTGCAAATTTAAGATCATACATCTCAAAGTATTGTTATTTGACTTCAAAGGCAATTTAGAATTTTCTTCTAATGATCTTAGGTTTATGTAAATTTTGATTAAGAAGGAATTCCTTAATGCACACATTGAATGTCAAACTAGTATCAACTATAATTTCATATATAGACTTATAGTAAATAAATCCTTTGTTGTATAACAACCCATGATAACCATTGTTTGGGATTTTATAGTGAGAAAAGTAATAGTGGTAGGAGAGGCATGTGTATTTGATTGATCTTTGATAAAAGCAACATAATCCACATATGGAGATATTAAAGTTTTCTCATGATACTCCTCAATGATTTGTACATGGTGTGTTTGATCTATATAGATTTGTAAGTTTTGAGTTGGGAAAGAAATAAATTCATTGTGCCTATCATTTATCCTTTCAACAAGGATCTTATTCTTAAAATATAGTTATTTTCAATACAATGGCCAACTATCAAATGATAGTCACAATATGCACAGGCATCAAAATACTAGAGAGGGAAGAGTTGTCCAATGATCTAATGGGTGTAAAAGTGATAGATCTTATTCTAAGAGCTTTTGCAATACAATTTTTTATCATGTAATTTATTTAAGGCTATTTGCCCTTAAGGCTTAGTGGAAATGACAATTTAAAATGTTAGAAGATTAAGGAGCATGATTAACAGTAAGTTTAGACTCTTGGGTGGAATCCTTGATAATTTGATCGAGTCTTGTAAGCATGTCCAAGTTGCATTGTTTAGGCATGAATACTTGCAAAAACTTATCTATTATGGAGGATAGGTTTGAATCATCATCTAGGCCTACAAGATCCTTCTTTAAAGGTTGAACTTATCTATTATGGAGGATAAGTTTGAATCATCATCTAAGCCTACAAGATCCTTCTTTGAAGGTTGTAATTGAGAAAAGATCATATATGGAAGCACTACAGGAACCCATTTAGAAGGAAGGGTTTAACCTAGGATTTCACTAAATCTAGAATTAATAGAATGCTATAATGATTTAAAAATTATAAAATTGAGCTATGCAAAATCACTAAACTAATCTAAATTTTGAAAAAGCAATGAAGGAGACTTTAAGGCTAGGATCTAAGTTGGGTACTAATGTTTGGGTTCACTAAGATATATGGACATAAAACAAAGTTTAACCTTGAACTATAAGATATGTCTATCTCCCCTACCTATTCAAATCTAATTTAAAATAATAATGCAATGAACAACAATCAAATCTTAATCAAAGAGCTAGGAAGTAAGGTAGAGAAGGATAGGTCATATGGTGCAACCTAGCCCTAAATTATGTCACATCACGCAAATCTATCCCTCTTGTAGCTTAACCTAGTAGAAATGTAAACTACATTGCAAAAAAATTGGTGCTCTTCTACCTTCTATCTAAAAATGGGTTAAACTAAGAAGCACAATTGAACTTTGTGTTTGAGGAAAGAGATAAAGACCTTTGCTTATGCTAATAGCAACTCAAACCCTTAAGAAGTTGATACAAAGATTTCATTCACATTCTAAAAAGCAATATGAGATTATGCATGATATAATCGATGTTGTAAAACAATGTTTTAATTGCTCTATGACCAAATGTATTCTTTAAATGATGTTATTTTGAATCAATGTCAATTGGTTGCTAATAACTTATGACTATTTGTAACCGCACGACTTTAAATGTTTGATTGTAAAAAAATTTAGCACATGGGTTTTGATAGGTTAAATATTAGCTTCTAGAAATGTCAACTCAAACCCAAAAGTAGGCTGAAACTAATAAAAGAATAATATGTTACTCACGACTAACAAGATTTAACTAGAGATTTCATACTTCAATAGTCATATTCCAACCATTTAAAAAAAACTAAAATTATATTAAACCATTTCAAACCTTCATTTTACATATTATTCATTCTACATATAAATCACCTTAACATATTCATATGTAATTTTTTTGTTGAACAAACATACATTATAAAAAAATATAAAACTTCAAAATATACAATGAAAAAAATAATAATTTTGAAATTAAACATTTTTTTTAAAAATAGAACTTTAATTTCGAATTATAATTGTGTTCCAAATAGTCTCTTACTTTGAAAAACCCACCATTTCATAAAAGATTTTAAATTTTTAAAATAATATATTTTAAAATCAATTTTTTATATATTTTAATTTATTTTATAAATAAAAAATATTATATTATACACAAAATGTATTCCACGTACCTATTAAATTATTATAATAAAATCACACCCCCAATTTTAGGAAAAGCAAAACATTCAACAAAATACTAAATAAATAAATAAGACAAAATATGGTGATTGCTTTGAATTTTTGCTCAAATATGGTGATTGCAATAATATTAAGGTCCTTCACATGTTAGAACAAAAGCCTTATTTTCTAGGAACTTTATAATGAACTCTTATAAAAAAACATAAATTATTTTTTCAAATACAAATCATATTATTCTTTATCGAAAATATAATAAAATTATATTATAAAAAGCAAATTTTGGAAACCACACGCGTCGTAGCCACGCTATAAAAAGAATCCAACGTACCTACCTTCTGTACATCTCTCCGTCATGCCCGCCGTCAATTGACTAAGACGTAATCGTATATACAGTGTATATATATCACACTTTGCACAGTGCCAAAGCAAATTTTCACTTGATTAAAAAGAGAGTTTGCAGTACAGTTAATAAGTAAAATGCTGCTGCTTGACTCTAATCAACAGAGTACAATGCCCTTCATCATAACCAAATCGTTCTCAATCACACATTTACAGAGATATTTTCCTCGCTCTGATTAAATTAATAATAACAATTGCACAAAGTTAAGCCACTCCGTGAAGTGGATCTCGACTCGACTGTACTTTTTTTCTTCTCACCATCACCCAAAAAAAACTTTTAGACTTTACTTCGACGCTTGTAAATATCGACCCCCAAAAAAAACCGGACCCGACGGGAATTCTGAATAAATAGTTTGCTGTTGTCGATGTACAGATTATGTTAAGATGGGGAAATATAACAGACCCAATAACATTCTCCGGCTGTGTTATAAATAAATAAATAAAAAGAAGGCTGAAATTTTGCTTCTGCTGTTGCTGTTTTTGGTGTTGTATAATGCTAAGTGCAGAGATTCAGTTGAAGAGTAGATGTGTGACAGTAGCCGTTAAGCTTTCTGCGCTTTGCAGCGACTGAGGCGTACAGATTCACACTTCTTAAGCTTTCCTCTAATGAAGATGCCCTGCTTCTTGTGCTGTTGCTCGTACAAAACCCATCTAAAACACCCACTGGACTTTGTGGTATCGACGAAGATACAGATTTTGCCATTGTGGGTATTAAACAACTTTCCACCACAAGTCGCCGCATTAGACTGTAACATCTGAGGATCCAATCCTGAGAAAAAGGAGGGAAAAAACACCCAAATGATCTCATTAATCGATTTAGTTCATTGTACTTGGATTTTCAGAGATAATTGCTAATCAGAGTTTAAGCATGTGTTATATAGATTGTAATAATTGAAGGAGTAAAGATTGGATTATTGAGTAGTTTTAAGTTTCGTGTGGGTATAATGTGTTGCTTACTTTATTTACAGTAGAGCATGATAGGACCCCCTTTCTGTACCGTGCAGCTTCTGCAGGGGCCAAATTTTCCTCTGCTGCACAGAGCACAGCTGCAGCGGCTATTGCAGATGGGCGATGCTGCAAAAAATCAATCCCTGCATTCATTCAAAGCCCGATTTTAGTATACACAGTGGGTTTATACTGTAAATAGATAGATATAACTGAACTGCCATCGCCACATTTTGTGCTTGCATACCTCTGATGGTTGATAGAATGAGCTCGCCAGCTCTTGAAACCATTGGGGATTTGCTACTGCTACCACCACCATCGTTACCACCATTGTGAACAAAGTAATCTATGTAGGAAAAGGGTGTAACAGAGAGCATTCTCCACTCTAGAGTAGCGAGCACCATGAGCTCCATTCTCTTGAGGGTTCTTGCCTCGAAAACAAATTTGGGTCCCTCTGTTTGCAGGTCTAGAAGTAGTGGAACGTCTGTCTCCTCCATTTTAGCGGCCAGAGAAAGACAAGCTACAGAAAGCAACTGAAGCATCCAGGCCTTGCCATCCTGTAAATCAACCGAATTCAATCCAAATAGGAGAAAAAGCAATCAGAAGCTGCCAGACCCATCTCAAATTCATCGCTCAAGACCTTAATTCCGGCACCGAATAGCTCAAATTAGATACCCAATAACATAAACCCAAAACCCAATAACTCTAATTCAACACCCAATAACTTTGAATATAACACCCAACAGCTCATTTTGAGCACCCAATAAAAAGTGTTTTAATAAAAGAATATGCCCATTCCTCCTGTAAATCAATCCGATCTAAAAACACAGCATAATGCACAGCAATCGCCAACTCAAGATCAAAAACAAAGAACCGAGAACAATGTGACCAAAAGAAAAGTAATGCAAAGGTGTTTTTCAGAAACGACATTAAAAAATGTCTCCCAAATGCGATTAAAAGGTGCTTAAAATGTGCTAAAAAGTGATATGCTAGGGGAAGAGAAATACCGGCAGCTGATATCTGGAAAGGAACCGATCCAGGTAGTTTATAGACAGATAAGCCGTAAGAGGTCCAAAGTTGTAATAGGCATGAACCTAAGAAAAAGACACAATTTCAGCTTTCTAAACACCCCACAAAAGCCTCAAAATGCACATATACAATGTATATACCTTAAGAATCCATCCGATGGCATTTGCACGAGCAGAGGCGAAATCCATCCGATGGTCCTGATAAAATTTCAAGGGCATATATTCACATTCTTTCTGAACCAACACCGATATTTCTTCATCAGCCTGCACTGGAAAATCAGGGAAGCAAGACTGGATGGGTTTTGTTTTAGATTTAGTTTTATCAACTCCCTGTCCACAGATTCTTTCATCATCATCACCCTCATCCCAACACCCCACAACATTGCCGGCATCTTCTCCACACAGCAGATTGGACAAGCAATCATCGCTGGATGAAGACAGAGCAGCCATAACTGACCAAGAACCCAAAATAAAAACACACAACAAAATATACAGCAGTTCATCTAACAAATATCCAGGGCTTGCAGCATGTTTTAAGGACTTTTGTTATCACAGATCAGTAAGCAATCCAAAACAATGTTTTCTTAGAGTTTAGACCAAAATCTTAGGATCTAAACACCAGCTTCTTCCTCCCCCTTCTTCTTCTGTCTTCCCACTACACGAATAAATTGATTGAAGCTCCGAAAATACAGAGTATGAGAAGCATATAACTGTGTTGTAACTTCCTTTATTTGGCGGAACTCTAGTTCAAGCAGGGTTTCCACTAACTCTAGACCTAATTGAGTGGTTCCTGTCCCCCACGCTAAATTTAGCAAGACTGCCAAAGTGGCCGGCCATATGGTGGTTAAGCTCCCGAGGCGTGAAAGACGCGCGCGTGTGAGAGACAGGGCAGTGGGGCTCATAAATGAGCCAACTTTGGAAAAAGCAGCCAAACTTACCGCCAATCTAGAGCTGCTAAACGGAAATCGCCGCCAAAAGTAGCGCTACGTTTGTCCTAAAGCATCTAGTTATAGTGGGCCTTCTCTTTCCTCTTCCCGACGTGTTTTTTGGCTAAACCTAACTAGCTATGTCTATTTTATTAATTAGCACGTCCCTTTAATGTCCACTTATGGAGCCCCTCCCCCTATTCTCCCCTGCCCTACCCTATCTTTTTTTATTTTTGTCTGCGAACAAATTTCCTTCGCTTTTTAATCCTTAAAGTTCTTTATTTTAGAAAGCTTAATTGGAAAGGATGTGGCAAATGTCCCACAAAAGTCTAGCACGGAAAGCTTGGCTTTATAAACAATTAGTTATGTCTACTTTGGAGGGCCACGCCCTTGGTTTCGAAATGGACTTAAACCCTAATCTATCTCTATCCTCTTACTGTAATTTTGGAGCTTTGTGGCTAAAATATTCTAACTGTCTACAAGTTACGCCCCTCAATGCTTTGACTACAGCAAATAATGGTAATTTTCCCACTATTTTGATAAGGACCCATGTTTCTATTCTTTGTTTTTGAAGGCATTTTAAACAAATGTTTCATTTTCTAGAGAAAGGTTATAAGTTTAAATTTTGCAAGGGTAGGGTATATATTTTCAAAAAAAATTTCTCTCCTACATAAATAGTAGTAGGAAGTAGGGTAGGGTATATATCCTGCTTATTTTGTCTCTTACATAAGTAGTAGTAGGAAATAGTCTCATATGATGTAAGTCATTTGTAATTGCATAAATAGTAGGAAGTAGTCTCATATGATGTAAGCCATATGTAATCAAAACATGTGAAAAAGTCCACTCATAATTAATGGACTCTCACATCATTCGCACTTTAACATCAAAATACATTCAACATATATTTCTTAAAATACCAAAATTATAAAGTAATTATAATAAATAAAAATAGCTTTTCAAATATTCATTCATTGGATAGTGCATTGTGTAAAGCATGGCATTGTTGTTGTTGTCACCTATTCAAATCTTTATTGTTGACATTAAAGTTCTTGGTGTTAAAAGTTATTCACTTCATGTTCCAAACTCATATTATTATAGTTAACTATATAAAAACAAAACAACCCATATTATGTATTCCATTTTTTTAATTTAAAAATTTATTATAATTCAAATTTAAATGGTGTTACTTCTTAATATGGTAAAACTCTTTCCATATTATAAATAGGTTATCAATCACCCATTAAAACAATTTTAAATGACTTGATTATAGAATGGTCTTTTTAAGCATATTTGAAAAAAGTACAAAACAACATTAAAATGATGATGGCAAATATGATGTTGTAGATATTGTATGATGATTAGGTTCAATATTTTAATATTGGATCTTTGTTATATGTATTTGATCACAAACTTAACTTTGAATTTTTTTATCTATGCATTAATATGCAAGCCTTAATCACCTACACATTAATGTGCAATCTTGCATGCAACTCCTCACTTCTATAAGTATTCAAATTTGCACATCATAAATTAGGTCAACATTTCAAGTCTAATGATATAGTATATTCTATAAGAAGCACTTTTTACTGTACGATGGTCGAGTAGTTGCTCCATCTCACATAGCTCCATGCATTAGGACCCTCTTAACCATCTGTTGCATACCCTTAAGATCTTCTCCAACCTTAGTGTAGCCTTTCACAAGATTTTCCTTGTAAAATTTTGAGTATTTCATCAATCGTGGTTAAACCACCACTTTCTAGCAAGTGGCGGTTAGGTAACTACCCTAGCAATTTTCATAATCATTGTGATAATTTTGTTATTGTCCTAGTTATTCCATTTTGTGGACCTAACACTTTTATTTTCACCTTAATTATAAAGTCAACTAACTATCAAGATCAATAATTTTTTAGGCTTCAATGAACATAAAATTTATGGTGTTTCACCTTCCTAATCAGCTTGTAATACCCAAATTTAAATATAAATAGCGTTGATTCTTAATATGATAAAACTCTTTACATATTATAAATGGGTTATCAATCATCCGTTTAAATTATTTTTAATTGATTTGAATATAAAATTATATTTGAAAATGGATCACCCATTAAAACAATTTTTTAAATAGCTTGAATATAAGCTTTTTTTTTAATTATATTTGAAAAACAGTACAAAGCAACATTAAAATGATATATGAAAATATAAAATATAAATAAATTTTATAAAGAAAAACAAAAATTATATTCATAATGTAAGATAATAAAAAATACCATATTATTTATATAATATCTATGCTATCCCCATGCAAAAACTCAGTGACAACTTCAAAACTAGAACAAGGGACAAAAGAAGGTGAGAAATCAAACAAGGAAGTGATTTCTTGTTCATCACAAGTACACATGCCCAACACAATCACTTACCCGAATTGATTCATCTAATGAATCTCTTGCATACATATCTTCTTCTTCTTCCATATTGTTGCAACAATCAATATAGTCATACCCCACACTATCAAACTGGAAATCATCATTGATTTCATCATTGCTACTCGTCATGGATGATTGCTCCAGCTAAAGATCACTGCACACACTATCACACTCATCTGATATAGAGAGTTGGCTCTCTATTTATGCTTTTTCAACACCTACAAAAGATATGACATCAAATATTTATGTCACTTCATCATATCTTGTAGCATGACTATTGTTCTCATCTGCACACATGTCCTCTATGGGCTATCAAAAACAAGATCTTCACCACAACAAGATGCATTACTACCTTTTGCTATACCATCCAAATTCATATTACCAATTTTGAAATAAGTACCATCAGACAACTGAGATAGGAAACAATTTTCATACTTCTCTATCATCTTATCAATAACTACAAGCCATTGATCTATCACTCTAAGTCCATAAGTGCTCCATTTTTTTGGAATTGTACTCAGACCTAGCTCAATCCTTTCACAAAAGAAATCAATACATATTGATTCATCGAGCCTATCAAATTCTAGTATCGCAAAAAAATATTTCATGAACCTATCATAAAAATTGCATGGGGATTCACCCTCATATCTTTCTATATCACATAATGCATCTAAAGGTGAAAAAATTTCAACCACAAGTTCACATTCTTCTTCAAAATTTTCTTGAGTGTGCAAAAACCTACCATCAGATAAGCACTAGTTATTCACTTCACCAAACTAATCCATGAACAATATCTCAAGCTCATGCCATAAATAAATAAAATGCAAAGGCAGATTATAAAACCAATCCCAAGAACCATTTTCTAAAGTTCTTACAAAAAAATTTATGACAACATCCTCCTCTGCTATCTGACGTTTCACCATCAAACTAGTGAAAACCTACAAATGTTTTGATGTTGATTCTTCATAATTGCCTCTAAACTTAGGCAAGTATTCATTTATTTCTCTTGGGATAGAGTGTTGATAACCTTGGATTTTACTAAAATCCAGAGGGTTATACTTTCATCAGAGAAATTTTTTCTCCATGGATATAACAGTGGTTTACTCATGGTAGAATAGCTTGTAGAGGGGGAACCCATTTGGTTATACCTTTGTAAAGTAATATCTAACCTTCTACAACTATCTACTTTAGAATATCCAACTTTCTCAACTCCCTTATCTACTAGTACCTTAAAGTATTGACTAAGGGACAATATTTGTTGGAACATTTCAATGGTTAACCTTCATACAAAATGTTGCAATAGATAAATATCTAAAAACTTGTTGCAACCAACTCTTATGATGATGTAAACTTTTGATTATAGAGTTTCCACCTCTTTGAAAGAGAAAAATATTTTCAAGCAGTAGGAAGCTCCTTCCAAGATCTAGGTATTTCTAGGTTATCTCCACTAGTAGAGCACCATACTTCAAGAAAACACCATAAATGTTGTAATAGGTTCCCTCTTCAAGTATGAAGGTCAAAACTTCAGATTGGCAAAGTTCTTGACTCTACCGAATGGATACACCTTTATCTTCCTCAATGGAGTCACCAAATTTGTTAGTGGCTCAAATGAAGCAGAGAAGATTTTAAATTTCTCACCCAGAGATTCTTCTTCTTTTTCCTTTGTTCTTTCCCTAGTAGAGTCACCAATCTATTGGTGTTTTTTCTCACAAAACCCTAGAAAACCCTCTAAAGGACAACCAACTCTTATACTCAAGGACTTCAAGATTAGGGGGCAACGAATAAGAGATAGATTTAACACTTTTCTCCCCTACACTTTAGGCTCTGCAAGACCTAGGTGGGTATTCTTATATGTAAAGGGATTGTAGGGCTAGTTACACCCCTTGTTCTCATTTAAGTTTAGGTATGAGGTAGGAAACATGAAAAAAAATCTAAACTAAGAAAGCAGGGAAAAGGTTTTTGAATAAAAATTTTGTTTCTAAGGATGGGGGAGGAAAACTACGCAAGACCAATGCCTGCCTTGGGTTATAAAGTCATATTTTAAGCATTTTATGATGGCAATACCAAACATATCTTGGGGGTATTTTGAATAGATTATCACCTTGTGATAACCAAACCTTCACAAGCCTATTATGCTACTCTACTTATAGATCCATTTGAATGTATAATATATTCACTATTTCTATGCAAGCATTTACATCACTCCTTAAATGACAAGAAAACACATAAATAGTTCAAATAACAAATGTGTTTGAAGAATCTCAATAACCTTGCTACTTAGATTCAAAAGGCATTACACTTCAAAAATAGAGACAACAACATACCAACATATATTCATCTATGCCATGTAGTTACAAGATACAAAGATAATGTCACGTAATGGCTTACAAAAATAGATCTTCACCTTTCAGCAATATGCCATCTATACATACCATCCTCCTTACCAATATAGAGAAATATCCTAGAGAGAACTAGCCTCTCAACCCTCACAAAAATAACAAAATTTTCCTTTATAGTTGAGGCATAACTCAAAAACAACTAGCCACAAACCCTAACCAAACTAGGGTCAACCCACGATTATAAAATATTTTCCCAGGTTGCAAAATATAACTAGATATGAAGAAGATGACCACCATCAATGTTGCAGACACCAACACTAATCAACCATGCCATAAAGCACACAAAATGCAAAGAAAACCCCTGCCAAATTTGTAGAAAATCATGACAAAGGATGAATTGCTGACAGAAAGGAGGTCAATGACAAAGAGGAAGGCATGGGAACCACTCATCTTAATGGAAGTAGGTTGAAACAACATTAAAGAACATTCCCACCCATCCAAGAAATCAAATTGGGCCACTAGGAGAGAGTCACTGCAACATTAA
This sequence comes from Sequoia sempervirens, assembly GCA_007258455.2. Taxonomy (NCBI): domain Eukaryota; kingdom Viridiplantae; phylum Streptophyta; class Pinopsida; order Cupressales; family Cupressaceae; genus Sequoia; species Sequoia sempervirens. Next base: position 205,408,417 of record VDFB02000003.1, read on the forward strand.
TGGTGTTGTGTGAAAATATGCCAAACATGAGGATGATCAAGCCATCAGGCTCGAAAGGAGATCCTTTCAAATCATTAAATGCCCCACCAAGTTGAAAAAAATACTACTTCCAGACATTGGGATTCAAAATTTCATCATCCCTCATACCACATATTCCTCATTAGCACTGGCATCAGCATTAGCATCGGGCTTCGAAGGTTGGGCATGTAGCTTACTACATGCATAGAGGCTTTGGGAATCAAAGGTATGCCTTACCGCTTACCATGAAGCAGTAAAGTGTAAGGGGGAAAGGGAAGGAAGTAAGGGGGAAACCTGGTCCCTAGTCCCTAAAAGGTCATCAAAGCTCAAAGGTCAAGGAGCAGCTTATTATGTACCTTTTTATCACAAAGTGGTAAGAGGTAAGACGTAAGCATGAAGACCAAACTCTGAATAATAAGGACTTAGACAGATTTGGAAGAAAGGGGATGCTTGGAGGGAAGCCTAAGGAATCGAGAAGGAAATAAGGCTTAGGGGAGAAGATGGAGGAAGAAAGAAATTCAGGTGTTGGGCGTTAGGAAGACACCTTACACCATACCTCAAAACGTGTGAAGCGAAAGAGGTAAGACAAAAGTCTGACCCCCAAAAGGATGAAATGGAAAATGATGAAGGGTTGGGACTCAGGAAGAACAATTTCAAGTTAACAAAGAAGGGAAGAAAAGGGGTAAAGGGGAAGACCGATCCCTAATCCTCGAAAGATTGACACGTAGTCAATTTTTGACTTTCAAAGGAGAGGATCAAGAGTTGGGGGGAGGCTTACCTCTTACCACAACAAAGGTAGGAGGTAAGAGGTAAGGCTGATACCAGATACCTAAAAGGGTGATAATTAATCACCTTTCAAAGGGCATATCAAGGGTTGCAAAGAAATACTACCTCTTACCTTAACAAAGGTAAGAGGTAAGAGGAAAGGTCGAGGCCTGACCCCCAAAAATCAACACTTATAGAAAAACAACGTTTGGCTCTTATGTTTGCAACAAGTAAACTAAGATATTATTTATTAAATGTTGAAGTTCATGTTATTATAAAATTTGATCCATTAAAACATCTTTTCTCCAAAATTGATTTATCTAGATGTCTTGCTAAATGAGTAATGTGGTTAATAGAATTTGACCTAAAATTCATTTCCCATAAGGTGGTGAAGGGTCAAGCATTGACTGACCATTTAGCTAAGGCTCTTTCACCATTTTCTTTACCAAACCAAGAAGTATTTCCCATTGATCATGTGCTCTCACTAGAATATGGAGGATAATTGGATTTATATTTTGATGGTTCTAAGTGTTGAACTAGTTTTGATGTTGGTTTTATATTGTTACCTCCCTCAATTAATCTAATTCCCTTGTCATATTGTCTTAATTTCCTATGCACTAATAACATCACGAAATATGAAGCTCTTATTACTAGTTTGTGTGCAACATTTTCCCTTAATATTCAACATATTTGAACATTTGGATATTATCAACTAATCATAAAGAAAATAAGTGGATCTTATCAATAAAAAAGATAAATTATCCCAATATTGTGACTTGGCATTATCAAAATTATAGTTTTTTATCATATACCATTGACAACATTCAACAGAAAGATAATCAACATGTTGATATAATGGTGAGTGTAGCCTCCCTTATATCACTTGATGATTCAGCTATGGATTTAAAACTCACTATTCATAATCTCACCCCCCCCATCAATCTTGGAATGTTGATGTAGGTTTCTATTTTCCTAGTGGGTTAATTTATTTTCCCTTAGTCCTAGGTTTTTTCTACACTTAATTAAGCTTGCTAGGGTAATAAAGTGTGTTTATTAGTAGGAATCTATAAGTGTGTGTTGTCCCCTTCCTTAAAGGGTGGAACCACTTTTCACTTTTGGTGGCATCCTCCACTTTTGGTGGTCCATCTCTACTTTTTGTGGTTGATTCCTATTGATTGGATTTTCCACCTACCTCCTCTCCTAAGTTCTACATAAACTCACTACCTAGCTTGTGTTTGCATACTCTTGCATCTTCTTGCAATCTTTTACATTGCATCTTTTCAGCTTGGAAGCTCTTAATGCAATATTGTCACATCGACATTTCATAATCTCTTAGAGTCCTAGTTTGTATTCTTATGTTTTTCTAGTTTATGTAACTTTGATTTTCTCTTAAAAATTCCCTTGGGTTATTTAATGTATTTTAGATTTCTAACATGGCATTAGAGCTTTTCTTTAGATAAATATAAGTTCATAGATTCTTGATTGAGAGATTGATTTTCTTGTAAATATCTTGTAAATTCTTGTATGCTCTTCTCTTGCATTTTGAACAATTTGGAGAATGAAAAAGGATTTGTAAAGGTCTAAGAACCTCTTCATATTGCATATGTGTTTTGTGAGATATGGGCGATTGCAACATTTCAAGTTATACTGGCAACATTTTTTACTGTTCCAATGTGTCTAGAAGGTTCGAAAAAGTCAATATTGTCTTTTATTTCATCCAAATTGGAGATCATTTGACATAGTTACAAATAGGGGTTTGAAGCTCAAATTTGGTGAACAACTTTTTATTGAAGCATTTTCGACCCAAATGGATCTTTCCATTGTGTTTAGAAGGCCCAAAAACCCCTATTCTCATATAAAATTTGTTTATTTTAGGTGATTTTTTTTTTGGAAAATTTTTATTTTGCTAGGGGGTCGTCACTGTAGGCTAAATTTAGCCATTTAAAAAAAAAATCATAACTTTTTTCCACGGTGTCCATTTTTTGTAAAAAAGATATCATCGAAAATTTGGAGATGAGAAAGTTCCATCCATAGAGGTACTGAAAATATTTTTTTCCATTTTTTGCCATATATTGTAGGTTGAAGCTGTTTGGTGTAAATTTCTTCAAAAGGCCATAAATTTCGTCTCGGTGCTCCAATTTTTGGAAACAAGTAAGCATTGGAAAGGTATTGGAGAGTACTACATATCCATAAGGCTATTTTTTCCATATGTTTTCATAGGTTCATCTTGTATCAAAATTTGTAATTTTGGCTATTTTGAGCCTATTAAGCATTGTATCTTGGAAAATGTTTTGTAAACACACTCAAATATAAAGTTCCAACCTTATAATATTTGGGGGGTTCTTTGACTAGTGATTTGGGGGGTCTCTTGGTACATTTTTTTAATATGTTTCTTGTGCTTTCTTGTTTTCATGGATCATTCTAAGGTTCCCTTGCTCACATCATATAATTATTCAACATGGCATCAAAATGCATGGAGTATTCTAATGACTGAAGGTAACTCTCTATATGTTGAAAATATAGTACTTGAACCTACAGATGTAGATAAAAAGATAAAATGGATGATTGAACATACCAAAGCTCTTGGATGTCTTCGTAGACTTGTTTCAAACTGAATCATGAAGCTTGGGACAAATTGAAAAAATTGTATGGTACTAAAGATGAAGTAAGAGGCTATCAAATTGACAATGAATTGATGAGCCTTGATCCTAAGAACTTTGAAAACATCTAGGAATACATCACTAAGGTTAATGATCTAAGAGAGCAATGTAAAGCATGTGGAATTGATAAGAAGGACATTCAGTTGGTCTACAATACAATGAGCAAACGTGGTCCTAATTATGCTTCTTTTGTTTCTAGCTTTCATACTCATAGATTGACTATGGGATCTACATATACTACACCTTCATTTGCATCATTTTCTAAGATGTTAATACATGATCAACAAACCCTTATATTAATGGGTCTCATCAAGACTTCTAAATCTTAGGCATTGTTGGCTAGTCAAGTGAAAGAATCAAGAACATCTAATAAACAAAAGAAAAAAAAGAATAAATCCTCTTCCAAAGAGAATTCATATAAGAAGGAGAAGCTAAATTGTTCATATTGCAAGAAGCTTGGACATGATGAAAATTCTTGTTATATAAGAAGGATATTGATGAATTGAAACATCTTAAGAAGAATCAAATTGATCTACCTTCTAGAATATCTGAGTCAACTTCTCTTTCTTCAAAATAGTCTAAAAAGGACAAAGGTCAAGATTCTACATTAGGAAATAAAGGACACGCTCTTTGTGATTTTTTAGGTCATGGATCAAGGAGATGGCTTCTAAATTCAAGAGCATCTCATCATATGGCATCTTCACATTCTATATTCTCTTCTTTTGAGCCTTGTACTATGTCTCCTATTTTGATGGGAAACAATACATACCTAAGTGTAATTGGGAAGGGGTCTATTAGTTTTGGGGACAAAATTTTCTAGGATGTTTTGTGTGTTCCTCATTCGATGAACAATCTTCTTTCCATATATCAAATTACACATGGTGGATATGGGAGGATTGTGGAGTTCACTCATGATTTAGTCATCATTCGAGACTTGGAGAGTAGAGAGATTATTGCTAAAGGGATGGTTGATCATTCATCTCGGTTGTATATCTTTGCATATTTTTCTTCTGATGGTGACATTGTTCCTTTAGTTGTTGATCACACTTCTAGCAATGAACCATGATTCAAGGAGACATTTGGCTTCTTGAACTTTGGAGTTCTCACATCAGATATAGTTCTTGAGCCATGCATTATATCTCCTCCATCTACTATTGTAGTTGTTGATGATTGTGTTACTATAGATATGGCTTCTTGTGATTCAGTGTAGTAGGATGTTCATTGTCTTTCAGATATGGTTACTTATGATGGATTCTTGACAAGTATTTTAGACTTTTTTATGAAGTATCATATTGCAGATTTGGGAGACATCATTGATGACATTCATCTTCTCTTTGATGAATATGCTCCTTCTTTATTTGTTGCAAGGGAACACTCTAACCCTCTTGTTCATTCTCTACACGATCATCCCTTGCAGTTTGACATGAGTGTGGATAATTTTGGATAATATTTGGAGTCTTCTTTGTATTCAAGGGAGACATATTTGTCTTTGGCTTTTGTTCTACATTCATCTCTACTGGTTTCTAGATTGTCCTCTTTAGCAGTGTTGCCTAGAACGCCTGTTTGGAGTGTCATCTTTCGACATCAACATGGAGACACTTGATCATGCTTCAGAGACATCATATATGTCATCTATCTTTCATTATCTTCCTTTTAGGAGTGGGAAGAACTCTTGCATACATTCATGTTGTTTCTTTCTAAGGGGAGGAATGTTGTTCAACAAGATTGGATCATCTTCAACATTCAATGTCAAGATTCTACCATCATAGGAGACTCACCCTTGAGGGGGGGATGCATAGTATCTCTTCTCCTTCTCTCTTATGGGGGGGTATTTTCCTTGTATGGGGTTTTGGCCTTCTCATGCAACATTAAGAGTCTTTTTTGTATTTTATCTCTCTTTTGGGGAGGAGTTTTGTCCCATTGGGTTTTCTCCTTTTCTTTATTTAAGAGATATTTCTTTGCATTTTTACATGGGTACCTAACATGGCCTCATTTTATGGGACCCATCATCTTTTCCATCCTCCTAAGTTGTGCTTAAGAGGGGTGTCGGTGTAGGTTTTTATTTTCCTAGTGGGTTAATTTATTTTCCCTTGGTCCTAGGTTTTTCCTACACTTAATTAAGCTTGCTTAGGATAATAAAGTGAGTTTATTAGTAGGAGATAGTGTGTGGTGTCCCCTTCCTTAAAGGGTGGAACCACTTTCCACTTTTGGTGGCATCCCTTTCCACTTTTGGTGGCATCCTCCACTTTTGGTAGTCTATCTCCATTTTTTATGGTTGATTCCTATTGGTTGGATTTTCCACCTACCTCCTCTCCTAAGTTCTATATAAACTCACTACCTAACTTATATTTGCATACCTTACATCTTATTGCAATCTTTTGAATTACATATTTTCAACTTGGAAGCTCTTAATGCAATATTGTCACATTGACATTGAATAATCTCTTGGAGTCCTAGTTTGCATTCTTATGTTTTTCCAATTTATGTAACTTTGATTTTCTCTTAAAAAGTTCCTTGGGTTATTCAATCTATTTTTGATTTCTAACATGGACAATGTTAAAAATGATGTGGCTTTTTGTCTTGATATTAATTTATATGAATGGTACTCCCATATATTTCAATATTTGGATGATGGTACTTTTCCTGATCCTTTTTCCTTGTATCTAAAATATTGTAGCAAGATACATCATTCTATCTAATGTGTTATACCGAAAGGCATATAATGGTCTTCTTCTCTATTGCCTTAACAAATCAGAGATCCCCATTTCCCTTGAAGAAGCCCATTCAGGTGCTTGTGGGGGACATTTCAGTGGTCGATACTTGGTTTAAAATTTAATTTGATAAGTTATTATTGATAAAACGTGGAACAAAACTCTTTTGAATTTGTCAAAAAAAATCCTAAATGCCAACAACATAATCTGATTCATGCTCCTACTCATTAAATTCTATCTCAGGGGTCTATTTGGCTATTTTTCGTGTGGGCCTTGGATCTTATTGGCAAAGTATCTCCTCCTTGTCAAGGGCATGCCTTTATCATCACAACTATATATTATTTCATGAAATGGGTTAAATCAATTCCATTTTGATCTATGAAAGATGAGTTCATCTATCACTTTATACTTGATAACATTATGGCACAATTTGGTATTCCTTCCGCTTTGGTTTTTGATAATGGTACATCATTTAAGAACAAATAAGTGAACAATTTGCTCAAAAAAATTAATATACAACATCAATTTTCTAATCCATAATCAAATTCCCAAGCAAAGGCTTCTAATAAAACAATCAAACAAGTTTTACAAAAAATTGTTAATAAACACGAAAAAAATTGGAATACTCAACTTTCCTACACATTATGGGCTTATTGTACAAGAATTTTTATGACTACATTCATTACTCCATACAATCTTGTGTATGACACCGATGTGGTTGTTCCCTTGGAGTTAGATATTCCTTCATCAAGTGTATTTCTCTCAATGGCATCTTAGATGACAATTCTTACAAAGAATAGTGACTTCGACAATTGTAGATGCTCAACAAAAATCATATACATGGTCTTCAACATCTCTAAGATTATTACAAAAGTGGTCAACACAAATATAATGAGGGCCCATCGTTCATTCAAGGTCGATGACTTGGTACTTTATGAAAATCAACATAATGTGAATTTCATACTAGGAGAAAAAAGAAAGTTTAGCCCAAATTGGTTAGGACCCTATATTATCACATAAGTCTAGGAATTTGCTGCATATAAGATTTCTACAATGGACAATATGCATATCAAATAACCTATGGATGCTATTCATTTGCGTATATTTTATGCTTAAATTCATTTCAATTTATAAATGGTATGATATAATTTAGAGCATGTAGTTTATATAGATAAGTACATTTTCTCTTTAATGTTGCATTTCTTCGTTCATGACAAATATTTGTGTCTTAAATTTTGGAGTAATTTTCTTAAATATTGATAATTACTTGTGGGCATACTATTCAATAGTTTGTGTACCATGTTAATTAGATAATTATAAACATTTAATCATTCAATTAGATCATAGTTATATTTATTTTAACATGTGTACACTAGCTAAAAATGTGGTATTTAATTAAACTATTTTACTAATTTGTTTAATTAGATCACATCAATCAACTACATATATCAATTAGATCATTGTTACATTTATTGAATAATACTAATTATATTATTTAATTGAATCACACATGCATCTAAATTTCCATACATGTTAATTCATATTAGCATTTAATTAAGGAAACATAGTGCATGTTCTTAATTTAAATCACATGTAGTACAAAAGCATAAAATAAACACATACATAACAAGTAAAAGTTCTCTAATGTTTCAATGTTTTTATCTTTGAGCAGCTTTTCATCTTTTATGATGTAAAGGGTTTCGGGTCCCTTCAAAACCTGTTTTTTCTTTATAATCAAAACAAGTAAAAATTTGCATATATATACATTGTAAGGTCCATATGCATCATCATGTCACCATGCTAGAAAAATGTGGTGTATCATGTAAGATCATATCATCAACATATAGGTCTATGGCTATAAGACCCTTCAAGGCCTGGTGGGGGTTCTTGGCGAGAGACAATAGATCATGAGTAACTCCTAGAGCCACTTCATGCATGTACATCCCTAAACTCATCTCTAATCTTTACATTGGCCTCTATAGCTGATGTATATTGCTGCTAAAGTCAATCTCTCTTGGCTCCCACTTTAGGTAAATCTACCTGTAGGATCATGTGAGCATGATAATCAGTGGGAGCTTAATCTCTCTCTACTCTAGGATCCTTGTATGTAGCTATCAATTGTGCTATGGGCTCAAAATATTCACATGACATCTTACGATCTATCATGGCCTATAATCAACCTACATGGGTTGATGTAGTTTCACATAAGAAATCATCTCTATCATGACTCAACCCATTAATTTGAGCCAATCTTGGTTGCCAACTATAAGAATACAAAAAATAAAATCAATTCAGATACATCATCATATAAGGAATAGATCAAAATTAAGTGCAACATCTCATATGTACTTAAAAATAAAAAAGAATATCATATCACCTGGGTCACCAACTCACCAATAGGGATCCATGCATGAGATAATATTAAAGCCATATTTGGGCTTGATCATGAGGATGGGGGCATGGTATGAACCAATCTACTAGTCTCCCTATTCTCATATATGCTTGACCTCTCTGGTGTAGCAAGTTGTGCTTATGATATGTGAGGACGCGACCTAGTTCTCTTCTCGAGGGCATCATTGGCCTCCTCCTGCTCCATTAGATCTCTTCTTGATGTCATTTTTGGATGATCCTCCACATCAACATCTTTAAATGCACCACCATCATTATAATCCCCATACACCTCCTCATAGTCCTCCCAATTTTGTGGCCATGGCCTCAAATCGCCAGTAGGATGATCCACAAGAAATATAAGATATGGATGTGTGGTCTCCCACCACCTAGTATATAAGATGCTCATCCCAACATCATCTAGATTGGACATAAGATGTGCATCTTGATCCTCATCATCAAAATAACTCAAAGGGTGTCCATGATGGTCAATTGAGCTATATCCTGGGGTCTAACGCCTTTGCAAGTTGATTTGAGATAGCTTAGTCAATGGATGAGAACTCCTTGAGGGTGACCAAACTATTTGGACACTCAATGAAAATAGAATGGCATAATGATATTACTCATATCGACCAACCAAAAAATGGTCTTTTTGCATCCTAACAAGATGTTGTGACATTCCTGTTTAGCATTGTAATGTCCTATATCGCCTCTAGGCCACACATGCAACATCCAATCAATCAAATAAAATGCGCCAAATATTTAATCATTGTGCAGCCATGATCTCTTCAATGAGTGATCATGGATAGGTCCATGCTACCTCTATCAGATATCTCATGGGATGCGTAGAAGTGATGTGCTCAAACATTTAGACCTAGAGAAGAGTGGATGTCATCAAGATGTGTGTCTCATATTGTACATATCAACCAAGATCATAATAGAGGTAGGCTATCATGCTTCACCCCTAGGTGAACATGGTGCATTGCTCCTCTATTTTCGATATAGTGTGTACAAGGTCCTTGTGTAGGTGTGTTTCATGTCCATCTAACAAAATTGCCAATGCTATGGTCACAATCAAGATACAATAAATGATGGGGATATATACATCTCCATACAAAATCCATCATAGTTGTATTCAACCCTTTCCATCATCTGGCATAGTTCTACTGATGCAATAAAGCTGGTTGGATAGGATGTCTTCCAATATCCTCCCATCCACTTGGCTTGTGATTATACCTTATATAGGTAACCATAGCATAGATACACATCCTCAAGCATCATGGTCATCTCTCCAATTGGAAGATGAAAGATAGAGGTGTCTGTGTCCCATCACTCCATAAGTTCCATCAACATCATGTCATGGTACCTCATGGTGGCTATGGTGTAGATCCAAAGTAAATCAAAATCTCTCAGTTGACTCTACTCTACTATGGAAATTAATGTGGTGCGGTCACATATAAGTTTGTATAAGTGACCCTCAAGTGCTCTCACATGCATGGTGGTACATGTTGATCATCAAGATATTTTCATCAAATATAAAATCAACTTGAAATAAAAAATTATAAGTCTAAGACAATGAGCCTGGTTAGGGGTGCCATAGTTGGACTAGGTAACCCATGCAAGTCTAGGGAACCAATGCTGGACTAGGGAATCCTCTTAGTTCTAGGGTGCCAATGCTGGACTAGGGTTCCCTCTTGGGTCTAGGGCACCAAGTTTGGTTAGGGGCATCCCATATTTAACTAAATAAATCAAAACAATGTAAATTGAGCTCCCAATTATGTGGAAAGTGAAAACATGACTTATCTCTCATGTTGACACCCCTCGTGTGATGTGGTCTCTTAGGGCATCTAGCCTCATCTCACAATATGATAGTTATTGTGAAAGTTTCACTCCTAGGAATGATTGGCTTAGATAAAGATGCTCTCAAATTATAAAATTCAAAATGAATAATAAAAAGGTTATTACTTATAGTAATAAAATTGGAAATATGTCATATTATCTCCAAGTATGTCTCATTTAAATCATCATAACTTGGGATTGTGAACTCTGATTTTGGTTTCATCTATTGTGTTGGATTCCTAGTTTCACCTTCATTCTCATCTCATGCTTTTCAATCCTTGGTGTTATGCTTTATGACCCTACCAAAGGATTTTTTCAACAAAAACCTAATCAATTTGATGTGGAGAGATGACCACCCAGTTTCTACATCAATAAAGCAAGCAGAGATAGGGGGCATATGTCTTCCCTCAAATTTCATTATCCCTAGAATTTTTGGACTAACACATTTGTTTGTATGTGCAGGATGATTTCTAATTTCTTACAAGTTGGTTTTGCATGATGTGGTTTCTAATGCTATGGTTTATAGGTTAACTATGTTTGGGGTTTTTTTGTCTTGCTTGGTGAATGTTCCACATCCTCTAGAGTATCCTTTTGGGTATTTGTTTAAATATGTTATGATAATTTACTCTTTGGTACATTATATTGCATATGCATGTAGTGTCATATGGCCACTAAAGTGGGGGCTAAATGTACCATCATAAATTATGCTCCCTGAGGGTGAAAGCATAATTTCATGCTTTATTTAAGGCTTGCTTTAGTGTTTGATTCATTATTAAATTTTAGAAATATTTCATAGCCTTGGCCTTTCCTTTCAACTCAAGAGAACGTGTCAGTGCTACCCTAAAAATTCCCTCTCGATCCTCTTAGTGTGAATATATATCTTGTACCTAGTAATTTATCTTACTAGGGACTTAGGGAACTTATTCACATGTTAAGTTTACTTGGGATATAAGAATTTTTCTAGTCTTAGTTGGCTTTTCTAGAACTTATCTTATCTAGCTTTTATGTTGATCCCTAGGTAGTTAGGTTGTTAGTTGTCACATGTCATAGGATTAAGACACATGTCACAATCATGTTCAATCCTATTACTCACCTTGCCTATATAAGGAAGGCCATTGTACACATATGTAATATACTTCATACCTCATCTTTTTTTGATAGGTCTTAATATTAAGAAAGCTCATATTCTTGCATATCCTCTTGTTGAAGGTTTTCATTATTTTTGTAGGTGCGGTCTTGGGTATTAAGCCAATCTTTAGCTCTTACATGGTATCAAATCCAAGCCTTGCAAAAACCTTCTCATATTTGAGGGTTGAGCCATTGCTAGTCAGAGGTCTAGGTTATTTTTAGTACGATTGAGTATGCTCTTCTCTTGTATCATATGATGACTTGGAGAATCAAAGAAATTTGAAAGAAATACTAGATTTGGGGTTTTTCTTTGAGGCTTTTTCTTATTGTAGGTTAATTTTGGTGCATGTTGGAGGTAATTTGAGCTCATCATTGAGTCCAAGGCATCTGAGAAAGTTAAGATTGACTTTTATTTCGTCAAAATATGACATATTTTGGTAGATCTGCAAGGGTTTGAAGTTGGGAGGTGGTTACTAGATTTAGGAGGTAGCTAATTTTTTGGAGCACTTTGAGCAAAAATCAACCCTTCCATTGCATCTAGAAGGCCCAAAACCCCCATTTTCATATAAAATACTTCATATTTTGAAGAAAATTTATTTTTGGCAATTTTTTAAAATTTTGAGCGACTATCTTAAAATTAACAACCAAATGATCATTATAGTGGACTGTGTTAAATTTAATGGTTAAACAACCATCATACAAATGTTCAGCCTTGTCCTCCAACTTTTGGTCGCATGGGGACCACTTTCCAGCCCTTAGGGGGCTTAATTTTGGCCCCTCGTGTATTAATTGGGCAGTTTTCTTAAAATCATCATAACTTTTGACTCGAGTATCAGATTTTTAAAAATGAGATATCATTGGAAAGATGGTTCCAAGTACTTTCCATTGGTGGAGGTATTATTATCAAAGTTTACAATTGGAATATTTTTTTGTTATATGAAGTCAAATCTCCCATTTGGACCTCCAAGCTCATAATTTTTTTCTTGGATCTCCATTTTTTGTGATTTTTGTGGTATCAGAAAGGTATTAAGGATATCTATCATTGTGCACATGCACTTTTCTAGATTCATCCCCAGGTATTATTTATTTAATATTTTTGACATTTGGCATTTTGACTTATTACTTGGACATCTTGACTCTTGGAGAGGTTATGTCAGTTTGGGAAGGCTTCATTTGTTGTATACATCATGTTTGAGGGGTTTCTAATTGGTATTGAATATTAATGTCTTTATAATTTTAGAGTTAAATATCATAGTTTATTATGTGGTTTTCATTTCATCCTTCTCTAATTATGTTGAAAAGGGAAAACTATAAATAATGGAGAGATGGCATCATAAAACATCTATGTTGGCTTCATTTGTTGTTACACTTGTATGATCTTATTCCCCCTCTAGGTATAACTAGTAATAAATTTTCTTGGAATTGCAAAAGGGATCATATCTTAGGAGTTATTGCAATGCATGTTGATGATGACATTTTGAATGTTATTCATCATTTTGAGTGTCCTCATACTCTTTGGACTAAAATTTGGGAGATATATGGAGACCTTGACACTCAACCATTCCCAACTAATCTTGTTTCAGATTGTCTTGTGCCACAAATACCCTATGACTATGCTACTATGCGGGAGTTTGAGGATTTGAAATACTTTGAATCTTCAGATGAGGATGACAAGGGTTCTTTAGATGCTCCTTCTTCTCCATTAGACATAGTTTTTGTACCTTCACCTTCAATGATTCTTTGTGTAGAGTCATTGATTGAGGCTCCCATCATTCCTATTCAGTAGGACTATTCATATCTTGTTGGTGATTCATTGAGAACTTCCAGTGATTCATTACAACAAGTATTCTTCTTGATTGGGATTCCTATTTATCAAACATTGCATCCTTATTTATGGAGTCTCACATTTTAGATTTGGAGGACACATTTGAGGGGTTATCTCTCCTCTTTGATGATAGACATTGCATAATTGTTGTCAAACCATCATTATCTTTGGATCTTGTTCAACATTAGTTTTTACAGAGTCTTGGTTTGTCACCTTCTTCATTGATTGGGCATGTACCTAATTTGATAGTGGCATCTTCATCTTTAGTTGACAAGGAGACACACAAGAAGTTTTTAGTGACAACATCATCATACATATTTATGATTTTCTCTTTCAATTCCTATCTATAAAGGGAAGCATTCTTGCATTTGTAGTTTGTTTTGTTTCTTTCGAAAGGGAGACAAGTTGTTTATCGACATTGGATCATGTTTTGTCTTTAGGTACTTACCATTTTTGTAGGTGATTATACATTGTGTGGGGAGCTACACAGTCTCTCTCTTTACCTCTTATGGGGGGCCATTGATTGTAATATATCTATGTGATGGATGGTGTACTTGGGGGGCATCATGGAGTCCTCCATCCTTCCTCACTTGATTATTTCTTTTCTCTCTTTTGGAGAGGATATTTTACCCACAAGGTTTTCTCCTTTTATTTGAATGTGAGAGATTTATTTTGCATTTCTACATGGGTACCTAAAATGGCCTCATAGATGAGACCCATCTTTACATTTTTTTTACATCATTTGCATAATAATATTCTCCCTGAGTTGCACTTAAGGGGGGTGTTGTTGTGAATATATGTCTTGTACCTAGTAATTTATCTTACTAGGGACTTAGGGGACTTATTCACATGTTAAGTTTACTTAGGATATAAGATACTTTCTACAAGTATTAGTTGGATTTTCTAGAACTTATCTTATCTAACTTTTATGTTGATTCCTAGGTAGTTAGGTTGTTAGTTGTTGCATGTCATAGGATTAATATGCATGCCACAATCATGTTCAATCGTATTACTCACCTTGCCTATATAACGAAGGTCATTGCACACATATATAATATACTTCATACCTCATCATATTTTGATAGGTCTTAATATCAAGCAAGCTCATATTCTTGCATATCCTCTTGTAGAAGGTTTTCATTGTTTTTGCAGCTCATCTTGGATATTGACCTAATCTTTAGTTCTTATAGATCCCATATTACCATTTTAACTCAGTTAAGTGCTCATTTTCTAAATGAGTCCTAATTAAGCAAACCCTAAACTTATGAATAAAATTTAAAATTATGAAAAATAGCTAGACTAGGGTGCCACTTCCCTAGACCAAGTGTTTTTCTCATTAATTTTGATTTTCTATTTTTTACATTATCTAATTTATGAGATTTGAATTAAAACTTGAGACTTGGCAGTAAATTAATCCCAAAATTTAAAATTAAATGTGATAGACTACACTTTAATTTATTCCTATGCTCCACTCTATAAACATGAATTATTATTTCAAAAGAAGGAAATAATTAAAATTACATCAAAGCTCTACCAAAAATACGCATTCATTTTTATAGAAATGCAAAGAAATTTTCAATTTTTATCAAGTTAGCACAATGATTGGAGTTTGATGCCAATATAAGAACTAGTTGGAATCTAGGGTTGGAGAAATCTTTGGCTCCCTTCAAGAACCTAATAACTTGTTTTATATGAGTTTTCATCTTTAGACTTTGATCTCCTTGCTACCCTAAGTAAGATGTTTGATAATTTTTTTATTTTCCCTAGGGCATTTTATGCTCTCTTAGGTTGATCATTGTTTGTTTCATTTAGGAATCATTATCTAACACATTTTTGTATGATTATTTATTATTTATTATTTATTTTAACTTGTCACAACCTTAGACACACTTAAGGTTTAGAGCACACACTTTATCTATCAACAAAGTGACTATTCATAGAGGTAAAAATACCAAAATGTGGGTTTGACCAAGGAAAACGCCTTTATATCCACCTTTCCCCCCCTCTTTGTTGTGATTTTGTAAGTTTAGGTATAGAGATGATAAGTTGTAGAGTTGGAAAGGATAGTGCAAATATTTATGTTACAAACCTAAAATTTTCATATCTTAAATCCTCCTTTCTAGTCAAGGGCGCCACCACCCTTGACCCCTCAACTCAACTCCAAATTTTTAGGACAACTGCATAGACCTCTACCCTTCTTAGATTTGATTTTGTTTCATCAATTTTTATTCTTTTTTGTGAATAATTTGTATTTTCAGATTTGGTTTCATAGTTAATTAGGTCAATAAATTCACATTAAATCCTATCAATTTTTAAAGAAACAAAATAACCAAGTCTAGGGTAGATTGACTCTCCTTCTAGGATGTTAGCTAATCTTAACAACCTTGTTGGCTTGGCTTCTAATGTTAATACAAAGAAAGATTGATCCGAGTGATCTACTTGTTAGGTCTAAGATCTTTATTTCCACATCATAGATAGTTGTGTTTATATGGTACTTTTCACACAAAGTGGGTTCCACCCTTATAAAATATACCCCCATTATTTTATACATCCCTCTACTAAGAGAGCCAACAAAAGATAAAATCCACTCAAAATGTGAAGCATAATTGGGCTTGTGATGGTAGAAAGAAAAAAGTAACTATTTTAATATGAATTTTCTATTATTATCCTCTAATATCCCCACACCACCATTCACCTTGTTAGAATTCCTAAGCTACTTCTGATAGACTTGCCTTGTGCTTTTCTAACTTGGCCTTATAGGATGTGGTTTTATTTTAATAATTGATTTATGTTCATTGATAATATTATACAATATTTTCTAACATAGAATACCCTCCATATACTAGTATGTGATATAATTAATGACACCTCCTATATTAGCTTTAAGAGATCAAAATATGTGTTTCCTTCCCTAAAAATATACCCAATTTTCATATTTTATAATAAAATTACGATTTCCTTGGCCTAATTGATGATGTCCTTATAAAACCAATGGGGGATAAATTTACTGTTTAACATATCAATTATATTATTTGAATCCCCTTATATAATAATATTGTTGTGTCCATAGTCCTTATAAATCAAAAGGCCTCTTAGGGCAGCACTATATTCAACATAATTATTGGTCTAGATACTTAGCTTCCATTCATAAGCAATAATGAGTTCAGATTTATTGTTTATAAAATACCTCCACCTCTTAACAAACCAAGGTTACCTTTAGAGGATTCATCAAAGTTTATATTGAACCAACTAAGGTCTTATGGTGACAATTTACCTTATTTCTTCTCCTTTGAGCTCTACTAATATCCACATTGTCAATGTTCACCAATATGTTTTAGAGAATGGAATTTTTATTCTCTAGATTTGTGGGGGATTTTTTTGGTCTTTTCATTTTTAATACTTTGATATTCACTTAAATATTTTTTCTAATTTTAGGAACACACACATTCAAAGGTTTTCTTTTGTTTCTAAAATTTTTATTGTTCATCTCTTTCCATATTCACTAACACACATGAGGGAGAGTTTTCATCCATATTTTTCTTGTTTTAAGATGGTTGAAATGTGGGATCTAGATAGAATCCATCATTCTAGTGCTCTTAAGCCAAACCCATGAAATGGGGAACTTCTCTAGCATGAATTATTTAATTTTAGTAGTCACTGAAAGTGTTATAAGAACACGTGCCCAGTTGATATTTATGTAGTGTGGAAAATAAATTCATGCATGTGTTGAGAAGTGGATTTAACTAAAATAATTTTTTAATACTTGAAATTTGGTTTAGCTAAAATATTTTTTCTAAGAAAATTATTCCTACATTACTTCAATTGAGAAGTATAACTTATAAATGAGATATATTTTCATATTATGCTAAAAAAGAAATCATGGATATCTTTGCAATTCTACAAATTATCTTTAAATCATAAAAAAATACAAATTATTCAATAAAATCATAGGAAGGAATTAATATTCTTTTAGAAACTAAATAAGTGTTTATACATTTTTCTTTCAAAACTAGAAATGGGATAATGAGTAGAATTTGGAACTAGATTCTAATATTTACTATCTAAGATGCTAGCACATTGCATAGACATCTTGATGTATTTTTTTGTCATCCATACAATCTAATCTTATCATAATGCTTTCAAGAATATAAAATTTTACTTCATTATGTCACCCAACCTATTCAATCAAGCACAAGAATGCATTGAAAGCTACTAGATAGTAAAATGATCCATAAATACACTAAATAAAGATTATATTACATTCAAGAAGGAAATGAAACAAATAAGAAACACAAAATCACTTTCAAACCTTAATATAGTTGAATGACTTTGATATATTTATATTTATATAAGGGAAAAGAAAAGTGTTTGGGTTGCTTAGGGTCTTTTCTTCAAGTAAAACCTGCATATTAGTCTTTCAACCTCTAGAAAAAAAGTGAGAAAATATTTGTATGATATTATCCTATTGCATATAGGAATTAAGAGAAATAATAAAATAAATGAAACTAATGGTATCAACCCTATGTTCAACACACAACAGTACTGGGAAAAGGGTGAATCAATACTTAAGAAAAGTCTTTTATTTAGTAGCAATCAACTAATTAAAACATGATAAGTAGAAGAAAAAAAATGCATACACCCATAACACCAGATTTATGTAGAAAACCTTGCAAGGGAAAAACCACAGTGTACAAGTTGCTTGGATTTACTGTCCAAATGTAACCTCATATTTATATTATAACTTTTACAACAGGTATTTATGGTCTTTAACCAAAGAAAGTTCACTACTCCCTGATCATTATAACTTTCACAATAAAGGTTCACTACCTCAACATACAATTAGATTATTTTAATACATTGAGCAGTTACCTTTGGCTCTCTAAATTTGGTACATACAACTGTTTCAAAAGGCTATGTTGCTTACAACTCACTGCCTTCAACAAACTTACTCATTTACATGCTCATATTCTTCTTTGTAGTCTTCACATTCACTGTCGATCTATCAAAACTAATCTTTGGCATATTTCATCATCAAAAGATATTTTGTTGGATTCTATTCACACATTGTCTACTCAAAACATTCACAATACACTCGTATACTTTCACAAAAACTTTTATATTCTATTTATACCATCTACATCCTTCAAAGAGGTTCTTCAAGTCAGCTACAAACATGAAATATAAGATATACAATATTTACAATAAAGTCAACTTCAAACACATTTACAATAGAAAGAAAAATTATGCAATCTAGGCTGATAGATCATGTATCCACGACCTTTCCTTTATGAAAATTATCTTCAAAATTGGCGCACACATCTAAACACTTGGAACAATCAACTCATCATGACAAGTTGGCTTGACAAGCAAGAAAACTGTCAAAAAATTAACTCCATATCAAAGTGATATTGGAGAGACAAAGAAACACTTTATAGATCCTTCAACAAACTAATATAGCATGTAACAATATTTTTGTGCATTCCCTTTGTCATTCAAAATCAATTCATGCTGATGCAAACACATGGACATCAAGATATCCACAACAAACGGACTGTGGAGTTGGAGAGAAGTATATATCAACTTGCAAAGCAACCAGTGAGCCCAAAGAGCTTCCATCATGCATTACAAATCCTTTGTATACATTCTTGATCCAAAATATTCTGATGTAGATTGATTTGACACCAACAGACCAACCTACTAGGTTGCTAGGACATAGAAAACACACTGTCATCTATAGAACTGCTAGTGGTGAACCAAATCAGCTAAAACTTGGACTAAGTAGATATATCATCTACATAAACTAAATTTAGAACCACAAGGTAAAACATTGTAATATGGTGAAATGAAAAGACATATAATTCTCTCTTTATCATACATTCTCTAGGACTTAGCAAATTCATACTCTGACAACTCCAAAACACTTTGTAGTAGAACACATGTATGGACACATGGAATATGCATACCTTTCAACTATACAAATATACTCATTAGACCGAAAGAACAAAACTTCATCTATTGAGGAATGCAGAGCAATTGATAGAGCTCCTATGTAGCCAATCTTGTGCCTTGGAAAGATTTGAACTTTTTTAACCAAGGCCTTTGACATCCAACTATGAACTTTGACTGATGGTGTACAATGGTGTACTAGTGATAACATCCAATCAAAAGCTTCAACATATAAGATAATCTTACATCTCTTAGACATCCAACCATGAACAATATAAATGCATATGATATCTACAAGGGTTGGCATCAATGACAACAACAAAAAAGGTTGGCATCAATGACAACACACTATCCACACATCTGCCAACACCCTAGTCTAGGGGGAAGAATACCATTGTTGATGGATTTAACAAGTAAGGTTATGGTCTAAACTAAAGAACTGATCCTAATAGATAATAAAAAAATAATAGATAGGAAAACTAAATATTATTCCAATCACAAGAATAATGTGACCTAAAATAATGAGCTCTTTGAATATTTGAAGAATACATAATAAAAAAAGTTCTTTGAGAGATTTGATTAGAAAATAAATCAAGCCAAAGCTTTCCCAAGAGATCCCAAAGGGGTGAATATGCAAAATTATTATGTTTTAATAAGAGAATTATATTTTTGTGTGGTCAAGTATGAGAATGTGGAGCAATAGTTTCTCACTTGGGTGCTATAATAGGTGTCATCAGACAATGAAGTAAAATAATGATGTTTCAAACTCCAAGGATGTTAGTGTGTTCTATGAGAATTTTAATGTTGCACTCTTTTCCTAAATAAGCTCTTCAAAATTTTACATTTGTTTCTAAATAAAGGTTAGAAATATACTCTAGTCCAAAATCTGGGCAAACATTTGCATAAGGGAAACAAGACAAGGTTCAAGAAAAAGTGGACCTAGAACATACTATGGGAGTGGACAATGAAGTAGATTCAAAACATAATGTGAAACTATGTTGGTATACAATTTTATAGATTGCAAATTTGGTAAAAAATACTCTTATAGATATGTATGATAAAAGTGGAAGAATAAAGATTGCATGAAAAATATTTTATGGAATGTCATAGAAGGTACATAGTTTCATTGACTATAATTATTATAGGATATGGTTTGCATGACTATACTAAGGAACCCTTGAATTTCTCTAAAAAATGAAAAATATAGGAAAAACTTTGACACATCTCATATTTATTATTCTAATATTTTATTATAGTCATGCATGCTTAGTGATTAAATATTGACAATAATTTAATTTTATAAGTCATGATAATAAGATAGTCTTGGTTGGGGTGGGGGCCCTAGTTCGATTGCTTAAAGCATCATGTTCTAGGCAAGAGGTTACGAGGTCTAGTCTCCCCCCAAACAAGTGGTACCGGAGGGCGTGTCGCACCAGTGCCACCGGTCACGTGAAAAAAATTTACTAGGCGCACTGCAGTTTATAGGGGGAAGGATACCCGACCGATTCTTGCAGTCTAAAAAAAAAATAACATAATCTTGGTTTGAAGTATTTTACATACATGGCTGATCTTCTGAATTTCTCTATTACCTAGGTGAGGCACATGAATTTATTACAATGATACTATTTAAACTCAAATTTAGAACTCAAGAAGCCTTGCTAAGTGACTGCCAAATTCATTTCGATGTCAAGATTTAATCTTAAGTGGGCCTAATTGATGGAGATTATAAATGTTTGATAACATAATTAACAAATTTTGAATAACCATAATTGGTCACTATAAAAATAGTGGGACCTTGTTGGTTTAACCAAGAAGGTCCCACTATTTAGATTCTTTGTAATTACGTTCTTTGTAGCTAAGTGTTGATTCTTCTTCATATTGAATGATAACTAAAAAAGTGAATAAAATGATAAAGGGTAGAATAGGAACTAAAATGATAACTATCAAAGTGCATAATATTATTTCTCAAGTGCAAATGTTTGGTATTGAAGTGTATACGATTCATGTTGAAATGCATAGGCTTGTCAATGAAGTGCACAAACTTATTTTCAAAGGTCATATAGTTGCTTCTAATATGCACATATTTATTTTTAAATATATTTATAAAATACATAATCTCATTTCTAAAGTGCATAGGCTTGTTACTAAATTGTAGAGATTTGTTTAAGTGCACATTTTTGTTGATTATCTGCATAGGATTTCTATAGAAGACATAGGCTTGCTAGTAAAGAATATAAAATTATTACCAAAGTTTTTTAGAGTGCTACCAAATTATCTTAAAGTGGTTATGTATGATCAATTGATTAGAATTGTGAAGAATTTTATTTAGTCAAGATTTTATGAGTGAGGTAAGCTTGTTGACCATTGTAGAAGTGTTACAAATGTCTCACAATTCTCTTGGATGTTTAACTTGTAGTAATTTTATTGAAAATATTGTAAGATAATAGTGGAAATATAGATTCAAATCGTCAATTTTTCTATTTTTTTAGATTAGGTTGTGAAGAAGAGTTTATGTTTATTAAATCTTTTTTTATGGTAGTTTGTCATTTACTTTTATTTCTTGTAAGCATTTTAAAATTATTAGCACCCATTCTATTACAATTGTAAGTATAAAAGATGAAAATTGTATGATAATTCTCAATCCAAATGATCAAAATTGGCACAATACATTATCCAAGATGTTAACTTAGAGATTTTTTCTTTAATAAAAATAACTAATATGAAGAAATCTATAATTGTAATCTAGTGCCTACCTATTCCTAGCATGTGATGTTTGTGGGATCATTGTATTATGTATATGTTGAAATGTTAGATCAAATTTTGGTATTAATATTTTATGTCCCAATTCATTGTTTCCTTTATGGTTATTTTATTACATTTTGCTTGATTAAATGAAATTGAAGTGTCTGTGTGTTATGTTTGCAAGTCAATTGAAAGGGGATGGATGCATTTTATTTTGGAGGTGTTATTAGGATGTGTGTATGATGTGGGCTTGATTGAGTGATTATTATTATATTTTGGTTCATGAATATATGCATTAATATAGATATAATTAAATGTTCTCATGAACTATATCATTTAAATGTAATGAAATTATAGATATGATGTTGTACATTGTTGGGTATTTATGCAATCCTTCAACTATTTCTTTATATATATGTGAAGTAGGTATGCTTGATGTGTTTGTTGAGTGGTTATAGGTACTAGGCATTTCTCCACCCGACTCCACAGATTTGAGTATACCTCAACAATGGTTATAAGGAGATTTCACATTGACAATTTATTGTTTTTCCTTAACTATAATACTCAATCCATGTGCGTGTCCCTAGTTATCTTACCCAAGTTGATTGAATACCATATTTGGTATGATTATGGATACCATACCCTTATTGTGGAAGTCCAGTGAAAATATGTGTTTTTTTAAATTTAATTTCCCATTTTAATAAATTTAACTTCAAATATATGCTTATATGGATTCAATTGTTAATTTAAATGTTGAATGATATTTGAAAATGGATTTAATTGATCAATGGAGTTTCAAATTAAGAAATAAAAAATATGAAGTTTATTATTTTTAATTGGGTTTTGAAAAAAGGGTAAATAGGGAAAATTATTTCATTACTGTGGATTATGTTTTATTGGGAAGAAAAATTGAGAGAGAAAAACCCTCTTTTGGGAAATTTAGTATATTTTGATTGGGAGTGCATTTGGTGGTGGAATTCAACGAGGTCAGATTCATTGGGTTAAGAATTGTTAAGGGACTGTGCTTTCCCGTTTTTGAGAGCCCTCGTTTGGCATTCGTGACATACACTTGGTTTCAAAATTTTAAAGGAAAGGAGGTATTTTTTTTAATTAATTTTAATAATTTATTTCAAGTTTGTTTATATGAATAAATTTAGGGGAATGTCAAATCCTCCCAACATTTGTCTATTTGTGGTTTAACATGTTTAAATAAGTGTTTTCATTTATTTTTGATATTTTTCCAAAATATGAAGTTATAATGCCCATTTTTTAGGAATTGTGTAAAATGTATGTTTTATAGCTTAAAAGGGGCGTTGGGCACTTTTCTACCAAATGCCATCTTTATATTTTTTTATTTTTGAAATTTCAATGGTGGAATTATGATTTTTTTTAGCTTTTGGCTTGTAAAAATATTAAAAAATTTAAATATTTTCATGAAAATGGATGTTTTAGAACGTTTGGATGTTGTGCTTCATGAAATACGAAAATAGGTGTTATGTAAACATGTAATGAAAATTGGATCAAATTTAAATTTATTTCTTTGAATTTCATACCACATCAAGTTTGGTGAATGTGATGAACCTAGGACCTAGTCCTTTTAGCCTTGTGATGCTTGATGATTTCGTCTATTAGTGAATGTTCCCAATGTGAGTTCTTGGTTATGCCAATGGGTTATGTTGTTTTAAACCATCTTGTGATGTTGATTTATCTTTCTTTTCATGTGTGATATGTGCATGCATCGTATATGGTGTGTGTGTAATACTTCTCCCAAGTGTCTTATGTAGGTGTGACTAGGCCATATGACCATCTCCTAGCATGGCAGGAGTGGAAATTTTTGGTTTCATGTAGTAGGGTGGTGTGAAAACCATCATTGGGGTTTAGAGGTTCGAGGAACAAAGTTCGTATCAATATATCCTTCTCTCCTTATTCATTTACTTTGTAATTAGTCAAATTTAATGTAATTTGAGGTTGGAAGGACATTTGAGTCATCTCATTATGTAATTATAATATAATCATAAATGAAACTCTCTTTTTAGATAACTTATAATTGATTGTAAATATTAGTGGTTTATCCTTAATTACGTGTCTTGGTGTTGGTTCCAAGCACAACAATAAGTGAATGGTGTTGTATTTATTCATTGGGAAGTTAAAAATGAATTTTTGTGTCATCATATGAGTTTGGATAACCTAGTGTTGCATTTGAGCAACCTGATCTACCTAGGAGTCCTCGAGCTCAATAAAAAGTTTTTAAGTGTAATTGGGCAGCCCTACCAATAGTGGGGCAGCTTGGTATTGTACTGATATGGCTTGCTTGACAATGGGACAACCTAGTTTTGAGGGCTATCATGTTCAAAATCACCTAGGTCTAGTTGAGTGGCCTAGTCCTATGTCGGGGTGGCCTCATTCCCCATACAAAAATATAATGTAAATTCTCTCTACCATAGTTAGCCAACAGTTTTTCTAGCCTATAGCCCTTGTTGGAATTTTTTATTCCTTATATCTTATCTATGATGATAATTTTAGTTAGCTAGACCTTAAAAAACCTTGACAAGTTATTTCTCTTAGGACTTGATCATTCCTCTAGGTTTTAGGACCTCATATGTGTAAACCATTTATAAAAAGTTGTTTAGCGTGGTCTTGAGAGTTTATAGGCATTCTAATCTTTTCCTTAAGTGTATTCATTAAGGACTTGTGGTTTCTCCTGCATTATTTTACATGTAATCTTTCAAAGCTTCTCGATTGTCAAACTTAGGGTTAGGGAGATTGTGCACCTTGTCTTGTGAAGCCTTTGGACATTGTAAACCTTCATGGTTAGTATTTTTAGTGTCCTCAAAATTCCTTACTAGTCATGGGGTGTTGTGTTGTATTATCCACCTGCTTGTGTGATGTCACGTTGTGATAGGACATCTTGGGAAGCATGTGGTAGTCTAGAAGTAAACTATCATTGTTCTAGTTAGTGGAGAGTTTGTATATCTTGTTTAAGAATTCTCTAGTGAAGGGTTACCCTTTTTTTAGAGTTGTTTAGTGATTTAGGATGTGGATTAGAGGTTGATGATTCCCTCATCCTATTCTGGTGTTGTGTTGTGAGAGAATATGATTTTGGGTTGTAATTGATTTTCATGTAGGAATTGTTCTCTCTCTCTCTCTCTCCCTCTCTTGTATGTTCTTCATGGTAAATTTATCCCAAGAGTGGTTAGTCTTCTATTGTTTCTTCCTTGCTTATGAAATGGTGAATTCATCTTTCTTTCTTTTTTCATTATGTTGTTGTGTTTCATATGAAATTTATGTACACCTTGTAGTGCAAATGTAATATGTTGATGTCATATCTTTGGTGTTGTGGTATCTTTTATTTCAAAAAAAGTTGTTTGATCAAGTTTTTCCTTATTCTTTGGGTGACACATTACATATAGTATTAGAACCCATGTTGCATCATTGGGATATTTGGTTATTGTTTCTTCCCATGTGGTTTTGGTGTGCTTAATGTGTGTGTTTTCAAGTTCTTGTTATTTTTCATTATGGTCATAGGAATTCTTGCCTTCTATGCCTTATCATGACACTATAAGGTTGTGTATACTGACCCATACCTTGTGTTATGGAGGAAGGGTGTCTTCTAGGACTTTCCATACTTGACAAGATTGGATTGAAGACTATGGTTGAGAGTCTCTTAAGGTTGAGAGTTCCCACTCTCTTGTTCCATTTTGTTGTGTGTGGAAATTTTCAGGCCTTGGTGTGTTTGTGGGTCGTTGATAACATGTGTGTTTCCTAATGTGCCCTTGTTTGGTTGCTTGATTTATATGGGTGGGAGGGTTAGTATACCTTTGATTTTTTAAGAAGCATTGGCTATGTGAATTCCCTTTTGTTCTTATCTCCTTGTTGAGATTTATGGTTGAAATAGCCTTATGAGATCTTGAGTTTTCTTTCATAATTCTTTGATAATTGTGGTTGTGAAAGTGTTAATTGAAAAAGGAATAATTATGTTGTTAGATTCGATTTAGTATTATGTACTCTCATGTGTATGATATATTTGATTGTGAAAGAAATGATATTGTGTTTATAGGTCAGATATGGGAAAAGAGTAGTGAAGTGGTAATGTTTGTGTAAAGGAACCTCATGTTGTGTGCCTTAAAATGGGTGGGAAAAGTAGAGGTGTAACTATGATTGTGTAATGGGATCTTGTTCTATGTGCCATGTGGTGTTTTAAAATGCAATCCCTTTTCTTTTATGTGGTTAAGGGAAGTGTTTCCTAATAGTGCATGGTGCCTTGGATTCAATTGAATGAATTTTTTATGTAATTTTATCTTGTTGATATGAAAGAAAGATGTTTGATTAGAATAAATATTTGGGTGAAATACTTAGGTCCCTAAATTTATTTACTACACTAGGATTTGTGTGTGAACTTGTGTATGGTATCAAATAGCATTAATTAAAGTTTAGAGATAAACGGGACTAGTGGAATCATATGCATAGTAATTAAAATAATAATTGTTGTAAGGAAATGAATGCATTAGTAAACCTTGCATTTTTTTAATTTCCCAAATCTAAGTTCCTTTTATCATTGCATGATATTCACAAAATATAGAATGGCATGTGCATTGTGGGAACATTATGTTGGTGAGATTTGAAATGCCCAAAATACATTATTATCGATAGAAAATCATATAAATGTTAACTCATTATATCCTAATTAAAGATACAAATTTTTAAATGTATGATTAAGTAAATTTTGTGTGAGGAGAATGTTGTTCTTGTAGTGTTAATTAACCATAATATTTTTTCCTTGATGTGTGTTTAACATTGAATAGCCTTATTTGAGTAAATATTTTATCATAATTGTGTATGCAACTTGGTAGAATAGAATGCTTTGTAGGACCACAGTGGAAAATTGGGTAAAGACTTAATTCATCTAACCAAAATCCTTTTGATGTGTGTTCTTAATTAGTGAATTTTATTGTTTAGAAAGTAGAATTATGGTATTGTAATGGAGAAGATTCACTACTCCCATGTCTCTAGGACAAGGTAGAGTCTACAAGGAATGAATAACCCTTGATTACCTTAGGGAAAGAAGCTCAAGGGACAAGATATGGATAAGGGAGAGTTTATGCAATGTTTTTGTGTTTGATTGATTATGTAAAAGAACTATAGGAGTTGAGTGAGTAGGCTTGAAAGGTCTTGGGAGAAAAATTGATTAGCTCTTAGCTAGAGGATTGAAGTGTAGGCCATGGATAATAGTGTGACACATTGGCATCTCAATGGGTGGATAATAGTGTGACACATTGGCATCTCAATGGGGTGTTGGAATCTTGTGTAGACTAGAAACAAAATCACTAACCAGAAACATGTAGGGTTTGCTAACTACTTGGAAACTAATGTTTGAAAGTTTTAAATAATCTAACAAAATACAAGAAATACAAGAAAATAACAAGAAGAAAAATACTAAATGAACAAGTAAATAAAATATTTAATGAAATGACAAGGAGAAAAGGGAAAGAGAAAACTCATGGGTAGTCGAGCTATGAAGCCTCCCACAAATATCCACATAGAAAACTTGCACACATAGAAACAACAAAAGTGTTGGGGCTATTTCAAGGATTTACTTGGTCAAACCCCCATTTTGGTGTTTCAACCTCCATAGGCAACCAAAGAGATAACAAGATAGAAAGATAGATAATAGATGATAATAACTAACAAGACAATGATAGAGAACATGCAAGATAACAATATGTTATTCAATAAGAATAATAATGCAATAAAAGGGAAGTGTTACCTGCTCTCCAATGAGCTCGAGAAGCCAAGAGGACATGCAATGCCTTGAAAAAGCTTGAAATGAATGTGAAAAAAAATTGATGTAGAAGATCTTTGACAAGCAAGAGAGAAAGGAGAGAATGAAGGTTGAGAGAATGTGTGTTGCAAGAAGTGTTAGAAAGTGAGAATGAATGGGAGGGAAGAATACAATTTCAAATGATAAATTGCATGCAAGAGGGTCATTTTTGGGTGTGCTTGTGATTGTAGTGGTGTTACACTTTGTGGGAAGGCATAAGTGTAATGCCCCAATAAAGGATTAGGAATTTTGTCTTGATGTTCATCCAATGCATAGATTTTTGTGTGACATGGAAGCATCCCTAACAAAAAAATCTCCTACTGACATAAAACAATAGGGTCAAAGATGAAAATGAAGGCTAGAGGGACAGGGATTTGTGAAGCTAAAACTCATGCACAAAAAATAGAAGTGCAAAACAACATAAATGAATACATGCTATAACACATCAACTTGTGGAAATATGTGAAATATTACCTAATGATCATTCATTCATCCAATCTAACTATAATGAATTGCCTCTTACCCATCCACCCTCATCATTTCCTAACTCCAACCCACCACCCTCACCAAACAATTAATTTGAACCATACCTATCTCAACCTAAGAAAATAATGAAAGAGGCTCATACAAATGATGGTGCTCACAATCATGTTGATAGCACTAATATGAAACTTATTGTGATACATTCAGATAGTGAATAAGAAGATAAACCAAAAGAAAAAATGAAGATCATAATGAATTAGCTTTTTATTTTTGATAAATTTAAATGCGGGAAGACATGATGATCCTCCTAATGAGAGTGACTCACCATGTGTTGAACCTAGTGCTACTCCTTTTATGACACTTTATATAGTTCCTTTAGCATATTTTGTCTTCCTTTTATGATGAGGAAGATTGGGATGTGGACAATTTGTTTTAGATTGGCTCACATGTGTGGTACATTTGTGTGTGATTTTATGTATTTGATTACACATGATGTGATCTCTCATGATTTTATGCTTGGTGTGTCTTTATTTTTATTATTTTTCTTTGGATGACCCTTGTTGTTCTTGTTGACATAAGGGCACAAAGAAAACAAATCTGTCATGACATTCATCTATTTGTATCTCCATTCATCTTTTTTTTGTGAAATTGTTGTCTTGCATTTTCATTTTGGGAATGATGCAAGGAATTGAGACAATTAGGTCTCTTCCATGTTGAACCAAAAAAATGTTTATTATCTTAATATGTCATTCTTCCATTGTGTTCATTGTTCCATGAGTATCTAGGGAATGGTATCAATTCCAAGCATAATCATATTATATATTATTTATGGTCTATATTGACCCTAGATCCATGGATCCCTTACGTGATATATATTATCTTGTTATGTGGATTTGTCTGGGGGCGAACCCCTTGCCTTGAGAGATTTATTGGGAACATATTATTGGCATAGGGTTTTCCAATAAGCTACCATGGCCTTATGATGTTTTATATATTATTTTACTCCACCTTAAAGGAAATTTATCATAGTTGACCTGTTAGTAATTACTTTAAGGTTAGGGAATACATTCGATTATGTGCTTCACTTTGTTCACACATGCTAAACTTAGTGATGCATTTTTTGGCATATTGATCATTTTTGTAGTGCCTTCTATAATTCCTAGTATGTTTCACATGAGAATTCACTTATTGGATATAGGTCTTCACTAGCCTATGTTTTTTCTTGTCAAAGATCACCTAGTGAATATCAAACTTCACTATCCTATGATGCTTTGGTTCATGCGTCACCTATAAAATTGTAGAGGAGGATATTTGCTACTCCCAAGTCTCCAGTTTAGGGAAGAGTCTACATGGAGTGAATTATCCTCAACTACCTCAAAGAAACAATCTCAAGTGATGGGAGATGGCTAAGAGAGAGTTGATGATATGCTTTTTTGTTTTATGGAAAAGGAGCTTCAAAAAATGAGTGAGGAAGCCTCATAGGTCTTAGGAGACAAATATATTAGCTCTTGGCCAGAGGAAAAAAGTGCAAGCCAAGGATGACAACACACCGCATTGGCATCTCATATGAGCCAGAGATAGAGTTAGCCACTAGAAACACATAAGGTCTACTAAATACTCAAAAACTAAGGTATGAAAATTTTAACTATTCTAATAGAACATAAAAACAAAGGGAAAATAACAAGAAGAATACTAAATGAATAATTAAATGAACTACCAAATGGAATGATGAAGATTGAAACAAAATGTTGAACTCATGGGTGGTCCAACTATGAATCATCTCGCAAAGCTCCACACAAACAGCTTGTACTCATGTAAACAAGTAAAACTATTGGGGCTGTTTTGAGACTTGCCTTTGTCAAACCACCATTTTGGTGTTTCCACCTCCATAGAAAACCAAAGAGACAACAAGATTGAAAGATAGACAATGAAATGACAAGACAAAGAAATATAACATGCAAGATATCAATATGCTACTGAATAATAATGATAATACAATAATAAGAAGCGTTACCCTCCCTCCAACAAGCTTGAAGAGTTGAGAAGAAGTACAATTCCTTGAGAGAGCTTGACGTAGGGAAAAAACATGCTATAACTTGATGTAGAAGAGCAAGAATTTTAGAGTGAAATTGCAAGAATGAAGCAAGATTGATAAAATGGGAGAAAGAAGTGCTAGAAGTGAGAGTGAAGTGATTTGAATGCTAAGGAATGAGAATGAATGAATGAGAGGGAAGAATATGATTTCAAAAATGAATAATTGCATGCAAGAGGAACATTTTTAGGCATTCCTATGACTACAAAGGCATTACACTTCATGGGTAGGATGAAGTGTAATGTCCCAACGACCATAGGATTAAGAATCCTATCAAGACGTTCATAAGGCACAATGTGGAAGAGTCCTAGAAAAAAATTCCCCCACCAATAGAAAATGATAAGGTCAAGGATGAAAATGAAGTCACAAAAGAAAGGAATTCACATTATCATATTATTAGGCTAAAGTGAAGGTTGATGTATTGTGAAATTGCATAAGGGTGAAATTTTATGATATTACATTTTTCCCCCACTTTAGCAAGCATATGTATCTAAAAATCTGTGAGCTAAAGTAGAAAGAGGTTGAAGAGAATATACCCAAGACAAAGAGAAGGTATACCTTTGATCCAATATATGTGATGTAGAGAAGTTGAGATAGGATGGGAAGAGGACATGGGTCTTTGATCCTATGAAGTTGACTAAACATGTTAGTGACATAGAAACATGTTAGGAAAAAAATTGAAAAATAGACATGATAAAATTCCATAGACATGATAGGAAAAAATCTGATTAGATAAAAGATGACACTGATAGGTATGGCTACCATGGCTAAAGACCACATGCCAAGCAAATAGTCCTATGGCTATTGCAAACTACATTGCAAGACTATCACAAAAAAGACAATATAGGTCTATTCAACTTTCCCTTCGAGATAGATGACGAGACATAAGACATAAAGGAATCCTTTTGAAACTTTTGAAAATTAAGCATATATGATAGCTCCCCTTAGAATAATGTGTGTTACACAAAGGAGCACATGTCATTCTAAGGAGAAGAAATAGACAAGAGATGTTGTGACATGATATACATTACGAGATATATTCATGGAATGTTGTCATGCGAGGGACAACACATAGAAACCATAAAATAATGAAAGAGAAAAGTAGAGATGAAGAAATCAAGATCATAGGGAGATTTGATTATTCAGGGTCAGAACTACTCATAGATATAGATAGATAGATATAATTTAATATGTATACAAACTATCATCACCCCTCCAAATATATTAGAATGAGAAGAAGACAAAATGAAAATGAAAACGATTCAACATGGAAGAGGCCTAAATGCCCCAATGCTTTGCATCGTTCCTAACATGAAAGCCAAAATTTACAACATACTAAAGAATGATGATACAAAAAAAAGAAGTGTACGATAAAGTTTTTCTTATGTATCCAAGCACCTACAAAGGTAGCAAGGGTCCTCTAGGCGAGAGTATAAATATAAATACACAAGCATAGGGGGGAAAAAATAAACACACAAAGCTAATCTAAAGAAGAAGAAGGAGTCACTCTAGTCTGACTCTGCTAGTAGGTCATCCTACTCTTAATCTAGATCATCATACAGAGAGGGAAGATGAACTTGTAGGGGAGGGATAACTAGGGAAATACTAGCTAACTAACCTACGGTAAGAGATAAGGAAGAAGGCCCCTTAAGGTCTTCGTCATTGAACTCGTATGAGGCTTAAGTCATTGATCTATCAATGATTGAAGAAAAAGTTGAGATGTACTCCAATGAGTTGAACATGCACTTCTCAAGAGTGGCATGTGGCAACTAAATGGGAGGATGACAAGACACCCAATAGTCATTGCCATCCTTGGGAAGAAGGGAAATGACAAACTCCAGAGAGGTAGACATTGCCTTTGTCACAAGTATGACATAGGCCAAGGAAAACCAAGAATCAAGAGATGAAGAGAATTTTTTCTAACCATCACTTGAAGTGAGGTCACTTTCAAACTTTTGATTCAATGAAGAATATGGAATCCTAATAGTTGAAGTGGAAGAGGGAGAAGGATACAAAGTCACAAAGGACACCACCTTTGTTAAATGCATTTCAATAGGCTACGAAAAATGAGGAATATCAGGAAGAGAGGTGATAAGAGGTGTCTCCACAAAGGGAGTGATAAAAAATTACACCCTTTTGGGGTGAGGATCATTAGGATCTAGTGACAAAGCTGGAAGAAGCACAAAGGCGATGGGAACTAAGGAAAAAAGAAGTAGAGATAGGAGAAATATAGATGGAAGCAATAAGAGAAGAAATAGAAGACCCCTCTCCAGTCTTTTGTGAGGTAGAATGCTCCTTAGCCAAGGCCTTTTGATGATTCTTATACTCACACACAAGTTATTTATAGTAGCTATGGGCACTAGAGGATGCAGACAAAGTAAAGATTGGGGGCTCTTGTTTTACTGGGGGAGCAACCTCCATAGTCATTGCTAGTAGGAGGACTCCTTAGGAGGAATAGGAAGAGGAGGCACATAGAAAAAGAGAGAGATGTGTGTCTTGATAGTGGGCCCCTTTCCTCTCTCTACCTTAGGGGTAGGGGAGGAATAAGGGGAGGCCTTAGAGGCTGAGCCACAAGAATAACCTCATGGGAATACTTCCCCTTGCGATAAAGGGTGGGTCAAGGTACTATGAGTAAAACTGGTAGCTAAAAACATTAAGAGTGACTTACTCCTCTAAGGAAGTGGAAGAGTTTAAGGGAGATAATGGAGGGGTATGGGTTACAACTTCATTGTGAGGTAGTGAGAATGTGGTTGGAAGTCTTGTAGGGTACTCAAATTTTGGACTTGGACAGGGAGGACTAAACCTTCTAGAACCCATATCTACGTTTTGATAGCTTCTCCTTACTACATATCTAGAGGTAGTAGATTGGGTTGTGTAGCTCATGAAAGCATCACAACACATTATCAACTACATGTCTTAACATTAGAGAAGAAACTTTTTGAGACAAAAATAAGGGGGGAATAAAGTTCACATTGGGTTCACCAAAATGTAATTGAGAGGATTCACTACTCCCAAGTCTCTAGGACAAGGAAGAGTCTACAAGGAGTGAATAACCATCAATTACCTCAGGGACAAAAGCTCAAGTGATGAGAGATAACTAAGAGAGAGTTTATGAAATGTTCTTTTATGTTTTATGTTTATTTAGGGAAAAATAACTTTAGGAATCGTGTGAGTAGGCCTTAGAGGTCTCAGGAGATAGACAAAATAGCTCTTGACTAAAGGTTAGGAGCACGGGCCAAGGATGACATTGTGATATGTTGGAATCTCAGTGGGGTGCTAGCTTCTCATACAGACTAGGAATAGAGTCAGTCGCCACAAACACATAGGGTCTACTAATTACCTAAAAAATGAGGTCTAATAGTTTTGATTAATCTAAAAAAATGCAAAAAATCCAAGAAAAACACAACAAGAAGAATACTAAATAAAAAAGTAAATAAAATATTTAACAAAATGACAAGGAGTAAAGGGAAAATGTGAATGCGTGGACCTAGTCCAGCTATGCAACCTCCCACAAAGCTCCACATAGAAAACCTTCACACATGGAAATGGACTAGGAATAGAGTCATTCAACACAAACATATAGGGTCTACTAATTATCTAAAAACTAAGGTCTAATAGTTTTGAATAATCTAACATAATGCAAAAATTGCAAGAAAAACACTAAGAATACTAAATCAAAAAGTAAATAAACTATTTAACGAAATGACAAGGAGTAAAGGGAAAAAGTGAATGCATGGACCTAGTCCAACTATGAAGCCTCCCACAAATCTCCACACGGAAAACCTTCACACATGGAAACAAAAATGTATTAGGTTTGTTTTGGGGCTTGCCTTGGTCAAACCCCCATTTTGGTGTTTCCACCTCCACATACATCCAAATAGACAACAAGATATAAAGATAGATAATAGATGATAAGAAATAACAAGAAAATGATATAGAACATGCAAGATAATAATATGATATTCAATATGAATAATAATGCAATAAAAGGGAAGTGTTACCCTCCCTCCAATTAGCTTGAGAATCCAAACGGAAGTGCAATGCTTTGAGAAGCCTGAAATAAACATGCAAGAACATTGATGTAGAAGAGCTTGAACAAGAAAGAGAGAAAGGAAAGAATGAAGGTTGAGAGATTGTGAGTTGTAAGAAGTGTTAGAAATTGAGAATGAATGGGAGGGAAGAATATGAGTTCAAATGAGAAATTGCATGCAAGAGGGTCATTTTCGAGCATGCTTTTGATTGCAATGGTGTTACACTTCGCAGGTAGGCATAAATATAACACTCCAACAACCATAGGATTAGGAATCTTGTCAATATGTTCACGCGACACACAAACATCAACTTGATGTGAAAGTGTCCCTGATAAAAATTCTCCTGTTGACAGAAAATGATATGGTCAAAGAGAAAATTGTGTTGAATGAACAAGACAACTAAGAGGGTGGGGGGTGAATCAATTGTACCATATTAAAACATCAAAACCCTCAATAGTAATTAGATCGACATACATTCATAAAGCCCTTAATTTGTTATAATTCTTGAGCATGAAAAGCAGATAACAAAAACTAAAAACAACCAACACCATACACAAGAGAACACCAAATTTACATGGAAAACCCTAGAAGGGAAAAACCACAGTGAGGATTAGCTCACAATATAAATAATTGCAAAACTAGTATAAAGAGGCTCACTACCAAAATGGGATGCACTATCCAAAAAGGCTCATAGCCCAGTCCCACTACTAAAATAGAAAGAAGAAAAGAAGAAAAGATGTTACACAGATAACACAATCTTGATGCAACATAAATTCCACCACAACAACTTCAACAAGACTCGTAGCCTTCAAGAGATCAAGATACCTTAGCTAACTACATTTTCCAATATTGCGTTATATCTTGCACTACATTTCACACTTCTACAATTAATTTTACATCATGACATTCAACTCTATTCCATAGTTCATCTCACATCAATTCACCCTGCATTTATATCTTCCACAACTTGGAAAACATCTTTAAGTCAACTACACTTACCTTACACTTTACAAATTCAAAATAGGTTGGCACTAAACATTCCTGTGGTGGATAGGAATGAAAAGTAGACCAAAAAAAAACTTAACTGAGACCCAAATCAACACTCACATGCCATGCTACACCTTCATTAATGCCTGAACATCTTCAAATGTAGTGTAAACACCAAGTTAGCCATTACCCGTGCAATCACCATTAAAATTTGAATTACACGCTTCCTCAAATCAAGGATAAATTACAAACTACATACCATGCTTCAACACAATCTATAATATTCCTATATCATTCTGAAATCCATTAAACTCCTTTGCAACAATTCACACCTTCAGAATATACACAACTTGTACATTCAAACTACACTACCAAACACTGCAACTAAAAATATAACTTATAGAGCACCAAACCATGAATACTCTTAGCGTAGGAAAGAGATCAACACCATCGACATACCTTTAGAATCATAATATCTAAAGAACAACTATGGAGAAGCTCAAAGCAAAAACATTTCTCCCAAACACCTCTATAAGCAATAATACAAAACTAGTTCACACACTGGTGAACATAACTTCCTTTGACCATCGACCTAGAAGCAAAGATTATGGATATAGAAACTCTTAACACCTTTAACCAACATATCCAAACCACACAAGTAGATATTCAACCAAGAAGAAATGCGAAGCAAAACCAAAACACCTCACTAAACCTACATACCTCTGCAACACCTTGTTTCCTTATTTTATCAATTTCTCAATATCCTTGACATCTAAACCATAAATAGAAGCTGATCAAAGAAACACTAAAGGTTAACATCGATAGATTGACTAATGAAATCATAACACACCTAATCAAAGAAACAATCTCTCTCAATCATTGCACAAATGTCACCAATGACAACACAAGCTTGTTGGCATAAATGAAAACACCTTCATACTTGCTACAATCTCCCCCTTTGTCATTGATGGTAACACAAGATGTGAAAAACCATCAAAGACAACATACAACTTTAAACATACTTGTTTCCTTTTCTCTTTCCCCCCCCTTACATAACTAACTCATTACACTCTACCTCCCTTTGATACTTTCCTTTTTCCCATGTCTCATACTCCTTCTGTGTAAACAAATTTTTTCACATGACTTCACTCTCTCTCCCCCTTGAAATGAATGGAAAAGGATAAGATATTTTTCATTTTTCTCCCCCTTTGCCATAGAACCAAGATACTTGCAACTGCTCTAAATAATCCCCCTTAGGAGTACACACCAATCAACTTAGCAACCTCTACATAATGAGAACTCCATACTTCAACAATGTCACTACCTACTCCCCCTAAGAGGTAGCCACCAACATTAGTCCAGAAAAGGAATGCATCCATAGATCCACTAGATTGATGAATCTCCATATACATCTAGTTCAAAAAAGAGGGGAAATAACCCCCAACTTCTCTCAAAGATACTCAAAAGTATCCTTAGGAAGAGCCTTATAAATATGTTAGCAATATGATCCTTTATAGGTACATATTCAAGCTTCACTTCATTCTCCACAACTTTCTCAAAAAGTGATACCTAATTGATATATGCTTTGTTGTTGAACGCATCATTGGATTCTTTGAAATACTGATTGCACTTGTATTATCACAAAAGATAGAAATAGACTCATCATACACCACTTTGGTATCCTTTAATGTTTGTCTCATCCATGGTACTTGTGTACAACAAGATGATGTTGCAATATACTCAGCCTCTACAGTAGATAAAGAAACAAAATCTTGTTTCTTACTAAGCCATGATACCAATATACATCAAAGAAAGAATGCACGACCACTTGTACTTTTCCTATCATCCACATATCCAACCTAGTCTACATCTGTGTAAGCACTCAATGTGAAATCCGTATCCTTAGGATACTACAAGACAAAATTTAGAGTGTCTTTCAAATATTTGAATATCCTCTTCACTATAGCAACATGTGTCTCTTTAGGTTCTTGAAATCTAGCCACTAGATGAACTACATGCATGATATCTAGTTTAGTAGTAGTTAGATATAGCAATCCATCAATCATAGATCTATACTTGCTTTGATCAACCTTAGGGGATTCATCATCCTTAGTCAGTTTGCAACCACTAACCATAGGAGTACATACCAGTTTGGAGTCTTCCATTCCAAACTTCTTCAACATCTCTTTAACATACTTTGATTGTGAAATGAAAATATGTCTTTATTTGTTTGACTGATTTGTAGCCCAAGGAAGAAATTCATCTCCCCAAACATAGTAATCTCAAACTATTTTTTCATCTCTTCTGTAAACCTCCTACACATAGCTTCATTGCCTCCAAATATTATGTCATCAACATATACTACCACTATCAAGATTCAATATTCCTTAACTTTAAAGTAAAGATTACTATCTGCAATACCCTTATTGAATCCTTGCTGTATCAAATATCTATCCAACCTTGCATACCAAGCTCTAGGATCTTGCTTCAATCCATACTTCAACCTACTAACCATATTAGGTTTATCTAACAAATGAAATCCTTATGTTTGTTCCATGTAAAATTATTCTTCTAACTCTCCATTCAATAAAGCAAACTTCACATCCATCTGATAAACTTTAAAGTACTTATGTGTTGCATATGCTAAAAAACATTCTGATTGTTTCCATTCTAGCCACCAAAGTAAATGTATCTCCAAAGTCTATTCCTTCAACTTGTGCATAGACCTTACACACAAGCCTTGACTTGTTTCTTACCACTTCTCCATTCTCATTTATCTTATTTTTGAATACCCACTTAGTTCCAATAATGTTTTTGCTTTCAGGTCTAGGAACCAATTCCTAAGTCCGATTCTTCTTAATCTGCATAAGTTCTTCCATTACCTTTATCCAATATTCATCTTTGCATGCCCCAATCACTGTCTTAGGTTCAACTTTAGAAAGTAAACATAGATTTACCTCTACTTCAGCAACTCTTCTTTTTGTCAACACACCTTTTCTTTTGTCTCCAATAATCTATTCTTCAGAATGATTTCTCTATACATACTTAGGGGTCTTAGGGGTCTTTTTCGAAACTTCTTCCTCTTCATTCTATAATTCTTTTTCCTTATCTTTTTTTTCTTCTCCTCCACAAGCAGGTTCATTTGACTCATATCCATCTATTACCACTTAATTCCTCAAATCTTCATCAACCTTGAAACTTGCACTTTCATGTAATCCTTCTGAGCCTTTTGTTGTAACATCTATGAGCCTTATTTTGATAGAATATCTAAGGAAGATACCTTCACCAGACCTTGCATCAAACTTTCTTAATTTTTCATCATCTCTTTCGATATAACATTTGCTTCCAAATACTCTAAAGTATTTGACAGTAGGAATCCTTCCATACCACAACTCATAGTTTGTGCTATTAGCTCTTTCTTGAACTCTATTAAGTATGTAAACAACAACATGAATTGATTCACTCTAGTAGACTTCTGCTAGGTTAGCTTCTTTCATCATAGTCCTTGCAGCTTCTTGAGTAGTCCTGTTTTTCCTTTTAACCACTCCATTTTGCTAGGGAGTCCTAGGGGCAGACAAGTACCTTTTTATGCCATGATTCTCACAAAACAAGTTAAATTCATTAGAGGTGAACTCTCCACCTCTATCAAACCTTAAAAGTTTGATCTTCAAATCTATCTCATTTTCAACCATAACTTTGAATGCTTTGAATCTATCTAGAGCTTCAAATTTTTTTATAAGAAAAGTAAACCATGTCATTCTAGAATAATTATCAATGAAAAGTATGAAATACTTATCACCTTGAATACTTCTCACTCTTGTAGGACCACAAAGGTTTGTGTGTACCAATTCTAGCAATCCGGTAGAAGATAAGCTTTGAAATCCTTGGAAAATATCTCATTACTTGAACTAGACTAATTCTAACCAAGTTATCAAAATTGATGTGACACATTCTCCTTGCCATAACTAGCTATCATTAATCTAAGTCATAAAACAGTGACCATCAACACCCTTGAGATGATAGATATTTCCATTTGTCCTCTTTCCAGCAACAATCATAGTTCTGGACCCTTTTCTGATCTCACATCCATCATCTTGAAACATAATATTGTATCCTTTGCTACACATTTTTCCAACACTCAAGAGGTTATGCCTTAAACCTTTAACATAGTAAACAACTTTTGTATTATACTTTCCATCAAAACTGATCGATCCTATTCTACAAATCTTAACACTTGAATCATCTCCAAATTTAACAAGTCCTCCATCATATTTTTCAAGTTTAACAAACTTACTTTGTCTTCGATCATGTGATTTGAGCAACCACTGTCAATAACCCAATTGTTCTTGCCCTGTTTGACATGAAAAGTAGATACCAAAGTTCCTCTAGTTTTATCCTTTTTCTCTGGAACACTTTCCTTCACACAACTTTTAGAGTTAGCAAAACCATATTCATATTTTAAAGCCAAGAAAAAATAATAATTATCATCAACATCTCCATAATCAAATTCATCATAAAAAATACCAAAATCTTCTCTAACACAATAGCTTTTATTGATCATTTTTCCTTTGTTTTCCTTGTTCTTATTGTTCAAAATTCTATTTGGACATCTCGAAGCATAGTGACCTATATTTCCACATCTAAAACATTTGAAAGGTAATTTACCTTTGTACTTACCAGTGCCATTTTTCATTCTTCTTACAAAGTTAGCTTCCACATCATCAAGATCATCTCCATCTGAATCTTCAACTTTTTCTAATTTTCCAATCTTGAAGGATGTCTCCACTTTTGCACCATTTTTTAGACCAATTTTCCTTATCTCAAATGAAGTTAGTGTGCCAAAAAACTGATCTCTAGTGCATGCATTAAAATTTACAACTTCCTTAATAGCAGAAACCTTTTCATGATAAGAATTAGGAAGAGTTGTAAGAATTTTCTTTACCACTTTAGGTTCTTTGTCTTGTTCACTAAGACCTCTCATAGCACTTACTAGTTCATCAACCCTCTGCATGTAACTTGTAATTGTTTCATCTTCAGACATCTACCAAGTCTCAAATTATGTCTTCAAATTCTACAACTTGGATTTTTTAACCTTGTGGTCTCCTTCATAAATGCTTTCTAGCTTATCCTAAAATTTAGTAGTTTTCAAATCCATAACTTTCACTAATTCAGTAAGTGCAAGACTACTCAAAAGAAAAAAACCTTACCTTACTATCTATTTCATAGGCCTTGATCTCATCACTTGTGCTTGGTCCATTTATAGGTATGTTATATATAGTATTTATTTCCTTAGTGACATCAAATCTAAGGCAAATCAAATAGCCTTCCATCTTCACTTTCCAGAATGCATAGTCCATGCCATCAAACATAGGGATCTCCTTCTTGCTTGTCATCCTAGATCTACCTCAACTAATTAAGGTTTTCTTCAAGGAACCTTGCTCTGATACCAATTATTGAATGAAAAAGACAATTGAGAGTGGAGGGGTGAATCATTTGTACCAAATTAAAACATTAAAAACCTCAATAGTAATCAAATCCACATGAATTCATTAAAGCCCTTAATCTATTATAATGTTTGAACATGAAAATTAGATAACAGAAGCTGAAAACAACCAACA
Source organism: Sequoia sempervirens (assembly GCA_007258455.2). Lineage (NCBI taxonomy): Eukaryota > Viridiplantae > Streptophyta > Pinopsida > Cupressales > Cupressaceae > Sequoia > Sequoia sempervirens. The sequence goes on from VDFB02000003.1 coordinate 205,449,468, forward strand.
TCATATACAAGAGAACTCCAAATTTAAGTGGAAAAACCTAGAAGGGAAAAAACATGGTGAGGATTAGCTCATAATATAAGTAATTGCAAAACTGGTACAAAGAGGCTCACGATCATAATATGACGCACTGTCCAAAAAGGCTCACAACCTAGGCTCACTGTCAGAATAGAAATAAGAAAATAATAAGATAAGATGTTACACAAAGAACAGAAGCTCGGTACAACAAAAAATCCACCACAACAACTTCAACAACACTCACAACCTTCAAGAGATCAAAATATACCTTAGCTCACTGCATTCAATGATTTTGTGTTATAGCTCGCACTACATTTCACACTTCTGTACTTAATTTCAGCTCACAATATTCAACTCTTTTCCACACTTCATCTCACATCAATTCACCTTGCATTTATACCTTCCACAACTTGAAAAAAATATTTAAGTCGCCTTCACTTACCTTGCACTCTACAAATTCAAAATAGGTCGACACTAAACTTTCTCGTAATGGATAGGAATGAAAAGTGGACCAAAACAAAACTTAACTAGGATCTAAATCAACACTCACACACCATGCTACACCTTTGTTAATGCTTGAACATCTTTGAATGTAGTGTAAACACCAGGTCAACCATTTCCTATGCAAACACCATTAAACTTTGAATTACACACTTTCTCAAATCAAGGACAACTTGTGAACCACATACCATGCTTCAACATGATCTAGAATATTCCTCTATCATCCTGAAATCCATAAACTCCTTTGCGACAATTCACACCTTTAGAATATACACAACTTTTACATTCAGACTACACTACCAAACATTGCAACTAAAAATTCAAATTCTAAAGCACCAAACCATGAATCAACTTGGTGTAGGAAATCAACACCATTGACATAGCATCAGAATTGTAAGACCTAAGAACAATTGCAAAGAAACACGAAACAAAAACATTTCTCCCAAACATCTCTATAAGCAACACTATAAAACTAGTTCACACATTGGTAAATAACTTCCTCTGACTGTCGATCTAGAAGCCAAGATTTTGGATATAGAAACTTTGAACACCTCTAACCAACATATACAAACCACACAAGAAAATCTTCAACCTAGAAGAAATGTGAAGTAAAACCAAAACACCTCTAAAAACCAGAATACCTCTGCAACACCCTGTTTCCTTATTTGATCAATTTTATCAATATCCTCAACATCTAAACCATAAATATAAGCTTATCAAAGCAACACCTGAGGTTAACATCAACAACTTAACTGGTGAGAACATAATGCAACTAAGCAAAGAAAAAATATCTCTCAACCATTGCACAACTGTCACCAATGAGAACACAAGCTTGTTGACATCAATGAAAACACATTCATACTTACAACAAAATGAAGGCTATAGGGATGGGGATTCACATTATCATCTCATTAGGCTAAAGTAAAGGTTGATGTAATGTGAAATTGCATAAGGGTGAAATTTAGTAACATACATGTACCTTGTTGAATTTCAATATGATGTTGAATTAAAAGACAATGTTATAGTAAGTGTGGTGTTTCGGTGCACCACATTGTGGATGATGATGTATTAATTGATCTAGCATGGTTTAGTATGTCTATTTTTATGTATAATTGAGATAAAGTGGAATGTGTTGTGATATTTTCAATTATGAAGCTTTGGATAAATTTTATTTATACCTTGGAAAGAGTAATCCTAGTGGATGATGAGTGTAAATTCTTGGAAAGATTATGGGAATCATTGTTTAATTATGTGTAAAGAAGTGGTTTTATTGCATTTAAAGATGAATTTTGAAAGGAATTTATTTTTTATTCTCTTATGGATGTGAATACCTCATATTGGTGCTTATGTTGTGTATTATGAAGATATTGTATGCAATTTATATATTCATGGGATTGTGGTATTGGGTACCCATCCACGAATGATGTGTTTGGATAAAAGTATAATGGAATCATGCTTTTCACTTTTTCTTTTTTGTCACCTTGTCAAGAGCTCACCCAAGGGTGGTTGATAAGTCAACATGTGTGGGGTTAAGTAGAATCATGGTACACATAGGAAGGCTGTGGTAATATGTTGTGATAATGGAATGAAGTAATCCTTCCAACCATGTCCTTTCTAAGTAGGATAATTCAACTACTTCCCATTGTAATGGACCATTGAGTGGTTTATAGTGTTATCCTATTCCTCATTGTTCTTGATGGTGACATTGACAATGGTGTTGGCTATTTTTTTTACTTTGTGCGAGCCCTTGATTGTGTAAGGTAGGGGTCTTAAAATCATGAATTTTCTTTGCATAAATTTTATGCTTGCCTAAAACCCTAACTATAAATAAAACCCCTATTCTTTTGTTCAAATCTCACATTGACTGGTTATTAGGGTCACCTAACACTTATGTCATAACTTGAGGGTGTCTCTCCCATTTTTCAATTGAACCCTTACATTAGAAAACCAAGTGATCCCTATTTCCATAAATATTTTATTGTATCACTCTAAGGTCTCAAGTCTTCCTAGGCCCCATGGGACACATGTCAACATATTGCATACCATCTTCAGTTTGGGGAGACTCTTATTTTATCATTTTCTCTCCTTATGAATCCTCGAAATGTTGACAAGTGTCACTTTCTTACTGTATTCCAAATTTGCATAAAATTATTATTACTAAAGGAAAAGGTAGTCTACAGAGCTATAGAATGAGCCCATGTGTCATGTTTTCACCATTCCATGGGACATTACAAGGAAAACATAAATGAAGCACACAAAACTATAGATTTTGGACATGTGGCATATTTTCACATGCTCTTCATTTTGTGGAGGATTTTTCCTTGTTTCATCTTCCCCATGAAGGTGTGAATCCTTTCCACATTCCTAGAGTTGCTACTTTTTTTATTGGCTATGAATACTTAAACATATTAACTCTTTTTAATATTATTCAAACTTGGTCAAGAAAGCTCGATCGATGATTTTATTAGATCGACAGTCCACATTCAAACTTCCACAATAGATAACCACACTAGTTCATGGGAATTCCTACATTCATGGCCAAGCAACATCTTTAGCTACTAGGATCAAATTTTATCTTTGTAGGGCTTATCCTTCATAACTTTCCATGTCATATTCAATGCAAAAGTGACACCCATGCTTCTTTATGTGTTTCAGGGACATTCCTTCTATTGCAAGCCTAATTTCATATAGATTTTGTAGTTCTCTACTCTGCACTTATAGAGCATTCATTGGAGAGACATGGTGTACACATTAGGGTTGTCTAGCCTTATCTTCTACATGAAATTTGATGGCCAAATCCTCTACCTTAACTCTAATCAGATTTTTAAAAATTACTAACCTTGGTAGGGTTAGGGTTTGGTTTGAAGTCATCTGAGTTATGCTTGAACTATAAAGACAAAAAAATGTATTCATTCTAAGGGTCTTCTTTAGCTCCTTTAAGGTTTTTCTCTATCAGACACTACACTTTGCATTCTGCCATTGCAAAGATTACGTTTATACTTTATGTTAATGAAATTTAACCTTTATCATTGCTATCTCTTATAGGTTTGTGTAGAACTTTATTGTTGTCATGTTTGAATGAGTGTTTTAGTTGTTTTTATTAATATATGGTGCTATCTAAAGGAGGAAGAAACACTTTTATGACTTGGTGTATCACCTACTATTTCCCTTCTATGTATACCTTATATCCCTTTCCCCATGATGAACCATTAGAGTAGGGTAGTGGTAGGATTTCATGTGTTGGATTGGACCAACACATTTGCACTTAGAACATAAGAGGAAGCCAAACTTTATTTGGAGACTTGACCTCAATTTACAATATCCCACACCTTTAGGTCATTTTCATCAAGTGTCATTTGAACACTGAGCCTATGTTCATTAGGGTGTAGTTTTATGTGACAACAAGTTTTTGGCATACCTAGTGGGACCAATCTAAGTCCAATGATCAACTTCACTAAATTATATTGATAAAGTGGTGATATTCTCAACATCTTAGCCTTTGGAGGCATTCAAAGAAACTACTTGAAAAATATGCATTTAAGGGAGGACTCTACAATCAAATTGGTGACTACTATAACTCGGTAAACTTGGTTCTAGATCAAACTTACAAATTTCATGCCAATGATTCAAAAAAAAGATTCTTCTAGAGGTAATTTTCAATGCACTAAACTATCATTTTCTATATCTATAAGAAGAAATAAACACTCCTTATCACCTATAAGGATAAGTAAAAGTCCTAAAATTTCATCCCCTAGAGCTCAATCTACGCCACTTTTGGGTAGATTATTTCTATCTAGAACACCTACTACTTAGAAAAATAGACCATTATTCCATATGTATGTATCCTTCAATGGAGGGAGCTCCTTTATTTTGGCTCAAAGAGATGGAATACCAGTCGACGTCTTGAAAATTATTCCCCATTGCACTATCGAGTCATCTACAACTCCAACAAAACACATCCTAGAGGTGGAAAATATATGTTGTGTTCATAATGTAATATAATATAATGTGGTTGTTAGACTCCTAGCCACCTCCTTGAAAGGAAAGGCACTAAAATGGTACTGATGTCTACAACATAACTCCATTCATAATCAAAATGGGCTAGTTAAAAAACTATGCAAACACTTTGAAGATAAGAGTGTTCATTTGTCTTTGGTAGAGCAATTGACCACAATAAAGAGAGCACTTGATGACTTCATGGGAGAATTAACTATAGATTTCAAAAGACTTGGGGTAGAATCCCTGTCTTAGTGAAACCTTCATTGGAATATGCTTTCTTGTATTTCTTAAGGGCTCTTAATAGTGACATAGTTGTTATGATTCAGTCAATGGGTGGTTCCACTCTACCTCGTGCTTATGACTATAGACACTAAAAATTGTCCTTTGCCTATGAACACCATTTTTCCTCATCAATCCCTTTCTTCCCTAATAATTAAATAATTTTAATTATTTGATTATTGTCTAAAGTCATATTTCTTCTATTAATTAAATAATTTTAATTAATTATTTGATTAATTCATTTCTTTCTTTTTATTTCCTCTTTTCTGATTAGTTAAATAAATTATATTTATTTAATTACATCACTAATGCCCCCTTTCTTTCTATAATTATATATATATTTATTTTATTATTGTCATCTACTATAATTAAATAATTTTTTTAATTATTTAATCATTCATTATCCTTTTCTTCCACTTTTGAAATAAATCATTATTTAATTGAAAAAGTCAACTTTCCCTCCTCTTCTATAGTTAAATAATTATTTTAATTATTTAATTATTCACTTTCCCTCCTAAATTAAATAATTTTATAATTATTTAGTTTCCTCCAACAACTTCTTTTTATGTGCCAACCTCTTTATCCATGCCATTCTTATCTCTTCACATCTGATTCAATTTCCACCCTTGATTAGATTATTTTATAATTTAATCTCAATCATCCATCCTTAACTAAGTCCCATCTTTTCCCTAATTTTTCCCTAATCCTATTTCATACTTCATCTTTCAATCTTGGCCATTGATTTTCATGTCTTATTGGCTTTTAATCATAGCCCTTCATTCACATTTGATTTTCTATAAAAGAGACCTATCATTTTCATTTCAACCCTACCTACACATTGAGTTCAAGCATTCAAGGAGACAGGTACAATCCTCAATATTTTGCTATCATTATCACTAAGCTTATTACATACTAAAAATCTGAGGGCAATCAAGCATATAAAGCAAGATGGAGAAGGACAATGGAGGTGAATCAACCATGGCATAGATATATTGGTAATATTTCTTCATGTTTTTATGTTTCAATGTTCATTTGTGCTTCATTGTTGGTTTAGGGGCTCCAAGGTTTGAATTTTATTGATTCATGCCTTTAATTTTACCCTATTCTACATTGGTGAACTCGACGTGAACAAATTAGATTTGAAAGAATTTTTGAGAAATTTTGAGTTCCAAGTCTGTGATGCAACTATGAGCTTGAATGATGCATTTGCAAGATCGTGCACTGTATTTACGTTATGACATGAAACATTCATCAAATCCTGCAATACATATGCAAAAAGCCAGAGCACAAGGATATAGGGAAAATCATCTTTTTAGTCTATTTTTGGGATTCTCTATCATTTCTTAGCTTTCTGGTTTTTGTTTTCATGTATCGACATCATAATTGCATCATTTCTATTTAAGGATTTTCTAGATTTTTCCAAATTTGAGTGTTTTTGTAGCTTTCATGCTTTTGCAATGCATCTATTTGGGGATTCACCATAATTGTTTTCAACTGTGCACTATAGTCGCTTGCTAGTTAACCATAGTCATTGACTGGTGCACCACATTTGTTTCAAGATGGTGAGCCACATTTGTGATATTGTGAGTTGCATTTGCCTATTATTTCTTATTAGGGATTTAATTAGGGGTTTTTCATTTTATAGATTAGAGGTTTTAATGTTACTAATTTCTAGTTAGCAGCTTGTGGCTTACATTTGGAGGAGAAATTTGCATTTAGAATTACTAATCCATATTTTGTAGGGTTGTTTATTTTTTATTAAGATAGCAACATTTTGATTTTGCAATATCCTTTAGACACACTCATTGGGTTAAAAATAACTTGCATTTACACTCATTGGTTTAAAAAGAACACAACTTGCATTCTACACTCATTGGTCTAAAAAGAATAACGACTTTTCATTTTTCACTCATTGGTTTAAAATGAACAAACAACTTGCATCAAGTGTCTTTGCAATTATCACACTTTCAATTTGGGGAATAAAAAGAACCATTATTTGTCTTGTCTTGTGATCTTGTTCTTGTTTTAAGGTGTGTATGATCTTCCCTCGCACTTTGTGTGATCTTGGGAATAAAAAACACTTCTTAACATTTACATTTTCACACCACACATTTGGTTTTCTAAAGGTTAATGAATTCTTGCTAGTGTGAGCAAGTACATGTGTATTCTCTCTCCTCACATCTTTGTATGACCATGGAGATCAAAAAAATTGTACTTGTCTTAATTTTATTATACCACTTTAGATAGGGCCTTCCCTTGAGACACATCTATACAAATAACTCATTGGAAACACAAAGCTTTTTTTCCCTCAAACTGCTATATAAAAGGGTAAGACTAAATTCAAGCCCAAATTTCCATTAGCCTTCATTGTATTGTGCCAGTTTGAAAGAGAAAATTACCCACATTTACATGAGGTATTTTTAGTACCACTAGTAGGATTGGTTTAAGCCTTAAGTGGCTTGTTGGATGTTTGCAAGGTGGTAAGTCCTTGAGCAGTGACTAAAAGACAAACTAGTTAGAGGCCCACACTTATTGATAGAGTTTTGGCATCATTCTTAGTGCAGGGGATGTGCATCATGCCTCAAAATATTTTACACTCACCATATGGATCCCTCGAGATGAGATAGAAATCCATGATGTTGTATAAGTTACTTGTTTTACTTGTAGCTTTCCTAAGAGAGGGTGATTTGGGTTATCCTTCCATTCCAAGAGGCCCCTATTATTTTTCTCTCACAAGAAAAGAGTGCAAACACCCCCTAAAGGTGTTCTCCACTCGCGTCAAAGGATATTCCAAGTTGTGTGCCTGAGAGTGCTGCCATTGGCCATTGAACTTGGGGTAGGATGTGTTTTATGTGTGTGAATTATCTTCAAATTATGTTTAGAACTAGGGTAATTGGGGTGAATAACCCTAGAACATACACATTACACTCACAAATTTTGAACATTCAAATAGCCAATACTTTTCTTCAGATTGTTTAGTGTGTTTTCCATCACATTTCATGAAAACCAAAATGAAAAATTAGTAAAAAAAATTCAAAATAGGGCAAAACACACTATTCACTACATCTGTAGACTATAAACCACAATTGCTTCACATAACACCACATCTACTGAAAACTAGTGCACCACATTTGTATCTCATAACAATGCATTTGACAATCCATGCACCACATTTTCTAGTTGACAATTTTTTTAGGAAATTCTAGTGTGGTCTCATTTCTAATCAATTCTTGACTATAATAATCTTGTCAGACTATAGACTTGCTCAACTCAGATCAGTCATCTTTCATGTAGGTTTCCATTACATTAGTTACATTTTAGGTCAAACCCTAGGTTCACTCATTAGTTGCATACACTTTTGAAGACTTTAGAATAGGAAACTTATCAGACTTTTGATTAGATCATTGCTATAAACTCAAATTGTCTTGACCTTGTCTTTCCATCAATCAAGTTTTTGTCATTTAAGTTGGTCCTTTAAACTCATAAGTCTAGTTTGAGGCCACCTTGTCAATCATCATCACTTTAGTCCTTTTCCTTTTAAGGTCTTGTTAATTATATTTATCACTTTGGACTATCTTAGTTTGGTTAGTAGCCCCTTCTTAGGTTCACCAAAAGTGTTTAGCTTTCATATTAAAACTTTAATTCATTCAAAAACTTTCATCACAACATTATTGCATACTTTAGTCTTCAGTCATAACATAGATTTTGGGATCATAAGTGGCATTATCACAATCTCAATTTTGACTATTATCACATGGTACCTTATCTTGGTCTTAGTAGCATCATCAATTGAAATTCTTATATATTAAAAAATCCAAAAACATAGGATAGTTGCATACCTTAGTCTTAGTCCTACCATTGCATTTTCATACTCCACTCATCACATTTGGAAGTCTTTTATGGTCCAAATGAGATTACAAAGGAAAAGAAAAGACATGGACTTCATCCAAGAAGAAGGTGAATTTTACAATCATACTAGCAACATGAATTTTGGTTCTTCTTCCAATGAAGCACCTAGGCCATAATCATCATTTCCCAATCCTTTTGAAAAATTCATGATAAATGACAAACAAAGACCTATAACTGAAGAAGAGGTTAAGGCAGCAACCCAAGGCCCTGAAGTAGCATGGTTTGTGGATGAGATAGTATCACAAGACCCACAACAATTCCTAGAAAAACTATTACAAAGTGGGGATAAACTTCCTCATGGATTTGATGTTAACACACTTTAAGCAACACCAATCAATAAGATTACACAAAGCCAAGGACATGATACATCTACTCCTAAACACACTATCCCTTAAATAAATGCTACTATACCATTAGGAGGGATAACACAAGGCTCTACCATAGTCCATACACAAGGATCACAAGCCATGACACAACCCTTTGGAACTACAATTAATCCATTTGGTTCATCATCTAATGCCATGGGTACATCATCATCCAATCCCTTTTCAATGGGTAGAAACAAACTATGAAAGGTTCATATCCATGGACCCAAGCCACAAACGAACACCACACCAAACAAAAATTGGAATTAAAACATCAACACATCACAAGGTCCTACTTCAAGCATTCCTCAACAAAGAAACAAACAAGGGCCTTTCCACCAATATAGCAAACAAAACACACAAGGTAAAACTAGTTCAAGTCTATTACAAACACAATTCAATATGAAAACTTCTCACACCCAGCAAATTCCAAATAACACCTCACATATCCAAACCCAAATTCCAACTTTCACCTCACATATCCAAACTAAAATTCCAACTTTCACTCCACACATCCAAACTTAAATTACATCTTTTACTCAAAACATGCCAAACCAAGACACGACATATACATCTAGAATCAACACCAATTCATCCACCCAAAATATTGGATTGAAAAACACAAACATGGACCCATATCATAATGTAGTTGCCAATGTAGTGGAGACATCTCTCACTCAAGTTGATGTCTTAGCAAACCAAATGCTTGCCCTACAAAAAAAAGTGGATAACATGCAAATATCGACAAAAAGACTTATTCAACATAAGAGTTATGTCCATACCCCTTTCACAAAAGCTTATACATGCCTCTATTTGCTTATAATTATGTCATTCCAAACTTTACCAAGTATAGAGGAAAGGGGAACACACTTGAGCATGTAAGGGAATTCCACATGCTTTAGACATCACATTAGAACAAACATATCTCATGAGGTCATATTCAAGAAGTCTCACAAGACAAGTCCTTGAGTGGTTTACCCACTTATCTATAGGCATAAAAACATGGGACAAATTAGTTGATAAATTTGTGACACACTTTTCTTATAAAATTGAAGATGACATTGACATAGCCACATTATGTCATACAAAAACAAGAAGGTGAGATATTTATAGCATTCTTCTAAAGATATAGGAGTCTAGCTAGTCGATGTCCTTACAAGATTCCTAAGAAGAAAAGAGTTGTCATGTTCATAGGAAACTTGATCACATACTTAAAATATCAATTGCAAGTCCTTTGTTGCATCGCATTTGTTGACCTAGTGGAAAAGGGAACTACACTTGAGAAGACCCTTTTTGCAAAAGGGGAGCTTAAAACTTTCAACAAAAATGCCCAAAGTACCTCAAATGACAAAAGTAAATACTGGGATCACAATAAGAATGTTACAAATTAAAAAGTTGTTGACGCAAAGGATATACATAAAAATAGTCCTACTTCACACTTAAAGGACCTAATGCACTAAAAAAACCACCACACATCCCTGAGAAAAAAACAAACTCTATTCAGAATTACCAAGAACCTAGACCTCAAAGGAATTTTCCAATGAGATGCAAATACACTCCCTTAGGGGAACCAATTGAATTCATCCTAAAAAAAATTTTGCAGTCAAAGGTCATTCAACTTTCAGAGGTAAAACATAATGATCCAAGGAAATTTAAACCTTCACGATGGGATGACAATGCCTTTTGTGATTATCACCATATCAAGGGACACAAAACTTCATCATACAGACAAATCAAGAACATAATACAATACCTAATTGAAAATGGTGTCATAAAAGTGGATAGCCAACAAAAAACCTCCAATAATTACGATACAATCTTTAAGAATCCTTTACATGACAATGAGATAGGGAAGTACTCTAGTTTGTGTGCAAAGACCAATAACCAAGCTAATTTCACTCGTGTCTCCTATAACTATACCAGACATCATATTCAATCCTCAAATGAACATGTCAATACCATCACCATCAAGAAGCAACCAAAATGTGCAATAACCACATGAAAAACCAAGGTGACCCTACAAGGTGATCCCCCCCAAACAACAAGAAAAAGCATAATATAACCTATTAGACCATTTGGGGAAAACACCTGCTCAAATCTTGGTCCTTGAGTTACTTTATATATCCCTTGAGCACAAGGCTATTCTAGACAAGGCTTTACAAGACACGTCAATACCAACTAACCTTGATGTCAATCAATTCCAGGAAATGGTGGGATACTTAGCCAACACTTACCATGTCACTTTTTCTAAACAAGAATATTCATCTCAAAAGTTCCATCATAATGACCCCTTGCACCTAGAAGTCTACGTGCATAAACAAAAAATTAGATAAGTCTTGGTAGATGGTGGAGTAGGATTAAACATTTGTACTCTAAAATTGGTTACGACGCTAGGTTTCTCTAAAGCTTGTGGGGAAACAACAAAGAGCATTATTATAAAAGCCTATGATGATGAAGAGCTCTCCTCCAAGGGTGTTATAACATTACCAATTAGAGTTGGACTTGCAATATTGGATACCACGTTCCAAGTCTTGGACTTGGATCTCCCTTACAATCTTCTTCTTAGTTGACCATGGATTCACACTATGATAGATGTTCCATCCACATACCATCAATGCTTGAAGTTATCCTGCAACAACATTGAGATCACAATAGCTGGTGACCCTAACCCTTTTTAGTAGCAATCTAAGAGGAACACTCGAATAGAAAGTGCTAATAAATGAAGAAGCTTCATCGTCCACTTCATCCCACTATATCGATCCTTCCACCTTATCCAAAGCATCCACTTCCAAAACTCCATCTTTCAATCCCAAGATCTAGGTCCAAGATAAAGGATGTGGAGAGTATCATATTAAGACATCCTATTGTGTCAGTCAAATACTTGAACTACCTAAGACAAGTATGGTAGGCCGTTGGTATTAAAATGGAAACCTAAGGTCCATTATCTAAGCATCTCCCATGACAATGTTCACAAAATGGGGGAGAACTAAGTAAGGAAGCCATTAATGAAGAAGATGTCACCACATGGTTATATAAGGAAGAAGAAGACATCTAGCCTAAGCAACTCCCAAATGAACAGTATGGAAAAGGCTTTGAAATCAAGACACACAAATATTATGATGGACATACTGGACTTGGTTTTCACAACAATGGGATGATATAACCTTTGCCACTATCTGTAAGACCAAAGAACTTAGGACTAGGGTTCATACCATTAAAAGTGAAGGCTCCTAGTACTAATGTACTTTTGAATGAGGAAGTGAGTGCCTCAAAGGATATCAAGACATCCAAGGACTACCATACTGAGACTCTCTCCAACAAATGGGAGTGGGAATCTTACACATCCAATGATTACAACCTAGCCAAGACATTAAAAGAACTTGACCTATCTGATACCTTGACCAAAGTCCCTAACAATACTTTCATTTTTGTCTTATCCACCCATTCATTGAACCTTGGAAATACTAATGATGGCATGCCCTTAGTGTACCTACAATTGATAGATTGGGACCAACAAGGACCTCCAACCTTAGATGTATTTGAAAATGATGAAGCAATCATCAAGTTCATGGGATTACACGAGGGAATTCCTAATTGAGATCATAAAGCTAGTTTTACCATAGAATTAGATAACATGACCTATTTTGGGGAGTCTGTCCACCCCTACAATCACAAAATTGAAAACAATAAAACAAAAAAAGAAAGGTCTTTAGGTGAAAACTGCAAGGCACCTCTAGACCATGAAACAGTAAAAATAAAGGACACATCCAAGGGTGAAAACATCTCAAAGGTTCCCAAGGATGGAGGGTTGGACCTACTTCCCATAAACTAAGAGAAATCACCTATGCTCATTGAAAAATCTATCAAAGTCAACACAGGTTTGGATGAAAATCCCAAAATTGCCCACTTTGTAGCATCATTGAAAGAGACAAAATAGCCAAAGTCTCATGCCTTTTTCATAAAATGAAAAATCAAATTTTCTTTGTCTTATGCCGTTATGCCTGGTCTAGATCATGAGTTGGTTTTACATCATTTTCCATTGTTCCCTAATGCTAAACCAATCAAGCAAAAAATCAGGGAAATGTATCCACAAATTTCCCTATTGGTCAAGGCTGAGTTAAAGAAGTTATTGGATGTTGGCTTCATTCAACCTATCAATTATGCCAAGTGAATTTCTAATCTAGTATTAGTGACAAAGCTAATAGGAGGAATCTGCATATGTATTGATTTCCAAGATTTGAACAAGGTGTGTCCAAAAGATGACTTCCACCTACCAAATATTGACATTATCATGGACTTAATGATAGGCTACGAGAAGATATCCCTCATGGATGGTTTCTCAGGATATAATCAAATTAAGATAGCTCCTAGAGACCAACACAACACAACCTTCACATGCCCTTGGAGAACATACTATTGGAATGTCATGGATTGAAAAATGTTGGGGCTACATATCAATGCACCATGGTCGTGATCTTTCATGACCTCATGCACACTATTATGAAATAATACATGGATGAACTATTAGCCAAGTCATTAACATGGAGTGATCATCTGCGAGTATTAGACAAAATTTTGAAGAGGCTAGAAGAATATAAGGTACAATTGAATCCTAAGAAATGAGTACTTGGGGTAACATTGGGAAATCTCCTATGATAAATTATTTCTAGAAGAGGTATTGAAGTCAACCCTACCAAATTAGAAGATATCATAGACATGCCACCACCTAGCAACATAATTCAACTACGAATATTACAAGGAAAGCTCCAATCCATCTGAAGGCTCATCACACAGCTCACAGACAAATGTCAACTATTCCAACACTTGTTAAGAAAAGTTGTACCATTTATGTGGACAAAAAAATATCAAGAAGCTTTTCAAAAAATAAAGGATTACTTGTTAACACCACTAGTCCTAATGCCATTTGTCAATGGAAGACCTCTTATACTCTACATATTAGCAACTAGATCAGCGCTGGGGGCATTACTTGCATAGAATGATGATGAAGGTGGAGAAAGAGAAATTTACTATATCAGCCATACACTTCTGGGATATGAACTCAACTACATCCCTATCGAACATTCCAATCTTGTATTGGTTTTTACCACTCAAAGAATTATGAATTATATTTTGAACCATTAGACAAAGCTCATAGCCAAAATAGATCCATTGAAGTATCTTCTCAGCAAAGCAACTTTGATAGGTTGGTTAGCTAAATGGGTGATGATACTAAACTGATTTTACATTCAATATGTTGGACATAAAGCCATAAAAGGATAAGTCATAGCCAACCAACTCATAGATTCACCTAAGAAATTAGATCATCCATTGGTTTCCTATTTCCTAAATGATTCTATATTCACACTTCAAACTTTAGCCACATGGAAGTTATACTTTGAAGGATCCCACACAAGTCACGGTTCAAGAGCAGGCATATTGTTTGTCACACCCAAAGGTGATACCATACCTAGTTCATTCAAGTTTCCTTTCTCTTACACCAAAAAAATAGTAGAGTATGAGGCTTTACACATAGGACTTCACGTGGCTATCAAATGGAAGATCACAAGCCTTCATGTGTATGGGGACTCACAACTAGTTATCCAACAAGTTAATGGTGACTATAACACAAAGGATGAAAAGCTAACTCCTTATAAGTGGATGGTTGAAAGTTTCAAGAAGTACTTTGAATACCTTATCTTTTGGTAGGTCCCTCAAATTCAAAACAAGGTAGTCAATGCAATGGAAATAATTGGTTCTCTCTTGGGTATCCCAAAAAATGTGTCGCAATATGAGTTCTTGGTAGAGAAGCTATTGATCCCTGCCTTTGATATTAACGAGTTTGAGATGGTATGTGAACTTGTTGGTCCTAAATCCCCTTGTACCAAGAAATTTATTACTACTTATATGACCAAGTTATTTCCCCTGACCTATCCACCAATCAACGCAAGACTTTCATTTGCAATACTTCTAGATACGACATCATCGGTGACACTCTTTATCATCGAAGCCTAGACAACACCCTACTATGATGCATCAATATTGATGAAGCACAAATGAACTTACAAGAAGTAAATGAAGGTATATGTGGAGCCCACTCTAGTGGTTTGAATCTAGCTAAGAGGATCATGCATGTTGGATACTACTAGCCCACAATGGAATGTGACACATACCATTTTTTGAAGAAATGTCAGCAATGTCAAATTCATGGAGACCTAAAATATATGCCAGCTCAAGAACTTTAGTTGATCACATCACCATAGACCTTCTTCCAATGGGGACTCGACCTCATAGGTAAAATCCACCCCACCTCATCTATAGGTCATAAGTTCATTATCACAGTGACCGAGTACTTCACCAAATGGATCGAATCTATTCCCATGACATACATTACCGACAAACTATTGACCCCCATAGTTGTCGTTGCACCAAAAGATTGACCTATTAATGCCTGATACAATTGCCAGAGTTAACGGATCCACAAGAGGAAGTTAAGCCATGTCACAAATCTTAAGGGGAGTGCTGACCATCTGCTAACAATCTCCCCCTCAACATTACCCAAGGTTATTCAAACTTGACACCTTTGGCTCTGATACAACTTGTTGGCCCCACGTTTGCTATTGCACCAAAAGGTCAACCTGTTAATTCCCAATACAACCGCTAGAGTTAATGGATTGATGGGATGTGGTTAAGCCATGTCACGAATCTTGAGGGGAGCACTAAACATCTGCCAACACAAAAAAATTTCAAAATTTATTCTTAATTACATCATTTTTTGGTATGGTGTCCTACAATCCATCATCATTGATAATGATCACCCTTTTAAGAACCAAGATGTCCATCAAATATGCTAGAAATTCCATATCCAGCATAACTGCCACCCCATACTACCCACAAGGTAATGGCCATGTTGAGGTGTCTAACAAAACCATCATCAAAATCCTCAAAAAGATTGTCAATCATGTTGGTCGTGACTAGTACCTTCAACTTAATCCTGCCTTATGGGCTTATTGCACTAGTATCTGCACTCCCACAAGAGCCACACCATATTCCTAATATTTGGTTTTGAGGCCATGTTACCTATGGAGGTCGAGTTACCTTCCTTGAGGGTATCCATGCAAGGGCTCATTGATGATGAAGAATATCATGTATCCAAACTACATGACTCAAAAATGTTAAATGAGCAGAGACAAAACACGTTGGTCCATTTACAAGCTTATCAAAATCATCCCCATCATTGCTACATCAAGAAGATTTTGGTCCAACACTTTGAAATTGGTGACCTATTTTTAATGGAAAATCCTAATAATCAAGCATAAAAAGAAAAGATAGAAAAGTTTTAACCTAATTTGGCCGGGTCCCTCTATCATCACAATAGTATATAGGTCTAGGGCATATCAGCTTTCAACTCTTGAAGGTCAACAATTGTCAGAACCTATCAATATCTTGCACTTGCGAAAATTCTACACCTAGCTTTAGAGAGACATGTCAAAACCTAAAAAAAAAATGAAAAATGAGAAAAATTATCACCCTAATGAAAACTTGGAAAATAGGCATCTTGGTTACACCAAAAAAATAAAAAAATCAAGAAAATAGTAAAGATACATAATCCATCCAATAGTGAAAACCACTTCAGTGGCACTTTGAATAAGTACCATGGTGAAAACCTGACAAATAGGTGCAATGTGTAGTCGATCTTTGCTCCATCATCTAGCATCATTCTATCTAGTTCCCCCCCCTCACTAATAATAATTCACTTTCACAATCTTGTGCATCATCCATAATAATGCTTTGTTGTCCTTCCCATAGCTTGGAACAATTAGCATTTCACATCTTTTTCCTTTCATATCTACTTGCAATAACATTTATCCCATGCCATCCCTGATAAATTGGTCCTATACCTGACTAAGGGCAAGTCCTTAACTGATGTCTTCAATAGATCCTATGACTTGTTGTTGGAGGTCACCATATCAAAATCCAAAAAAATCAAAACATGTCAATAAGTAAAAAAAATCAAAATATGTCAAAAAGTCCAAAAAAATCCAAATAACCTTTCAAAAATCCCAAAATAGAGTAAGAGTCAGTCATGTCAGTACAAGTCTAGTCGAACTACATTGTCTTTGCATGTATAATGTAGGCAAGGCCATCAATTGATGAGTCCTTGACATAATAGGTCAATCCTTTAGGGTTTCTCGAATAAAGTCAATCATAAGTCAATCCATAATAAATAAAACAAGGTCAAGTCCAATAGAACCATGAGGTCTCTATGCATTGTTACATAAGAAAGGCACTAGGTCGATCCTTTAGGGTTTGTCGAGTCTATCACTATTAATCCCTAATAAATAAGACATTGTCAAATCATACACATACATCCATCTAAACCTCATCCAAAATCATGAATCAATAGACAAGCTATCCAACTAGTCTTCAAGTCAAATCAATCAATTTCCTAATCGGTCAAACATCAAATCAACATCAAAATAATAAACCATGTCATTTGTTTTATACAAGATGTGTCCTTCCTAAAACTAGACATTATCATTTATCAATTTTATCATTTTCCTTATACAGGTGGTCACATGATCGAAACTAGACTTAACATCTTATACGTGACATGTTTTCTCTCCTGAAACCAAACATTGTCAATCAATCAACCTATTAATCAATTAGTCAATCAAATATTAGCAAACAATCATTGGTAAATGATTTGAATGGATGTTGACTTTGTTAGTCTAATTTTTCTTATCTTTTTGTTTTTTATCTTTTGGGTCATGTTACTAGCTACCTCATGGATGTCCCATGAAGGATTTAGAGGAGAAATGATGTCTCATGACTTGCTTTTTCTTTGATTGATGTTCGTGGATTATCACGGAAAAAAGACTGGGGAAACTTTACTCCTAGTATGAGTCAAGACATTCCTTGTTTGACGACTATCTATTTTTGCAAGTGGATAACTTTGCACATCTTGGTCTATGCCATATCATGGTGTTTATTATCCATTTGACATATTTTTAACACCCAATGATGATTATTTGCAAAGCCTAGTATCTATCAAGAAAAATATCAATCTTTCCTTGTCTCGACTAACTCCATGCTAACATTTTCCTCTCTCTAACATTTCCCTTCATTAATTGTTGCATTCTTCTGCTATCCAAATTGCTTATCAAAATAATTTTTTAATTTTTTTGAAAAATGGCAAAATTTTTTGAGGGGGCGTAGGTTTACTCCATTTTCCTGTCAGCACATTGAGGCATATTTTGAACTAAGTTTCTTTGACACAATGTGATAAACTACATTGTATCAAAGAGGGGCAAAATGTAGACACTAAAAAGTTGTCCTTCGCCTGCAAACACCATTTTTCCTCGTCAATCCCCTTTCTTCCCTAATAATTAAATAATTTTAATTATTTAATTAATTAATTTGTTTCCTTTTATTTCCTCTTTTCTGATTAATTAAATAAATTTTATTTATTTAATTACGTCACTAATGTCCCCTTTCTTTCTATAATTAAATAAACATTTATTTATTTAATTATTGTCATCTTCTACTATAATTAAATATTTGTTTTAATTATTTAATAATTCATTATCCTTTTCTTCCATGAATTAAATATTTTTTTTAATTTAATTACTTACTAATTTGTCCTTTTCTTCCACTTTTATATTAAGTCAGTATTTAATTGAAAAATTCAACTTTCCCTCCTCTTCTATAGTTAAGTAATTGTTTTAGTTATTTAATTATTCACTTTCCATCCTAAATTAAATAATTATTTAATTTCCTCCAACAACCTCTTTTTATGTGCCAGCCTCTTTATCTATGTCATTCTTATCTCTTCAGATCTAATTCAATTTCTGCCCTTGATTAAATTATTTAATAATTTAATTTCAACCATCTATCCTTAACTAAGTCCTATCTTTGCCCTAATTTTTCCCTATCCCTATTCCATACTTCATCTTTCAATCTTGGCCATTGATTTTCATGTCTCATTTTCTTTTAATCCTATCCCTTCATTCACATTTGGTTTTCTATAAAAGAGACCTATCATTTTCATTTCAACCCTACCTACACATTGAGTTCAAGCATTCAAGGAGACAAGTACAATCTTCAATATATTTCTATCATTATCACAAGGCTTATTATTGCATACTCAAAATTTGAGGGAAATCAAGCATATAAAGCAAGATGGAGAAGGACAATGGAGGTGAATTAACCATGGATAGAGATATTGGTAATATTACTTCATGTTTTTATGTTTCTATGTTCATTTGTGCTTCATTGTTGGTTTAGGGGCTCTAGGGTTTGAGTTTTATTGATTCATTACTTTAACCTTAATTTTACCCTATTCTACAATAACATTACCATAAGGGTAGAATTTTTTTTGATATAATTTGGGAAGATAGTTCCTAGGCTACCAATGCCTCTATTTCCAAAGCTCCCTCTTCAACAACCCACATTGGCTCTAATTCCAGTGGATTCCACCCGCTGACCATCTATTTTTGCTACACCTTTGAATGAATTACATGCGTCAAAGATAACAAGTTTCCACAATCCATATAGTTAATTTTAAAATATTTCTAGATTCGATTGTGTGTTAATTTTTGCATAAAAAATTAACAAAATAGGTAGCCATACCAAGGGAAAAACCAATGGAAATATACTAAACCCTTGAATATCATAAATCAAAATGCTGCCAACACATCAAAGGCTCTTGTACCAACTTAGAACAATCTATCCCATGAGCATGAATGGTGTTACACATGTGAGCAACCCCATAACCAAAATTATTGAAAAAGTGGAGAGTTTGTGAAAACTTTGGTGGTTCAGAATGAAACCTCCATCTTAGGGAAAAAAATTGATGCAAACAAAACAACTAGTAGTAGGCATGAAAATTTGTGTGAGGACTCTTCATTGGTCAACTAGGATGAAGAATATTTTTGTGGTATAAATCAAGTGGATACTAATGTACTATCCCATAATACAAGGTCAAAGAAACGAGTAATGGAGGGTAGTACATCTTCCATGTTTGGAAAAGCTTCAACTTACCAATAATCTAAAAAAACTTCAATTGTTGGAAATATAGGTGGAACAATTTTCCTACAAAAAAGTTAGCCTACTGATAAAGGCAAGAAAACAATGGAGCAACCTTAGATCACCCAAGCTACAAGGTTAGATCTTGTTGATCCAAAGGTTTCTCCTAAAGCTAGTCATCTTGCTTTCAATATAGTTGATTAGATGAAGAAGGCCAACCTAAATGTCACTATGTGTGAGGTTCTGTCCATTCCATCTTAGAAGGATCTATTACAACAATCTTTGGAGGAGCATAATCAACCAAAAAAGGTATTAGAAAAGGAGAAAATCACTCTAATCAGCCTAGTGCAACCCAAAGGAGAAAGATATTAAACAAAAAATAAGTAAACCACCTCCCTTCAATTTATCTTTAATTATTGGGGATAATTAATAACATAATTGCATGATTGATTTAGAAGCTATAAGGTTTGTTATGCCAAAGAAGGTAGGTAATATCCTAGGCATTAAATATGAACCTATGGCTAGAGGAGTTTTACAGTTGGATGACACTACTGTCAAAATAATGGGAATAATTAAAAATATAAAGTTGAATTTTCATCCATGCCTTGGTTGTGATGTGTTGTAAGACAATTTAGTTATAGACCTTCTTGCCCATTTTTCTATTTGTTCTTCAAAATATTTCATTGCCAAGATAAATGGGAACTTATCTTCTAATTGGTCCCACATGTTATTCAGAAGTAGATATGGTACCAAAGTGACCATTGGATCTAAACCCATAGCAAAAGATCACCTTGAACCTTACACTCCTAGTCCCATTAACATGAACTACACATTGCATGATGAAAAGGAAGAGTGCTCTATTCATGAACCTATTACTCTTTTAGAGGAGGTTCCCAATTATCTGATAGATGAATGGGGAAATGCTTTACACTTTGATCAATTCACCATAGTGGAGGTAGATGAAACTTTTCTTGGTACCTATTTCATTTATGAAAAAATTTCTCCTATCCCTAATCTCATAAAAACTCAAGGAGATTTGGAGGGATTGTGGTTGATTCTCTTTGATGGCTCAAGAAATAGAAATGGTGCAAGTGCTGGTGTGATGTTGGTGTCTCCAAGTGAGGATAAATACTAATTTTCTTTTAGGCTCCAATTTAGCTACACTAACAATGTAGGTAAGTATGAAACCCTATTCCAAGGTCTTTATCTTGCATAAAAAAATAACATCAAGTTTCTTAAGGTATTTGGTCATAGTGAATTAATTGTTCATCATGTCAAAACTCAAAGCTCAAATAGGAGTAATTTTCTCAAATCCTACAAAATTAGGGTTTGGGATTTGATTGAGGGTTTCAAAGGTTTTAACATACATACTATCCCTAGAAACAAAAATAATCATGTAGATAGGCTTGCAACAATTGGTGTGCAATTTGATATTTGTCTCACACCACAAACAAAAAGGAACATGTTAGATTGGTTGTAAGACCTCTTGTTCCAAAAAATCAAGACCATTAGTAGGTCTTTGAAAGTGACCAAAAATTATAAATTTTCTATTAAAAATCAATCCAACCTACAAAATCAATATGGTAATCAAATCATATAGTTAAGTAGCAACAAGTTACCTAAGGGTATCATCACCCTTGAGGGTATCTTTAGTTTGAATGACTGGTTGAAGCAAAAGAAAATGAACCTGGCTGCAAAGAGGGGTGACTTCAAGTTGATTACTATTATAGAAGGGAGATCCTTAAACTTGGGAAAGGTATGCTATACTACTAAACATAGGGTTTTCATTGATCTTTGTAATAGATATAGTGATATAGTTACATGGACTTATGAAGACCTAAATGGTTTTGACCCAAACCTTGCCCAACATACTATTGAGTTGGCTCCAAATTCCAAGCCTGTAAGGTAGAAACAAGGGCCTATAAATCCCAAGATTGATCCTTTGATGAGGAAGGAGTTGACCAAATTAATAAAGGCTAGGATAATATTTCTTATTAAAAATTCTTCATGGGTGGTAAACCTTGTCCTTGTTAGAATGAAGAATGGGAAAATAAGGATTTGTGTGGATTTTATAGACCTAAATAGGGCCTCTTTGAAGGATCATTATCCTCTTCCTTCAATGGATTAGATTCTACAGAAGGTCAGTGGTTCAGAAAGGTTTTCTTTCTTAGATGGTTATTTAGGATACAATTAGATTCTAGTTCAAGAATTTGATCAACACAATAGAAACTTTACCACCAAATGGGGTACCTATGCTTATTATAAAATGTCTTTTGGTTTAACCAATGGAGGTGCCACTTTTCAAGTACCCATGGTATGGAAGTTAAAGGTGTGTTCAGACAGTTTGTAATATTCTACTTGGATGATATAATAGTTTTTGTAAGACATACAAGAGACCATTTCAACCACCTTGAATAGGTCTTTCAAAAATTCAAGGAATATGGGATTTCCTTAAATACAAGAAAATGTGTCCTTGCCACTGACCAAAGAAATTTTTTGGGACACATTGTTTCACAGGATGACCTATTCATTGATCTTACAAGGGTGAAGTCTATCCTAGATATCCCACTCCCTAGCCACAAGAAATGATTGTAGAGCTTCTTGGGAACAATTAATTTTGTGAGAAAAGTCATCCCAAACCTTGTTGCTTTGGTAAATGCCCTCACTTCTATGCTTAAGAAAAATATGGTTTTCAAATGGTCCAAGGAAGGAAAGGATAGATTTGAGACCATTAAACAAGAGGTTGATTAGGCCACTACCCTTGTCAATCCTAATTATGACAAGGATTTTATCCTTTACACCTTTGGAGGTGAATTGAGCATATTAGCTAGCCTACCCCACCTAAACAATGAAAATCTAGAGCAAACAATTGATTTTTCAGAGAAGGACTCAAAGATTATGAAGTCAAGTACAACTATGTTGAAAAATAGGTTCTAGATGGCATTAGGGCATTGAAGAAGTTTAGATACATTTGTCTAACAATAAGATCAAATTAACGGTCCCTCATGCTAGTGTCAAATAATTTTTGTTAAGAAGAAATATTAGTGAGAAAAAAGTTAGATGGATTGCGAAGGTGATGGAATATGATGTTGATATTAATATCACCAAGCTTGTGAGAGGAAAAGGATTGTGTTAACAACTTGTATCATCTTTTGAAAAACCTCCAAATACTTCCCTTGTGTTATAGTAATGTCAAGCATCAAATTCAAACACATAAGGTAGTTGGGTGAATGATATGTCCATCTTCTTGCAAGAAGGCACACATCCTCTAAGTTTGAACAGGATAAAAAGAAGGAATTTTATGTTGTAGTCCATCCCCTATGTCATAGTGAATGGTTCACTTTTCAAAAAAGACTTAAATGGGGTCTTATAAAGATGCATAGAGACAAATCAGGTTAGAAAGCTATTAGAAGAATTTCATGATGGTCCTTCGGGTGGCCATTTTTCTGCAAGGACTACTATTGCTAAGATTATGAGGGTTGGATACTATTGGCCAACCCTGTTTAATGATGCTCACAAATGGATAATAAATTGTAAAAAAATGTGATTTATCGTATAGAAAGCAAAGGTTGGCTTCTCTACCCCTCCATCCCATTCAAGTTGATCAACCATTCACACAATGGGGACTGTATTTTATTGGCATGATAAATCCCCCATCTAGTGCTTGGAATAAATGGATTTTGGTAGCCAAAAAATACTTTACTAGGTGGATAGAGGCTATTTACTTAAAGGATGCCACTAATATTTTATTCATGAATTTCCTTGATGAAATTGTTACAAGGTTTTGTTCTCCTTCCACCATCATCTCTAATAATGCCAAGGTATTTTTTAGTGCTCAAATTAGGGATTGGGCAATCAAGCATGGAATATATCTTAAAACCTCATCTAATTATTACCTTGAACGTAATGGCCTAGGTGAGTCCTCAAATAAGAACCTCAACAAGATCTTCAAAATGACTACTAAAGATGATAAAAAATCCTAGCATAGAAAACTAAAGACAACCCTTTGGGCTAACTAAATTACTCCTAAGAGAGAAATTTGTAACTCTCCTTTCATGTTGATTTATGGAAGAGAAGTAAGGTTACCATTATCATTAGATTTTCCTTCTCTTGATTTGGCACATTAGTTGGAGTTGGAAGAAAATGATGTTATGTTAGTAATGCTGACTAAACTAATGGAGTGAGAATTCTTGAGAAAGGTGGTCATGGAAAATGAAGCCAAGCTTGAGTATGGTCCAACAAAGGATCAAATTGCTAATATATTTACAAAGGCTCTTCCTAAAGATAATTTTGAGTATCTCTGGGAGAAGTTAGGTGTTATTTCCCCTTCTTTCATAAACTAAGATGCATTTGGAGATGCATCATTCTAGTGGATTCATGGTTCTATCTGTTTGGACTGATGTTTTGGTGGCTACCTCTTAGGGGGAGTAGGTAGTTTAAAGTGTTGTCATTGTGAGTATTTTGTTTTCATTTCAAAGGAAGATTCAATGAATACATCTTTTTCCTTTGCCATTGATGTCAAAGGGGGAGAGAAAGCATGTGAAAAGGAGAGAAAACTAATGAGAGAAAGTAGGTAATGAGGTAGATGATCTTTTGAGGGGGAGAAGGAAAAAGAAAAATATTGAGAAGTATATTCAAAACTGGTATGGTGTCTTTGATGGTTTTTCACATCATGTGTTGCCATCAATGACAAAGGGGGAGATTGTTGTAAGAATGGAAAACGGAATGAAAATGTTGTCATTGATGTCAACTGCTCATTTGGTTATCTACTAGTTGTTGTTGGTTGTATATGTTGAGGATATTGAGAAAATTGTATTAAAGAAAGATTACAGGTATTCAGTTGTTGCTTAGGATGATCCGGTACTTGTCCCTATGTTTGTACGGTTTAGATATGTTGGTCATGGTTTTTGAAGGTTGCTATATCCAAATTTTTGGCTATTGGTTCATTGTGAAGTTTGAGTTGTGTTCACTAGTTGTGAACTATGTTTGTTTGTGATCTGGCTGAGGTTTGGGAGAAAAGTTGCTGGTTTGAATTTCTGTTTACTTGTTCTAGAGTTAAGATTTTTGATTTCATTGAAGATATTTTTGGTTTCTGAAAGTCTCGAGCTTAATTGTTCTATGTGTTTTACACTGGTTTGGCTGACTGTGTGATAAGAACTATCTTCAAAGTTGATGAAGCGTGTTGGATCTATTTTGGGTCTTGGTGAAGCGTGTGTTTTGGTTTTCCTTATTCTAATTCCACCCTAGGATTTTTTGGCAATGACCTAATTTGAATTTGAAGTTGGATGGCTGACTTTGTATCTTTTTCAAGGTTAGAGATAATATAAATAGAGGATGATCTAGTAATTAAAAATATACAAAAGAAAAGAAGGAAGATAAGTGAAAGAACATACATGACTTTGATGCTATTCAAAAAGTGTGTGTGAGTTATGTGTGTGGTAGATCAGTGCAAATATTAATGCCAAGTTTCTGTATGCAGTGAGTAGAAGGCGAACTCTATCATTCATGCAAGTTGATCAAGTGATTGTGGTGGAACCATTTATTGCATTGGGATTGTTGTCTCTTTGTAAAAAGTCTTCTTTGTCTTCTTTGTATCTCTATGGCAGTGATCCCTCTAGGTTGTAGCCCTATTGGACAGTGAGTCCTTGTTCTAGATAGCGAGTCCTTGTTTCAGGTAGTGAGCCTTGTTTCAGGTAGTGAGCCTTTTGTAATAAGTTTTGATATTCTCTATAGTGTGAGTTAATCCTCATCGTGGTTTTTCCCTCATTGGGTTTTCCACATAAATTTGGTGTTATTGTGTTTATGCATTGGATTTGAGTTTCTGCATTGGCATTTGATGATTAATCATTTACATAGTTTAAGTATTAGTTCTAGTAATTGAATTGAAGATTAAAATCTGTAACAATTGATTCACCCCCTCTCAATTGTCCTATTCAACAACTTCTATGCCACTTCTTAAAATTTTTCCACATCTTAGATATAAAATAAGAGTTCCAATTCTATACTAATGCTAAGTAGATTGGTTGGAAAATTGCCTGCCTATCTCTCTTATTGCTGTTAGCAAAACTAATGCATTAAATCAACACATGCATAGTCCTTTTCATATTTTTTTTTAACTCTATAACATAGTCAACTTGCATCAAATTATTCACTTCTTTTTACTAAGTCAAAGCTTGGAAAATATAACAAAAAGCTGGTAATGTATTACCTATTATTTTTTGTCTTCTTGTTGTTTCTTCTCAACTTGTATTACTTGCAAATGTTATGCCTACAGATGGAGAAAATTATCAAACAACAATGGTAGTAATAACTTACAAGTATTAGAGTTATATTATTACTCTTTCTTATGCACTTTGCATCACCACCTTGTGGCTACCTTATCGACCCATACATGGCCTCTACTATGTTTAACTTACAATGTTATTTTCCATGTAATCCACATAGAAACTATAATATTTGATAGCCATAACAAATTTATATATGTAGATAAATATCAATTACATATACTTATTATAAATAATCATTAATATATATTATATATATGTACATAAACATATTACCATCATTTTAATATATGACATATATATATCAGTGTATATGTATATTTATATTAAATACATACATACATACATACATACATACATACATACATACATACATACATACATACACACATACACACATACATACATACATACATACATACATACATACATACATACATACATACATATATATATATATATATATATATATATATATATATATATATATATATATGATGATGATGATGATGATGATGATCGATCACACATATATTACATTTCCGCACATCGGTATACGTAGTTATTTCTGACTATGTATACCCATACGTGCATATGCTCATATGTGTGTGTCATTGACAACATATAAATACATGTATATTGAATATACATAGATACGTACCCACATATATAAGTATCCATTTATAGTCATTCAAATATGACAACTCGTGAAAAAGATATTTCATATCATGACTCAAATTTCCAAGACAATCACAAAAGAATCATAAGCAACAATCCCTAACATATCATTCAACCCAAAAGGATAACGATGTGGTTCAATACATACTAACATTAAATCAACTAGGTTACCCTACCTAGTGCAGTATGTGCATACAAATACTTAGATGATCATGACAATGGTTTCCCTACCAACCTCTTTTCCTAGATGATACTCTCCCCCCCCCTCTAGAGGTTTCAAACCTGTTCTACATCCAACTTAGTGCAACAAGAAAGAGGTTAACTAATAACATAAAATCATATTCATCATATATCATTTGCATCATAAAATTACTAAAGAGAAATCTCATCATTATGCATATTCATATATTTCATTCATCTAGTGTCACTTCAAAAAAATATAATCATTCATTAAAAACATATTTAAAGTCATAATATTACATTAAAAACATATTTACTCACACTCACAAAAGTTAAAGTAATTTGGTAACTCAAAGATGGGGTGTAACATACCCCCCCTTAAGAATCATTGTCCTCGATGATGTAAAACATCATAACATATAGATAATTTCAAATAAATATTTTACTTTCAAACTTTCTAAATCATGTAAGGAATAGGGAAATTCCATTAATCTTAAAATAGTTCTTCTCTTGTAGCACAACCATCTGCAATCTGGCCCTTCTTGGACCTTGCACTGAGTGACCTTTCTAACGTATTGGAAGATCTTGTGTGGTTTAAGAAAACTTTCTCTCTTGAGAACTATATATCATAAGAATGTTAATAATGACTCATATATAAATCATAAGTATAATAGGGTTTGACTCCTACATGACACATATACCACAGTGATTGGAAAAACATGTTCACATTGGCTAGCACACACATGCCTTTAGTGCAACACAATAGAAAAGGAATTTCAGTGCATTGTGCACTACACCGTGGGTCCCAACCTTTTACCTAGTATTTAAACCATTGGAAAACTCATTAACCAAGAATGACCATCACTAGTACTAATGTCCATCTTGAGCATGATACTACCCTTTGACACTTGCCAATATTGAGCATAATATTACTTCTTGACTCATTCTTTCTATCAAAAAAGTTTTCCTTGATCATTCTAGTCTACTTTTCCATTTTCGACAACATTTTTGGTCTAAGGCTAATCCTATTTTCTATCTTATCCTAGCTTATAGGAATTCAAACCTTCCTTCCATATAAATTTTCAAATGGATTAAATTTTATATTGAAATAAAAGTATTCTACAAATCCAACAGGGCTTGGTTTATGTTTCTGTCTGACTAGCTATCTCAAGGTGATAAGATAAACATATTAATTGTATTTCCAATAAGGCGATTATGGTTTACTCTAAACCTTAATGTTACTTGTCTGTCCCTATCTAATATGACCTTCTTAGGAATATCATGCAATCAAACACTATTTTACACAAATTTGTAGTTATGATTGGGACCCCACCTATGGAATTTTTAATATGAAATTGGCTATCTATGCGAGTCTTTCCACCTCTACCAATAAAACTATGCCAAATCCATTGACATAGAAAGATAAAAATATACCAATAACCTACCACTTCCTTATGAAACTTCAAGAGAGTATGAAAATCTTTCCAAGTGATGATATCCTATATTCACTCTTTGGCACTCTAGACTATTTGCTACAAAAATTGTAGGATCTTTCTTTGTTTCCTTCTAGAATTGTAGAGATTTACACATCAATCAATAGTTTTGTCATTTCTTATTACCTTGAATTTTTTTTATCATACTTATTCCCTAACTCCTCTGATTCTAGTACTTAGGCTCTTCCTCTAATTCTTAGTAGTTCATTTATACTAGATGAAATATCTTCCTTAGACTTATGCCACATTTGATTCTTGAAAATAAAGTGAATAAGTTGATGGAGCTTGCAAAATCCATGGTCATTTTGAATTGATGAGGTCTTTAAGGTGTTGAAATTCCTCAATTATATCAAAACTAGGGCTCTTTATTGATAAGTTAGGGTTTAAAACCTTGCTAAAACACTAAATATTTTCATTCCTTTGTCATTTATTCTATTCACTCATGAAATTGATGTATTTGGTCCTTGGTCTATTAGTTATAACTTATGTCTTTCAGTTTCACATTTTGACCAATGCCTCTTTCCTTGTGTTACCCATTTTCCCCATTGCCTTGCAAAACCTTTGAAGTATCCCTTGTCTAGATTATTCCATTTCATTGAAATATTTAATCAGATTTCTTAGTTATGCCTCAAATGTTCATTCACCTAGGCATGGAAGCCTTTTAAAACAACTTTTTGACCATGTGATAATTATTTTGCTTATGTGTCTCATCCTCTACTCATCTTGCACCATGTGGTGATTTCTTACTACATTGCCTATACTCTTCACATTATGTTTTACTCTCTCACTGCTAGTTTCCTTTGTGTGATGTGTGATGTTCAATGATCAATGACTCAAGATAAAAGATGGAAATCTAATGGTCATCACATAAGTTCAATGCATCACATTTGTGTTTCATAAAGATTAAGGCTTGTATGTGATGTGCAATGGGTGGAGTATGATCTCAGCATGGATAGGTGGCAACAACCTCCTATCATGCGGTGATATGGTGGGTCCTCTACTTATCCCAATGATAGTGTAGGGAGGTGAAAGGTGTCTTGCTAGGACTAGGCACATGGTTTGTAAGGCATGGATTTTAATGGCTTAAATTCAAGGTAATGATCTAATGATCATCACACAGGTAATTCACATTGCAGTTGTGAATTACACCACTCTAGGGTAATATGTGATGGTATTATGTGGTGTGATGAGGGCTTCAATAGTTTAGATGTGAAGATGGAAATTACATAGCTATCACACTCTTTTGGTACATCATGGTTTCATATTATAAAGCTAGCGATCAATGTACGATGTGCAATGGGGAGTATATTCTAGTGAAATATTCTAGGGGTGGATATTGGTTTATCACATGGACTTAGTGCATCACAATTATGTGTCTTGATTGTTGCAAGAATGGAAAGATTGAAGGTGTTGTCATTAATGTCAACTGATCAACTAGTTATCAACTGGTTGCTGTTGGTTGTATATGTCGAGGATATTGAGAAAATTGTAATAAAGATATATTGATTGGTTACTCTTGGTTTTTCTTTAGATTTTCTCCTATGTTTGTGTGGTTCAAATATGTTGATCATGGTTGTTGGAAGATGCAATGTATATATTTTTAGAAAGTTATGTTCACCAGTTGTGAACTGTGGTTTTCTGTGTTTTTGGTTGAGGTCTGGGAGAAATGTTGTTGGTCCAAATTTCTCTTTGATGAAGTCTTATGACTTGTGTATCTAGAGTTGAGTTGCCTTGATTGTGTTGAAGATAATTTTGGTACCTAGAAGGTTCATTCTTAATGGTTCTATGTGTTTTACACTGGTTTTTCTGACCTTGTGTTGAACACTACTTTCAAGTTGATGAAGCGTGTTGGATCTATTTGGGTCCTAATGAAGCATGTGTTTCAGTTTACCTCATTCTAATTCCACCCTAGGATGTTTTGGTGTCAACCTAATTTGAATTTGAATTTAGATGGCCAACTTTGGATATGTTTCAAAGTTGAAGATAGTATAAATACATGATGAGTTAGTGGTGAAAAATATACAAGAGTGAAGAAGAGAGATAAGTGAAAATAAAAAGAGCAGATAGATGTGACATTGATGTTTCCTAGTGAGTGTGTGTGATGTAAGTGTGGCAGATCAGTGTGTAGCCTAAATGCTGAGTTTATGGATGCAATGAGCAGAAGGTGAACTCTATTATTCATGCATGTCTGCGAGTGATTGTGGTGGAATCCTTTGTTGCATTAAGATCATCTTATCTCTATAACACGTCTTATTTTTCTTCTTTGTATCTTTGTGGTAGTGAGCCCTCCGGGTTGATAGCCCTATTAGATAGTGAGTCCTTGTTTTGGTAGTGAGCCTTGTTTCTTAGGCAATGAGCCTCTTGTAATCGGTTTTGATATTCTCTATAGTGTGAGTTAATCCTCACCGTGGTTTTTCCCTTATTGGATTTTCCATGTAAATATGGTGTTATTGTGTTTATGTGTTGGATTTAAGTTTCTCCTTTAGCATTTGATGATTAATCATTTAAGTAGTTTTAATAATTAGTTCTAATGATTGAATTAAAATATTAAATCCGTGACAACTGATTCAAGCCCCTCTCAATTGTCCTGTTCAACATTCATTGCTTGAAGAAAGGTGTGATGTATTAAGGTGACATAATAGACGTTGATCATGAATCTCATGGTGATCAATGGTCCTATTTTAAAGTTTCATTGGGGTATATATCTTGGACATACATCTTCAATTTGATGACTAGAATTAAAACACCAATAGTCAACTGCTCTAGTTTGTAGGAAGAAGCCAAAATTAATGACCCAAAAACATCCTCATTTACTTGATCAAATCATATTGATCCTAGATCAATTTTCTACATCATTCTAATGTTGCATGCATTAGTGGATGGCACCATTACTCCCTGATATGTTGCAAAGGTTAAATTCTCTTGTCAAGGTATGTTTGCCTAGATTTTGTAGGTGCTCCATGCTTGCATTCATGAGGTCATCATCTTATGGTATGCTCGAGATGTCAGAGCCTTTATGGATTGGTTGTTGCTCAATTTTGGGGGCAATTTGAATGTTTTGAAATCTGATTGGAGTTCATCTTTCTGCAAACCCTGGTTGGGTTAGGGTTAGGATTTTGAATTCAATTTCAGTTATGCCTGCACTATAAAGGAAAATTGTGTGGTTGTTATGTGGGTTCAGAATTCTACTCTCTAGCTTAAGGGGTTTGGAGTAGTGTTCTCCCTTCCAATATTCTGACTTCTAGTTTTCTGTAAATATTTTATTGTGTTAATTTGAATAGGTTAGGTCTTTGAAATTTAGATAGGGAACGCTTTAAGTTTTTCTTTGTAATAACAATAGATGACTGCAATACTATTGGGTGAATATTTTACAATTCCTTTGTAAATTACAAAATAGGGATTTTAGGCACAACTATGATGAGAATGTTCTCTCCTCTTAGAAAGGGAAGGCTCCCTTTTTACTGCTTATTGGAACAAAGAGTACTTAAACTACAATAAAATACAAGTGTTTACACTAGCTTTGACCATAAGGGATGTGTTATATTTTTCATTTTATCTTCTTTCAAAAAATATATTTATAATGCTCCATGGTAATATTTTGCAATGCTATACACCTCTAAATATCTACCTAAGCAATAATCACCAATATTCTTGATTAAACTTAAGATTAATCAAAGAGTACCAGTACAACTAAATTATAAGTAATTAGAAGACACACAAAAGCACAGAGTCTTCTTGCAGCCTTCTATGATATTTTTGAAGTAACAAATGATGTACATTGTAGCATAAATTCTATCAACCCACTTTACCAATAGATTCTCACACAAAATGAATAATTCCAAGCCCAAAGTCTTGATAATATTTCACCAAGAAATACTTACAACACACAATTTCAAGTAAGAAATATAACTCAGAGTTTATATACTTTATCTTGAAAGTCCTTCCAATTAGAACAAAGAATCACCACT
The DNA here is from genome assembly GCA_007258455.2 of Sequoia sempervirens. NCBI lineage: Eukaryota > Viridiplantae > Streptophyta > Pinopsida > Cupressales > Cupressaceae > Sequoia > Sequoia sempervirens. The sequence continues at coordinate 205,482,164 of VDFB02000003.1, forward strand.
TATCCAATTAACAAGAAGAGAAATCAGTAAGAATGACGTAAGAACATTCTCACACACACAAAATTGATTCAAAACAAATGTTGAAATCAAAATTTTCCTCATTTTATTAACTGAACTTGAACTTGCAATTTGAAAACAAAGTTTCAAAGTTGAGTCACAATTTGGGCAGCACTTCATTGCATAAGATAAAAAAGTCCCTAATACAAAAGAACTCCCTCATGTATATAGAGGAGAGTTGAGAGTTAATATAGGAAAATAAATAATTACTTTGACTTATTCAAACAAGAGAGTCCAATTTGATTTGGGACTTCTCTATTTTTAAATGTAACTAAAATTTTGAAAAATACATGTAAATTGTTTGTAACTAATTACAAAAAGCATGAAATGATAAAAACTAAAAAAGGCTGAATCTGCCTTCTCCAACATCCTTCATTAGAAAATCATCATACTTCTTCATGATGGCATGAAATTCATCTTTATCTAGGCCTGAAGTACATTTAGCAATGGTGAGGACTCTTAGGATTGAATCCTTTAGTGTATCACAAGATTCATCATGCCTTCCTAAAAATACTTTAAGTTGTCCAAGGTCAACTGAATATATAGAAACTTATCCATCAAAGCCACTGAAAAGGCTTGATCTTCAAATTATTTTTGAATAATGTTGGTAAATTCTTGGAAAAATATTTTTGAAGAGAGGACCTTATCATTATCATCATGCCACTTACAAGGAATCCCTTCAAATCTATTGATAAGGTTCAAATAATTATCTTAGCCGACTTCCCTAGCACTTTGCAAGTCATCAATCAAATCTTTGATGACATTTACTTTATGTATCATAGTCTCTTTTACCTCTACATACATATCTTGATTAGGAATGATTCCAGCTTCCACCAACATATAGAATTTGAACTCCTCTATTTTGACCCAATCCTACAAACTGTTTTCCATATCTTCCTTTTCTTGAAAAAAGCATTAGCATTTTTATCTAACTCTGATTTTATGGCTTCCATCCTTTTCATTTTCTTCACTAAAGATATCAATAGTTTAGTTCCTTGTGCAAACATCTGATCCAGGAATTCACCAACCACTTTGCCCCTTATGTGCACCTTCTCACCTTATGGATCATAGGATCTTCAATACTGATAGCCACTAGCTCAACAAACTCAAAAGTTTGGGTAATATTCTATAGTACAACTGCCAATTTTTCTATTTTTGCTTTATGTTGATCCTTTACTTTCTTGACTGAATCAAAATTCTTGATAAGACTGTTTAATGTAGATTGGGCATCTTCTTTTTTAGTCTCATGAGTGATCTTCCCCAATTCAACTCTTGTCATAGAGTACTAAGATATATCCACCTCTTTGTTTGTTTTATCTAGAGGAGGTTGTGCCACCTCCACATACTATTAGCCTCTTTGTCAAATAACAACATTGAGAGAGTCTTTTCCTTCTTCTTGGTCCTTATTTTTGTATATGTAAGTTGCATGAAATCAAACTCATCTGTGGAGATGAATTATTTTCTCCTCTTTGGTGTTTTTGATGAGAGCCAAGGTGGGAGTGGTGAGCTCTCTCCTAGATTTGTAGCCATTGTTTGAGATGTTGTAGCTGCACTCACAAAGTAGTGGTTATGATAGGAGTTTTTTTTGTTAAAAAACACTAGGAATATCAACACTTGACACTTGAACAGACTTAGTCATGAATTGTTCTAAGTTAGAATGAGATATAATGTCAAAAGATGGAGAAGACAACCTCAAAAAAGACATTGGAGATCCTAACAGTTTATCCAAACCATGTTTAGGGCTTTCAAAAATAGACCTTGAGGTAGGGGATGAATGTATGGTTTGGACTGATACTAAGGAGGAATATGAATAGTGACTGCAGGAATGACTATGGCAGGAAGAATATTGGGAATAGGTGAAATCAAAAGAGTAGGAGTAGGAGCAACAATGACAATGGGGTAAGAGGAGACATGTGGTTCCTCTAGAATGTCCTCATCAGGAGATATTTTTGATTCCTCATGTCATTCTTCCTCTGCTTTCCTTTCATCTTGCATAGATTCCTTAAGTTCCTCAATAGATGGCCCTTCTATAGTCATTTTTCATTTCTTACTACCACCCTTGACCATAAACTTGATTTTGGGTTTAGGTGACTTGCTTGAACTTGGAGTATCGCTCTTTTTCTTTGTCCTCAATTTCAACTTCTTTCCTATATATTCTTAAGATTCTTCCTTTGACCCAGTGAGATCATTTCAATTAGATTCCATTTTCCTCTAACTAAACATTGGTGTTAGAAAGAAGAGGTTAAAATATTTCTCAGATCGAGGTTACCTCTTTCTAAGACCATTAGATGGGTGAGATAGGAGAACCTGTGATGTTCCTTTCATAGGCTGGATCTAATATGTCACTATCATCTTCCATGCCTTCAGGAATGTCAGCCAAGTCCAACTCTTCAATCTATTGCAATGTGAGCCTACAATAATCCAACTTTTTGATCTCTTCCTCTGATCTAATGTTGGCCCATATGTCCTCAATTCGGTGCACATGTGTATAGGATTTCTTGATTCGATCCTTCATACCTTGGTAATCAAACTCAAACCTTCTCTTGAACATTTTTAATGTGACCCATTGTATTTCTAATTAAACAACCTTCACTTTAGGAGAAGTTTGAATAGAATACCTATTGATTGTTAATGGAAATTTGAAACCTATCTGATGGGATTCCATCTACCTACTATGCACTACAATTATTTGTTGGCATAGTTCCATCAAAATAATCTTATCACTGGGGTACTATGGGAGCATTTATGGATACCCAGTAAAGCGACCAAATCTTAGATATGTGAAAGTAGGAAATTGAAGATACACATAGCCATATTTGTTTACAAATTTCCAAGCCTCATATGATACTCTTTTCCTTTCAAGATTTGGATCAAATGCACACATGAACAAACCAAAGAAAGTATCATTCACCCTTAAGAAATGGTGAATTCTTTTGTTTAGAGTTATTTGTGGAAAGTAGTTATACACCTAGGTCACCCTTCTATTTCCCTTTATTGTCAAACCTAGAAAATTCATTTTTGCTACAATGGCATATACCAAGTATGAAGTCATGTAGAATTTTTGTGTTTTGAGCACCTTGGTCAATTGTTCATGAATCGAATCATTTATTTTCTCACCCCAAAAGATCTACTATCTTCTCTTCAAAATAATCTTGATGTAGAGATACATCTAGTGTTCAAAATTGTATGAGATAGGAAAACCTTGCACTCTACTAAGAAGAGTGATTAGATCATTCACCTCTTCAATGAAATTGTTGCAAGGGAAACTCTTGGGCCACCTAGAAACTCCTATCTGAGGTGTCTTCAACCATTTTTTGTTTATTTACCACTTAGTAGTGTCTGGGTCTTTATCATATTCCTCTTGTGTAGATTCTTTAGAGATCCCTACATACCTATCAATGCTTGGAAAAATAAAATCCTTTTCAAGGAATTTAGCATCCAACCTTATAATCACATTCCCATTTGTATCCTTGAAATATCTGGTATCCTTGTCATAGTGAGAAGCAACTTGTAAAAAAAACTCTAGGTTCTATGCTACACTAGGAAATGAGGAAATTAATTGGATATTGCTTTCAACAATAGACCTCATACCACTATCCAAGGGCTACTTCTTTGTCCTCTCCAAAAACTATGACATATCCACATGCTTGATTTTTGTGTCCTTTATGTCATTAATGTTTGATGAGACCACCGCGGCTAGAAACACTCCTTGATACTTGTATTTATTTTCTTCAGCCTTAGTAGGATACAAATTTGAAATTTGAAGAAAATTGTGTCTTTGAAGAAATGCAAATGTGAATATCTCAAAGTACATGCACAAAAAATGTAGGAATTTTTTTAGCATATTTGTAGTGTTAGAGAAATTGCATATTAGAAATTGTAAAGGTGGGGAAATTCAAAGCGATTTCATGAACTTAAAGGCTTGAGAGTGATGGACACAAAAAATGGAGCGTAGGCAGTCAAATTGGAAAAAAAGGAAAAATTTCCCCAATGTTAGGAAAATTTTACATTATGGTCTCCGATTGCTGAAATTCAATGCCTCTACAGGTAGAAATGAGCATATGCATGTATTTGCACTAAAATTTAATGCTATTGTAATCTCAAAATGATGTTTGCAAAAGTTTTGTAAAGTTGTTGAAATTTAACAACTATGCAAATGGTAGATCACTTGAGTCATCCAAAGTCGATCAAATTTGATGACTTTAAATATGGGAAGGTTTTACAAAGAGCAAGGTTGTTGAAAATTTTTGAGCTTGCATGTGGGTAGAACATTGCATAAGTTTGATGTCAGGTTGAGGTTTTTACTGACCCAACATCTTGTATTTAGTTTTCATGTATCAGTGGTAAAAAACCCCACTGATACACCTAACTTGGGAAATTCTTGTATGATAATCAATGATTTTTCTGATGGTGCATATTTCATGGTTCGACATTTACTTTTCTTGTGTAGTGAAAATCCTTATGGTTTCAAGGGAAAGAAAATAAAAATCATTGCAACATCGGTGAAAATCACCGATATTGCAATGAGTCCATGTAAGTTGGGAAAAACCTTTATTGCTCGATTAGTGAAATTCACTGATCAAATGATATCACAATGCTATGGTTTGTGCATAATTGAAAAAAAATTCCAACCGCATATGAAACTCAAACCTAAAAGACATAAGCGGTGAAAATCTGTGATTATGCAGGATAGGGCACATGTAGTCTTTTGTTTTAATCAAGAACAACTCTCACACTTTCATTCATTGATTAGATGGTTTGAGCACTGCGGGTTATTATAACTACGATGCATAGGGAAAAACAAATATTTATGTGCAAGAAATTTTCCATGGTTTCGAATACCTTGAATCAACCAAGGTTTGAATAGGAAAACATGGATATGGGTCGGTCAAGAAAATAAAAACAAAAAAAATTGAATCCTTTTAAAGAAAATGATTAAAAGTTTCCATACTTACAATAATACCTAGATACAAAACCCTGGATATATACACAAAAAAATAGAAACAAAAAAAAACCAAATATGCAAGAATAAAAATGAACACACACGAACAAGAAAAATAGAGAAACCCTAACTGGAACAATGAAAAATCTACTTGAATCCACAAACAAACAAACTCACGTACTTCACATGAACTCATAGTGGATAGAGGATGGTAAGCAACAAATGAAATGAGGAAAATAATGATTAAAAAATGATTTGAAAGTCATTAAAACCCTTCATAAATGCAACTCATATGAGGCTAGTTTTGTAGGGGCGGGAAAATTTAACACTTGTGCATTTAAAACTTGAAAGACAAAAATGCAAGGTTGCTAAAAATTAGCCATCTTGCAACCTTTTTTGATTTTTTGATTTTGACTTGTAGGGGCACTAAAATTCAATACTCCTGCAAGTATTTAAAAACATTCTAACTCCCAAAAACTAAATTTTCACAACTTTCTCGAAAAGGAAAATTTCGAAATGAAAAGGGTAACACTCATAATGACTTTCCGAGACTGGGGCATCACTCATGAGGACTAATGCAATTCACCTCATTTTGCATTCTTAGAGTGCTTAGGCTACAAAATGGACAAGTTTTGTAGGAGTTATCCCATGAATTGAGCTCATCTGAATTCAAGGATAACAAATACACATTGAATTTATCTCAAATTTAAATGCCAATATGTCATACTCTCCAACATTGTACACTTTACCTTTTGAATCAATGTAATCAAGGGTTTTTGTGTTTTCCTATCATTCAAGGAGTGATGTAAATTCTTACATAGAGGTAGTGGAGATATTGTCATTGCAATATGGATCAGTAAGGAGTGTGATAGTGTTATCCTTTGGTTGGTTTCTCACTGTAAGGTAGTGAGGTTATGAGAAGCCATAGTTGGTCTATTGTAGGATTTTATTTCATTCCTAAATATGTGTGGATTAGGCATTGGTCAAGAAGACTCGCAAAGTTTGAAGCTAGGGAAGAATCAAATCTTCAAAAATAAAAATAAAAAACCTTTACTTTCTATATTTTACTTTTCATGTCCATTCCCATACTACCAAGAATCATTAAGAATATAGAAGGTTGCATAGATGATTTATCCCATCAAATGCCTTCCACCATAGTATTATACAGTTCTATTATCAAAGGCATCATTTGCATAGAGATGTTATATGTACATGATGTTATAAGGGTACCCACCTCAGTTCTACAGAGGCTAAAGTGTAGAGGAGAATTTGCTAATCTGTCTCCTATTCGTTGGCCACTAACCTAGGGTCTCTAAGTATAAGAAGTAGCTAGTCTTTAGGAGAATCTAGACAATCAATTGGAAACACCAATAGAGTGGTAACTCTACTGGGGATAAGTGCAAAAGGTGTCTAGTTGAGCAATTAAAAATATGATCTACCTCATTTGAGCCATTAATAGAGGTGACTCCATTGAGGAAGATAGAGATATATCCATTTGGGAGAGTGAAGAACTTTGCTGATTTGAAGTTTTGGGTTAGATGATCCAAAAGAACCTGCATACTTCAAGAGGGAGATTCTTGCAACATTTCTAGTGTGTTCTTGAAGTTTAGCACTCTGTTGGTGGAGAGAACTCAAAAATACCTCAATCTTAGAAGGAGATCCTTTTTGGTTGAAGATCTTGTCCTCTTTCAAAGATGTGGCAACTCTACAAAAAAAATTTACATCATCAAAAGATTTTGGTTGCAACAATTTTTAGATATTTTTCTATTGCAACATTTTGTATTAAGGGAAACTATCAAAGTCCTAGAAAATACTGCCCTTTATTTATTTATCTAAGGTACTAGTAGAAAAAGGAAATGAGAAAACATGATATTTTGACATAAGTATTAGGAAGTAGATAGTTGTAGAGGGGATAGATTCATTTGCAAATATGTATAAACATTTTGGTTCCATCTCTACGAGCTATGGTGTCATGACAAAGTAGCGATTATGTCTTTAGAGAAGACCTTTCTCTACTCAAAGACATAAAGTGTTAAATTTTAGTGGAATCCATAATTTCCCAAATCCTATTCCGAATGGGATTAGGAAACACTTGCCAAAATTTTATGGAAAGAGATCTAAATCAGCAAACAAGCATCTACAAGAGTTTTTGAATCTAGTGGATGATTATGAGGTAGATGCTAAGGACCTTGTCATGAAGGTTTTGGTTCAATATCTAAACGAATATTCCAAAGAATGGCTTTCATATCTGTCAGCATGTTTTATTTCTTCCTAGAATGGGTTCATGACAACATTCATAAAACTATTTGGTGAGAGAGTTGATGCAAGATTAGTAAGACAAAACTTCATGGACATTCAAAAGGATTAAGAGGAGTTAGTCCCTACTTTCAATCTTAGATTTACAAAATCAATAAAAGGCATTCCTGTGGGTTTCATACCAAATGATACAGTGTGTCTATTTGTTTACAATGGAGCATTTGAGGAAAAAAATGAGTTACCTGTTAAGAGAAAAAGAGCCTACAACACTTCACTAGGCATATGAATTTGTTGCAAAGATAATTGTCATTGCACCAAAAGATTGACCTAGTAATGACTAATACAACTGCTAAAGTTAATGAATCCACAAGAGGTAGTTAAGCCATGTCACAAAATTGAGTGCCATGCTACACATCACAAGGAGACCAAGGGTGTACAGCTTGCAAAAATCCCCCAGTGCAAGTGAGGGGTTCAAACCCATGACCTGGGATTTGATACCAATTTTTATAAAGATGGTTGTCGTTGCACCAAAAGATTGACCTATTAATGCCTAGTACAGCTACCAAAGTTAATGAATCGATAGGAGGTGGTTAATCCATGCCACAAACCCAAGTACCATGTTGTACAACACAAGGAGACCAAGGCTGCACACATTGCAACAAAATTTTCCATGGATATTGAGAATAATATATAAGGTATCCAATGCCTAAGGGATATATGGTTGTAAGTGTTGGTTATCCTAGCATGTTTTTAGGAGGTGAAGTATTTGGATCAAAAAATAAAAATGATTTTCTAGTTAATGATATTTCTGCTATTACAAATATTTTATCATTACACCCCATAACTCAAGGTGAATTCTAGATAAATTGTGTAAGTACAATGCCTCAAAATGCTGACAACATTTTTCCCATTACTAGGTTTGATAAAAATAATGGTATGATGCATGAAGATGAAAGAAATGCAATGGAAATTGAAGGTTCATCTTATGCTGATAAAGGTGATCTTTATGTCCAGGATAATCTAGATGAAGTATATGAAGAAGTAAAAGAAATGTAGGGGTTCACACCTTGCCATGTTGTAGCTAGTCAAAATAATGAGGGTGTTGTTGACCCTGATTATTTTTTTGTTACTCATGATTGCATACATGATGTTGATATGGTTTCCTTCATTTCACCTAAAGAAAAAATTAATGTGCATATTGGTCAAAGCATGTGCTCAATCCCTAAGGAAGGAACTAAATGTTGTGATAGGCTACATGAATGTGACTTGGAATTGTTGGTGGGTGATGATGCAAGTGATGATGAAATCTCTTCTATTTGTTCTTTTGTTGATCTTGGTAATTCCACATGTGTTGAGGATGATGTTGCTGCTGGTCTTCATGGTTATGAGATATAATTCTTTGGATTCATGGAATACTAATGAGTTGGACATCCTACATGAAGGCCTTGACATGGAAGAGATACTACCTAGTTCAAATCTAATGCGTAGCAACAATATTTCTTATGTGTGTTTCAACTTTGATATGGAAATAGAGAGACAATCTAAAGAGTATAACTCTTTACATGAAGTGTCTCATAGTTTGAATGGATGTGTTGATGATGTTTGTATCAACATAGATGACCCCAAGGTATGCTAGTCATCCATAGCCCCTTTTTTTGGGTGAAGTTAAATATGAAACATTCATTTCTAATGAAGAAATAGCTTCTCATGAAATGGATGTTGATATCCTTAAGTTTGAGCACTTCACTTGGACTTGGCATGCAACTTGCAATATTTATGAGCAACAAAAATGTGGTTATTTTTTGGCTGCTCATGTTTTTGATTAAGGAACGAACAGGTTTTGAAGGGAACCCGAAACCCTTAATAGTAAAAGAGCGATAGATACAACATTAATAAAGTCCAAACGAAAAACAAAACGTTTCCCACAAAGAAGAAAACAATGGAACCCAAGGCAACACAACAAAAAGACAACAAAAAACCACCAAAAGTCTAGCCACTAGGTCAGATTCCTAAGGATCTTCGCTGCCTCATGTTCAAGCTTGTTCATATTAATAGCATAATTTTTGATTTCCTAGATGTTCATAAGAGCCTGGTCTACCTTCCTCTTCAGGTTCGCTATGGTTCTGTTGCTCGGCCCTCCACCTTTCAGCTGGCTTTCCTCTTTCTCCACATCCACATACACAACCATCCTGACCTAATATACATTTTCCAAATTCTCCACCATCATGTTCATGGTCTTTTCTATAGATTTTAAAATTTTATGGCTCATTACTAGCACCTTGTGGAGGGAGTCTTTTATATTCCTTAGCTTTTCCTCCATCTCAGACAGCTTACCATCATGATTACTTTTGAAATGTTGTAAATCCTCAACAATTTTCTTAAGGAACTCCACCATGTATTTCTTTTCTTCCTCAGTCCATAAATCGCTGGCCTTAACTCTATCTTTGTTATTATTATTGTCATCCTTCTCCATTTTACTGTTCATAGCCTTCTGATTTAGCTTAATTTCCTTAATATAAAAAACCCATCTAATTAACCTGAAAAAATGCAGACCCATTATGGGAAATAGCAAGAATATCATCAGCAAATTCATGTTCAACTTTAAAATAATGGTCCTCCGCCTTAAGATCCCTGGGGAAATTGGGCCTCTCCTCTCTGTGAATAGCAGTGTAACTAGAATATTTAGAAGAAGGGGTTGTATGCAACCTAAAATGGTCACCTAGACTTTGGGCCCCATTTATTTAATTTGTCAACATAAACTTTCTGAATCAATGTTTGTTGCATTTTCAAATCAAATTTCTTAATCAATTCATAACTATTTCAAATGTTTCAATTTTCCCTAAGGTTTGAATGCTTCATTAATTTTATTTAATTAAAAGAAATAAATCCCTTTTAATAAATAAAATAATGTTATTTAATTGAAGTTAATATTACTTAAATAAAATGATGCTATTTAATTAAATCTATTTTTAATTAAATAATTTTATTTTATTTTATTAATATTCATTTCTAAATTACATAATCTTATTTTATTTTATTAAAAGAGATATTATCATCTTAAATTAAATAAAATAAATGAAATATCCTCTCAAGAATATCCTGTGATGAAAAAAAGGAAACAAATCAGTTAAAAGGGAAATAAACTAAAAAAGAATTCCAATCAAGATTTGTTTCTATTTTTCTATTTATCCCACATTGCTTCTGAATTTGCCTTCAATTCCACTTTTGCCTATAAAATGAGCCCCTCATTCTCATTTCAAAAAAAAAAATCACGAATTTTTACATCAGACTTATGCTACAAATTTTCTTGAATTTTATCATTTGAGATTACACATTAGTTTGATTTTATAAGCATCTTAGTTTTAGAGCATATAGTTTAATATTACATTTTAGCTTAATCTTCATAGTAGATTAATTTGCAAAGTAATTCATTTATGGCATTGCATGTAGATCAATTTTATTTCAATAAATTAGTTTTGTTTATTGCATTTTACAGTCATTTAGATTAGTTTTCATTGTTGCATTGTAAGAACAGGGTTCATGGAGATTGGCATTCTTGCTTCTCCTCTTTGAATCTCTTGCTGTATTCAACGAATGGGTTAATCTGAGAGGCCACAATATCAATCCCTTGCTCTTCTCGGATAGAGAGCTGTGAATTGATTTGCAAGGACTCATTATTAAGTATCCTCGCATGCAAGGATTCAAAGTATAACATATTTTCAGTTATACATTTTGCCCGTTTTAATTTTTAGTTTTTAATTTAGTTTAGTTTTTAATTTAGTTTTTAATTTAGTTTTTAGTTTTGCTTCATAAATCTAGCTTCCACTCAGTTTAGGAAAAACAATTTCTGGGTTTTGTAGCAGGGTCGAAATCCGATCTGGGTATCTTTCAGTTTTTTGATTTCTTTCACGGATCTAAAGAAAATAGCTGCACAAAACCGTCGCGCGTCATTTTTTTCACCTGGCTAAAGGTTTAAAAAAAATATTTTTTCATCTTCTACTTGCTGGATCAAAAAACGATTTCTGGGTTTTATTTTTTGCTTCAAAAAATTTCTGGGTTTCTGTTTTTGTCTACTCATTATAAACAATTTTTCAAAAATCAAATTTGAAGATTTTTATGCATGTTTTTAATTTAGTTTTTAATTTTTAGTTTTTAATTTAGTTTAGTTTTTAATTCTAATTTAGTTTTTAATCTTAATTTAGTTTAGTTTTTAGTTAGTTTGGTTTAGTCTTTAATTTAGATTTTTAAATTAGATTTTTTTAGTTTCTAAAATTCAAATTAGATTTTTTTAAACTTTGTTAATTTAAAGTAGATTCTTTAACTTTGTTAATTTAAATTAGATTTTTTTTACTTTAGATTTTTTAACTTTATTAATTTAAATTAGAATTATTAATTTAGATTAGATTTTTTTTTTAATTTAGATTAGATTTTTAATTTTATTAATTTAGATTAGTTTTGTTTTAAATTTTTAGTTTAGTATTAGATTAATTTAGTTTAATTTTAGTTTTGTTAACTAATTCTAGATTAAATTTTGACTAGATTAAATTAGATTTTTTTAATTCTGGTTCTTCTGAATTTTTTTTTCATAGCATAACAGTTTCTGCAGGATGCCAGTCAGAGAACTTGAAACACACTAACGGTTTGATTGCAGGACGTGTGACAAAGACTTGAAAACAAACACTTATGCTTGTCAAAGATCTTATTTAAAAAAACATTGTGTTTGTTTTCCTGCTTTTCAATTCACATAGTCTAATTAGGGCTTCGTTAAAATTCTTAGGAGTTTCGATAGTGAGTAGGGAATTTGGCTCTTTGTTACATGGAGGTGATGACTATGGACAAATCCAGGCTCCTGATGATCTTACTAATATGACGAACTCTTAGGGAGCGAAGCAAGCTAGTGAATCTTTAGCACTTTCACTCGTCAGGGGATTATGCTCTTCTCTCATTGAGAGAATTAGAAACCCAAAAGCCTGTGGATTTGGTGAAGTGAAACTAGCTCGGTGATTAAGGTTGTTTAGCGTGTTTGGGTAAAGATACGGGCTAGAGAAGTATGCTCTTCTCCTTTTGGGAGAATCAGAAAATTAGAAACCCAAATCCGAGCCATGTCCAGTGTCACCTTTAGAGGGCCTGTCAGAAGTTGAAGCTCCAGGAACGACCCAAGTGAGTACACACCTATCACCGGTGATTCCACCTCACTATAATAAAGAACGTCTTGTTCAGTCTATAGACTCCAAGACCATAGTAACTTCTTTTCCATGACTTGGACGATCATCATGGAAAAGCTCTGTTTATTGCACTGAGCGGCGCCGCTCCGAGCCTTGCTTGCGGGGGTGTGTGATTTTCAGGTGTTGGTGTGGCTGCAAGGCCCGAGCTCTGTATCAGAGGCACCGAAGGTTATTGTGAACGGAAGCCAAGTAAAAACCTCTTAGTTAGTTGCTACCCGGTTCACCTCCGAAAGGAGTCATAATCTTTGCGCAAGGAGGGGGAAGAATCTCTCCGTATGTTGATCATACACAGATTCCCATCATAGGCATACACCTGGACGTTTGGAGGCGTTTGCGACACTAGCCCTTGCTACAAGGGTAACCTTTGAACATACACTGTTGAGTCCTTGGAAACACCAAAAATATGGGTGCCCTCTAGGGGGTGACACAGCTGTGTGAGGTGCATGTATGTGCATAAGCAATGGGGCAAAGGTTTTGGCTTCTCACCATTTTCTTTGGTAGGGATAGCTATGTGTTTGTTTTTGAGTCTTAAACATTGTCCAAACATCTTCAAACAAGACTCCCCCGATACTATCAAGTTGCTTTGTCCTTGATAGATCTGTTATCGACTACTTTTTGTATCACAACTTGTCTGATTGAAACCTATGTGCTTGATCAAAATCTGTTGATATACTTGCTTGATCTTTGAAAACAAACAACAAACTGAAATACTGAGTTCTTCGATTGGGTGACTTGTCCCAGTTTTAGAGACTTGTTCTATATTTAGGGTTTATGTGTCCTTGACCTTTTGAATTAGTGATCCTTGATCTCATAAGCGATTTTGCTTGAGATTGGCAAATTAGGAATTGTTCCTGTCAAATAGATAAATTTTTAGACTCTTTGATAACACACTTGGAGAGTGCTAGTAGTCTCCTTGTCCACTCATTTTAATACAATTCAAACTCAGTACACTTTGTGTAAGTCATCCTCCTAATCCATATGTGCTAGGGTGTTCACCCAAGAATTGAGCACCTCTGTGGCAGTGTTGGTTTGCACCTATTTGCAACAATTCTATTTCACCATCTCTCTCAGACAAGAGAAAACTTTTACTATCCTAGTCTGGTATTGACATTTCTTAGAATTGTCTATTTACCTGAACTCTCCCTTTCATGTTAGTCACAACAAGATATCAAGTGAGCCAAGGAAAGCGACCTCAGATAGTCTTTAACCAACTACCCCCAGTTCAGACTCGTCAAAAGAAGAAGGAAAAGGAACCAATATTTGACCAGTCACCTAGGAGTCAGTCTGAAACCTATTTTGACCCAAAGAGCCATTTTAGTGACTTGAGTACCCCCTCAGCACCTTCCCATTCAGGTATGGATATGAGTTATATTGTCACTCGGCGGGAGAGGGAAGCCATGGATCAAAATCTTGATGATATCTATGAACAACACAGAAACAACATGATATTTGGAAATTCTTCTCATGATGATCAACCTGGTTCACCCCTCATTAATGCAAGATATTTGGATTCCCATCAATGGGATGAAAGGTATAAGAGACGAGCTCACCAAGAACAATGGTCACAACACGAAGACCAAGACAATGAACCTCGTGATGCTCATGTCAATACAACATATACCAATGACTTGTTCAAACAGTCTAGACCAAACTCACCACTTCAACATACCTCAAGGTTCACAAGTGATAGGTTCAAAAGAATTGAATGCGAAAAGAAAGCCTTTCTAGATGAACAAGCTGCAAAGCAAGAAAAGTTTAGACAACTTGAGGAAGAGAGCCAAGCTTTATTGGAAGTACAAAGGAAACTCGCTCAAGAGGAGCAAGATAGGCAGTTAGCCCACCAATTAAACAAACAATACAATACAAGGGGTGCTAACAGTGGACATAATTCTCCTCCCTCCACCCCTTCAAAACACCAAGAATTAGAAGGCAGTCAAGGACCCCTTCTAGATCTCCTAGTCTTAGAGGAAGAAGGGCCTCTCAGTATGCTCACTATAAGAGGCAAACTCCTCCCAGAAATTCAAGACCACACTCCCAACATGTACATCCTGGTTCCCAACATGGAGGTGGTAGCTCACATTATGACTTTGATACTCAAGCCTTCATGCTAATACAACAAGAGCCTATCTTCCACCAGTATGTGGAGAGGTATTTGGAACAAAACAAAGATAAGTTCTTGGAAAGTCTAATCAACAAGGGTGCCAGAGCCCCTTATAATTTTGATGTGGACAACAAAATACAAAAGCAAAATCCCTCTCAAGAGGAAGAAATCCGCCAAATGAAGCGAATGATGGAGAAAATGATGCAACCTAAGAGCTCATTCTCACTAGACTCAATTTGTCCTAATCCATTCGACAAGAGTGTGAGTATGAAAGATTTTCCAAAGAGGGTGGAATTCCCACAATACGATAAATATGATGGCAGTGGTGATCCACACGACCATGTGCATCAGTTCTATACTATGAGCTTTGAATTCCATCAGGATGACTCCTATTTAATGAGGTTGTTCCCTAGGAGTCTTAAAGGACAAGCAATGGAATGGTTTACCAATATCACTCCTCCTGTCAAGACTTTTAGAGAACTTGTTCATAGATTCGTTCAACACTTCACATATAATCTGTCAAGATCTGTTACTATGTTGGACCTATGCAACTTGAAACAAAATCAGGGGGAACCCTTTGTTACCTTCTTGCAAAGGTGGAGGAGACAATGCTCTCGGTATCCTAGGATGATCCATGAGGATGAAAAGATTGACATACTTGTTAGTAATTTGGTGCCTGAAATGAGATATGAGATCAAAAAGATAGTCTTCACTTCCTTTGATACCATGATTGAAACTGCATGCCGCATTGAGGATGTTCTAAAAGAACAAGGCATTTTGACTAGACATAACAATAATACCAACAATGGTCAACACAACAATAAGGATAAAGGGAAGAACAACAATTGGAACAAAAAAAAACAAGTTGTCAATGATGGAGTTGTGGATTATTCCCAATCAAGAGATCAAAGTGTTCTTAATTTGACTAAGGCTATGCAAGCAATGAAGATTAATGCACCTCCACAACAAGAAAGTAAACAAAGATATCAGGAAAGGCCCAAAAACCAAGATATTTTCAGTTGAACATGAGGCCGATTCGGGATCACATCCAAAGTGAGAGATAAGAATCTCAAGCAAGGTTTCCCCAAGAGAAGCAATTGATAAATTGATAAAGTTGAATCAAGGATTGAAGTTTGATAGGTACTGCCCCCTCGTGATCGAAATTGAAATGAGATAGAGGAGAAATAATAAATTGAATTTTTTTGATGAAATCAAACAAAAGATAAGGTTCTTGATGTAAGATGAAAAATATAAGAATCATAAAACCCAGATAGATCAGCAAGAAAATTATGCCCTAAGGTTGAATGAGAAGAAAAGAAGTGGGGTGAAATCGAATGGAAGATAGAAGTTTGGAAGAAATGGAAAGAAATGGAGAGAAGGAAGAGAATCTACCTCAATAAAGAGGATGCATCAAAATCAATCAACTGTTTAAGATAGGGAATTTCGATTGAGATCACGAAAGAAGATAAGGAAATGAAGAACGTGATCACAGTTGATGAAAAATCCACAAGAAAGATGAAGGAAACCCTCTCAAACCCATAATACAGCCTAAAAGTGCAAATTAACATGAAGTCTAAATAATGCAAGCTACATGAAAATGAAAAGGTGTACTTGCAATAGGGTAACATAGGTTTTTGTGTGTTCATCATTCATTAGAGAATGTAAGAGAACTTATTTTCATCATTGGGCCATTATTACCGGACATCGGACAATCACACAATCATCACTAGTCACAAACGCAACTATGAAGATATGAATGTGATTTATATCAGCTTGGAATGTGGAAAGATTCTAACATGAGCATCAAAGACATGAAGGTCAAGATGATACAATGTTAGCTTACCCAATTTAATGTAGCAAAACCATGCTCGCATCAAGACATAAACGGGATTACCATGAGAATGGTTGTGCAAAAACATTCAAGGATGATGCCATAAATCTCTTAAGTGTGTCAAGGAGACAACAAGAGACACTGAAGAGGTTCAAGACAACACCCACAAGCAGAAAGCAAATAAAAACATGCCCCATTCCCCAAGTCCTCTAGCTATGCATCACGGAGAGACTTATTAGACAAGGACACTCAACGAAAATCAATATCAGTCAGCACACAAAGAAAAGATCATGGCATATCTCAAGCATTAAGTGTTGCAATTAAAAAATTTTAAGTGTGTAAACTGATACTGAGTTCCGAGGATAACAAATGCTTGCAAGCAGGTAAGATCACATGACCAAACTGGATAAGACCAAACTAATAAGTGTTGAAAAACACACGATGTCAGGGGTTGTGTTGAAAAACACAGTTGGGTTAGTGTTGAAAAACATTGTTTGCGAGGTGTCCTAAAGACAAGCATATCCAAGAGACCAAAGCTAACAAAGTGATGCCCCTAGACAAAGACAAAGACCAATTCCAAACCAAGGCAATAAGGACAAGGCATGATGGAGAAAGGCTAAGTGTCGAGGATGCATGCTAAGAAATAGGGATGCAAAGGCCTCAAGTAGCGCCTGTTTCCAGGTTTTCACCACTTGGAAGAATTTTTTTTTAGGACTTTTTATATTTATTTATATTTTTTGTATTTTTGCTACCAAGGCGCCTGTTTCCAGGTTTTCACCAAGGCACTTTTTTCTTTTTTTCTTTTTTTTTTTTTAATTTTTGGTATTTTTCATTTTTGTATTTTTTAGCATCATATTTGAATTTTTTTGGATTTTTTGACAATATATCAATTTTTTTTTTTAATTTTTTTCAGTATCATATATCAATTTTTTTGGAACTTTTTTCAGGGTCATAATTATATACAAAGGATGCCCCCAAACAGAACGGGCATCAATGATAGAACTTCTTCAGGTGCAAAACATTGATAGGCTCGGGGAGCTGCTCAATAATGAGTTATAGGCATCATTTGTCCATAGCTCCAGGTGTGAAACCAGTCAATCAAAAGTTGAGAAAAATGCACCCTCATATAGCTCTTTTAGTGGACATGACAAATGGATATGAGATCTATTCTTTGATGGATGGTTTTTAGGTATAGTCAGATCAAGATAGCTCCCGAGGATCAAGAAAAAGACTGCATTCACATGTGCCTGGTACTTATTGTTGGAATTTTATGCCCTTTGGATTGAAAAATGTAGGAGCTACTTACTAAAGAGCTATGACAACCATATTCCATGACATGATGCATAAGAATATGGAAGATTATGTGGATGACACCCTGGCTAAGTCTAAGATAAGAGGAACACATTTGGCTGATTTAGAAGTGATTCTAGATCGCATGGAACAATTTCAACTAAGATTAAACCCAAAAAAGTGTGCATTTGGTGTTACTTCTGGCAAATTATTGGGATTCATCATTTCAGCTAAAGGAATAGAAGTGGACCCTGAAAAGGTTCAAGCCATTATAAACATGCCACCTCCCAAAAATGTCAGCCAAATGAGGAGTCTTCAAGGGCGCCTTCAATCCATAAGGAGGTTTATTTCACAATTGGTAGATAGAGCACAACCTTTCAACAAAAAATTGCATAAAGGTGTTCAATGTGTCTGGAATGAGGATTGCCAAAAGAGCATGGATCAAATTAAAGAATACTTGGCAAATCCTCCCATTTTAATGCCTCCCATTCCAGGAAAACCTCTCATTTTATATGTCTCAGCTACTGAATCTTCACTGGGGGCATTGTTGGCTCAATTAGATGAACAAGGGAAAGAAAGGGCCATATATTATATTAGTCACACTCTTGTTTCTTATGAGGTTAATTATACTAGTATTGAAAAAGCTTGCCTCGCAGTAGTGTTTGCTTCTCAAAAATTGTGACACTATATGCTCGCGCACACCATACACCTCATAGCAAAAATTGATCCTCTCAAATACTTGCTCACTAAAGCTGCTCTCACGGGTAGACTTGCTAAATGGATGATGATTCTTTCTGAATTTGACATAGAGTATATTGAGCACAAAGCAATCAAAGGCCAAGCTATTGCAGATCAATTGGCTAATTTCCCTATTCAAGATAATATGCCCATTCAAGTCAACTTTCCAGATGAGCATCTTATGTACATGACTGAAAGATCCTGGAAACTATTCTTTGATGGTTCCTGCATGCAAAATGTTTCTGGAGCTGGTGTGTTGTTTGTTTCTCCTCATGGGTATACTATTCCCAAATCTTACAAGTTACTCTTTCCATGCACAAACAACATAGCTGAGTATGAGGCTTTGACAAATGGACTAAAAATGGCCATAGAGTGGAATATCACAGAAGTACATATCTATGGGGATTCTCAGCTGATCATCAACCAAGTCAATGAATAATACCAAACAAAAGATGACAAGTTGGTACCTTACAAAAAAATGGTTGATTCATTAAGACGATATTTTACTTTTGTCACCTTTCAGCAAATCCCTAGGGCTGAGAACAAAGCAGCTGATGCTATGGCCACCCTTGCTTCACTTCTTCAGTAAGAGGAATATGAGTCCAGATATGAATTCCTGGTGGAAGAGCTACGATATCCCATATTTGATTCACTCGAAAGCCATGTCATTTGTACCCTTGTCAATCATGAATCCTCCCGCTATGGTGCTATTTACTCATATCTTCGTGATGGCATCATCCCCTATACATTTAACCGATCTGAAAGAAGAAACCTTATCCGCAATGCCTCTCTCCATTCCCTCATCTCTGGTGATTTGTATAGGAGGGGTCTAGATGGAACACTTCATAGGTGCTTAGAAAAGGAGGAATCCGATCAAGCGCTAGTTGACATCCACGAGGTCATATGTGGAGGACATTCTAATGGTCTTTCCATGGCTAGAAGGTTTCTTAGGGCAGGGTACTATTGGCCTACGATGCAGATAGATGCAGTAGCATTTGCTAAGTCTTGTGAAAAATGTCAGAAACATGGACACCTGATACATGCTCCAGGTAGGGAGCTAATTCCTTCTATATCTCACTGGCCATTTCAGCGATGGGCCTTTGACCTTGTTGGGCAGATTCATCCCAACTCATCAGGTGGGCATAAGTTCATTATCACTGCTACTGACTACTTCACAAAATGGGTAGAGGTTGTTCCACTTTCTATTGCTTCAGGCAAGACAGTGTCTTTATTTATTTTAAACCATATCATCTGTCGATATAGAGTGCCATATGAGATCATCACTGACAATGGAGGTCAGTTAAAAAATAAGGACCTTAATAAACTCTGCCAAAGATTCAAGATAAAGCAACATTGGTCCTCCATTTACTTCCCACAAGGAAATGGTCAGGCAAAGGCTTCAAACAAAACCATTCTCAAGATTTTGTACAGAACAATTCATAAGAATGGTAGAGACTGGCACCTATAGATAAATCCGGCCCTGTGGGCCTATAGAACGAGTATTCGTACTCCAACTGGGGCTACTCCTTTTTCCCTCACATAAGGTGCTGAAGCAATGTTACCTTTAGAGGTTGAGATTCCATCACTTCGGGTCTCTCTCAAAGGTCTAGTTACAGATGAAGACTATCGCACCATGAGATTACAAGAATTGGAACTTTTTGATGAGAAGCGTAAAGCATCATTTGACCATATGAGGGTCTATCAAAAGCGGATGTCCAAAGCCTTCAACAAAAAGGTTCGCCCTAGAGAATTCCAAGTAGGAGATCTTGTCCTGCGAGAGAATCCTAAGAACCAACAGAATCGAGAACAGAAGGGAAAATTCGAACCTAATTGGCTTGGACCCTACATCATCACAGCAGCTTTTGGTACAAGTGCCTATCTACTATCTACTGAAGA
The DNA here is from genome assembly GCA_007258455.2 of Sequoia sempervirens. NCBI lineage: Eukaryota > Viridiplantae > Streptophyta > Pinopsida > Cupressales > Cupressaceae > Sequoia > Sequoia sempervirens. The sequence goes on from VDFB02000003.1 coordinate 205,502,500, forward strand.
GGGGGCAGCAGCTCCCTGAGCCTATCAATGTTTTGCACTTGAAGAAGTTCTATCCTTGATGCTCGTTCTATCTGGGGGCATCCTTTGTATATAATTATGACCCTAAAAAAAGTTCCAAAAAAAAATTGATATATGATCCTGAAAAAAAGTTCCAAAAAAATTGATATATGGTACTGAAAAAATTACAAAAAAAAAAAATTTATATTGTCAAAAAATCCAAAAAAATTCAAATATGGTGCTGAAAAAATACCAAAAAAAAAAAAAAATATATATATATATAAAAAGTCCTAAAAAAAAAATTCTTCCAAGTGGTGAAAACCTGGAAACAGGCGCTACTTGAGGCCTTTGCATCCCTATTTCTTAGCATGCATCCTCGACACTTAGCCTTTCTCCATCATGCCTTGTCCTTATTGCCTTGGTTTGGAATTGGTCTTTGTCTTTGTCTAGGGGCATCACTGTGTTAGCTTTGGTCTCTTGGATATGCTTGTCTTTAGGACACCTCGCAAACGGTGTTTTTCAACACTAACCCAACTGTGTTTTTCAACACAACCCCTGACATCGTGTGTTTTTCAACACTTATCAGTTTGGTCTTATCTAGTTCGGTCATGTGATCTTACCTACTTGCAAGCATTCGATCCTTATCCTCGGAACTCAGTATCAGTTTACACACTTAAATTTTTTTAATTGCAACACTTAATGCTTGAGATATGCCATGATCTTTTCTTTGTGTGCTGACTGATATTGATTTTCGTTGAGTGTCCTTGTCTAATAAGTCTCTCCGTGATGCATAGCTAGAGGACTTGGGGCATGGGGCATGTTTTTATTTGCTTTCTGCTTGTGGGTGTTGTCTTGAACCTCTTCAGTGTCTCTTGTTGTCTCCTTGACACACTTAAGAGATTTATGGCATCATCCTTGAATGTTTTTGCACAACCATTCTCATGGCCATCCTGGCATTTATGTCTTGATGTGAGTGTTGTTTTGCTACATTAAATTGGGTAAGCTAACATTGTAGTCATCTTGACCTTCATGTCTTTGATGCTCATGTTAGAATCTTTCCACATTCCAAGCTGATATAAATCACATTCATATCTTCATAGTTGCGTTTGTGACTAGTGATGATTGTGTGATTGTCCGATGTCCAGTAATAATGGCCCAATGATGAAAATAAGTTCTCTTACATTCTCTAATGAATGATGAACACACAAAAACCTATGTTACCCTATTGCAAGTACACCTTTGCATTTTCATGTAGCTTGCATTATTTAGACTTCATGTTAATTTGCACTTTTAGGTTGTATTATGGGTTTGAGAGGGTTTCCTTCATCTTTCTTGTGGATTTTTCATCAATTGTGATCACGTTCTTCATTTCCTTATCTTCTTTCGTGATCTCAATCGAAATTCCCTATCTTAAACAGTTGATTGATTTTGATGCATCCTCTTTATTGAGGCAGATTCTCTTCCTTCTGTCCATTTCTTTCCATTTCTTCCAAACTTCTATCTTCCATTCGATTTCATCCCACTTCTTTTCTTCTCATTCAACCTTAGGGCATAATTTTCTTGCTGATCTACCTAGGTTCTGTGATTCTTATATTTTTCATCTTACATCAAGAACCTTATCTTTTGTTTGATTTGATTAAATTTTTCAATTTATTATTTCTCCTCTATCTCATTTCGATTTCAATCACGAGGGGGCAGTACCTATCAAACTTCAATCCTTGATTCAACTTTATCGATTTATCAATTGCTTCTCTTGGGGCAACCTTGCTTGAGATTCTTATCTCTCACTTTGGATGTGATCCCGAATCGACCTCATGTTCAAAGGACTTTTGTTTATGTTTGTCCAGATGTGATCCCGAGTCGACCTCACATTTGAGTTGTTTTGTGATCCCAAATCGATCTCACATTGCAACTTCATTCTTTGACTGCATGTGATCCCGAGTTGACCTCACATTAGTCAAAGAGGGGCAAATGTATGCAACCTAAAATGGTCACCTAGACTTTGGGACCCATTTATTTAATTTGTCAACATCAACTTTCTGGATCAATGATTGTCGCATTTTCAAATGAAATTTCTTAATCAATTCATAACTATTTCAAATGTTTCAATTTTCCCTAAGGTTTGAATGCTTCATTAATTTTATTTAATTAAAAGAAATAAATCCCTTTTAATAAATAAAATAATGTTATTTAATTGAAGTTAATATTACTTAAATAAAATGATGCTATTTAATTAAATCTATTTTTAATTAAATAATTTTATTTTATTTTATTAATATTCATTTCTAAATTACATAATCTTATTTTATTTTATTAAAAGAGATATTATCGTCTTAAATTAAATAAAATAAATGAAATATCCTCTCAAGAATATCCTGTGATGAAAAAAAAGGAAACAAATCAGTTAAAAGGGAAATAAACTAAAAAAAGAATTCCAATGAAGATTTGTTTCTATTTTTCTATTTATCCCACATTGCTCCTGAATTTGCCTTCAATTCCACTTTTGCCTATAAAATGAGCCCTCTCATTCTCATTTCAAAAAAAAGGATCACGAATTTTTACATCAGACTTATGCTACAAATTTTCTTGAGTTTTATCATTTGAGATTACACATTAGTTTGATTTTATAAGCATCTTAGTTTTAGAGCATACAGTTTAATATTATATTTTAGCTTAATCTTCATAGTAGATTAATTTGCAAAGTAATTCATTTATGGCATTGCATGTAGATCAATTTTCATTTCAATAAATTAGTTTTGTTTATTGCATTTTACAATCATTTAGATTAGTTTTCATTGTTGCATTGCAAGAACAGGGTTCATGGAGATTGGCATTCTTGCTTCTCCTCTTTGAATCTCTCGTTCCGAGACTGTATTTGCAGGGGTAACTGGGTTAATCTAAGGGCCACAATATCAATCCCTACTCTTCTCAGATAGAGAGCTGTGAATTGATTTGAAAGGACTCATTATTGAGTATCCTCGCATGCAAGGATTCACAGAAGTATAACATATTTTCAGTTATACAGGGGTCAACTATGAATACTCCTCATTAACATCATAAGATGGGTCCTTCGAGACCTTTCTCTTTCCTTTCTTCTAGGGAGAGACACTAGATTTCATTTTCCCCTTAACAGAGACCCTACCCTTAGAAGAAGGGGTATGGTGGGATAGGGACGACATGGCTTTAAAATGATCATGAATTAAAACAAGCATGCCTTCATGGAGGATGGAATGCCTAATTAGATTTTGTCTATAGTTCTGCAAACTACCATTCAGAGAATAAGCAAGATAGAAAGGGAAAGAAACCCTAACCTAATGCCTAAAATGGTTGAGGAGCACGAAGTGATACTTGAAAACCCTAGTATAATGACAGTCCAGTGTAATGTACTCCATTAGCACATTCAACACCTTTCTCTGGTGCGAGACAATCCTCATAGAATCATAATAAATTTTGTTCATCCTTTGTAGGTCCTCCTCCTCCCCAAACTTCAAATTTTTTTGGATTGCCTGGTCAAAGAGTTTCCTATCTCTGTAGAACTTAATACCCTCCATGGAAAGCCTCTCAACCTCTGCAATTAGCTGCTCATTAATGACCACATTTCTCCCAAAAAAATTTATCTCGCCATCCTTCTAGCCCTTGGAAAAACACTTGGTAACATTTGGATCCCAACCATGAAGTTTTTCAATGAAGATTGTAATCCCACCTTTCTCCAGCACCTCCTAGAGCTTAGAATTGTTTCTTAATTCCTCACAGTCCATTGGCTCCACCCTATGACTCTCACCACCCATGTTGGTAACCTTGCAGGTTTGTTCAGAAATCTCTAGAAGTCCAACTAAACTGGCCTTCGAAATGCCCAGAAAGCATACGAAGCTAAATTCATTCAAAGGGGAAGTATTAAAGTTAAGCTTCAGCCAACAATGAATAATGATTAATCCACAGTCCTAAGACTACATGACAAGACACTTAGACATCATTCGTTGGTAGGGGGAGTTTGTACCTTCCTGTGAGTTTGATCATACATGATTAAGGCAGTGACATCAACCTCCAACTCATCACTCCTCTACCAACTCATCTTTTCCTTCGCATGAACCCCCTTGTTGGCAAAAAAGTCCACCACCACATTAATTTCCCTAAAAGCATGAGAAATATAGCATTTTTCAAAGTTACTAATAATCCCTTATAAAGGGTAATCCAATTCTCTATAGACCAAGAGGGTTTTTGTAGGCCCTTTATGCATTGGATAATATTGTTCGAATCCCCTTCAATCCAAACATTTTCAAAATTCAACTGACTAGCCAGATTCAAAACTTGAAACACCCCAATAACTTCAGCCATGTGGTTGGTCTGAATACCCAAGGGGAGAGCCACCACAACAATGAAATAACCATTCTCATCCCTAATCACACCCCCACACCTGACAGGCCCAGGGTTACCCTTGGCCGCCCTATCAAAATTGATTTTGACCTAGCCAAGAGGAGGGAGGCTCCAATAGATACCATCTCTAGGTACCTTAGTATACTTGAGAAGATTAGACATATCAACATTAACCTTCCAAGCATCAACCACTCTAAGCTCATACTCTTGAAAGCTAACCTTTCCCTTAGCATTGATCTTTCTATTGAGTAGATTGAAGTTCTCTCTCATAGCCCTGATAATTTTGCCAAAAATAACTTCCTCTGAAAGATCCATATCCCTAAAGATTCTATTATTATGCTCTTTTCAGATGCCCTAGGCAAGGTGAGGGAAGACATAGCTCCAAAGCACATTCAACACAATTTCTTGAAGGGGCCTTCCACTGATTGGCTGCTCATGTTTCTCATGTACCTGAGCTTCAAAGTTTTTAGTTTGACTTGTTTGAGGATGAGCTTCCCTCTGTAAGTCACCATGATGAAGAGACATTTTTCTTTGCCATGTCAATTAGAGGAATTTTATTTTTTCCTTGATTCATCTAAGGAGGTCAACAAGTATGAATGTTCCATGATTTCATATGGCATTGACTTGAGGTTTCAAGTTTTTCCACTATCCACTACAAAAATGAAAAAATTGGTGCATAACATTGTGGTGGCCTATGTTATGTGGCTTCCCTGCAATGAAAATATCAAATATAGAGAAAGTATGCATTTTTTCAAGGATAACTATGTGTTTGTGTTTACAAGAAAGAAGTTACTTCTTCTACTTTGGTGTGATAGAGTAGGGAGTTCAACTTCTTTGATAGGTTAGGATTTGACAAGGGCAAGTGTTGACTTCTCTATTTCATTTGGTGGCTCGGGGCCATCAAATGAGGTTTGAGGGATGGGTTGAATCTATAGCCCAATGCATAAGGTTGGTCTACTTCTCGAGAGATCTGAATTCTTGCTCTATTTCTGCTAAACAAACATCCCCAACTAGAGCCATTAATAGAGCTTGTAAAATTCATGGTCTTTTTGAATTGATGAGGTCTTTGAGGTTTTGAATTTCCTCAGTTGTATCAAAGCTACAATTATTTTTTATGTAAGATAGGGTTTAAAACCGTAAATATTTTCATGCCTTGGTTGTTTGTTTTATTCATTTGTTGACCTGTCATGTTTTGACCGACCCCTCTTTCCTTGTGTTACCAATTTTCCCCATTGCCTTGCAAAACCTTCAAAGTATCCCTTGTCCAAATTATTCCATTTCATTGAAATATTTAATCAAATGTCTTAGTTATGCCTTGGTCCCTATTATGTATCAAATGTTCATTCACCTATGCATGGCCACCTTTTAAAAGAACTTGTTGAGCATGTGCTAATCATTTTTCTTATATTCTTCATCCTCTGCTCAACTTGCACCATGTGGTGGTTTCTTATTGCATCACTCACTCTATTCACATCATGTTTTACTCTCTCACCATTGGTTGCGTGATGTGTAATGTTCAATGATCAATGACTTAGGATAAAAGATGGAGATATGATAGTCATCACATAGGTTGAATGCATTGCATTTTTGTTTCATAAAGACTAAGGATTGTATACGATATGTGATTGGTGAAGTATGATCTCAACATGGATAGGTGGCAGTAGCCCACTATCCCACAATGATGTGGTTGGTCCTCTGTTTATCCTAGTGGGAGTGTGGGAAGGTGATAGGTGTCTTGGTGGGACTAGGCACATGGTTTGTAAGGAATGGATTTTGAAAGCTCAAATTAAAGGGAATGATCTAACAATCATCACACAAGTAATTCAAATTTCACTTTTGATTTATGCCGCTCTAGGAAAATATGCGATGGTCTTGTGTGGTGTGATGAGGGATTCAATGGTTCAGATGTGAAGATGAAAACCAGATAGCTATTGCACTCTTCTGGGGAATCACAGTTTCATATTATGAAGTCGGGATTAATGTGTGATGTGTGATAGGGAATATTCTAGTGGAAAATATTGGTTCATCACATGGACTTAGTGCATCATGATTATGTGTCTTGATTTCTTAAAGGAAGGCGTGATGTATTATGGTGACGTGATATCTATTTATCATAAATCTCATGATGATCAACATACACATTTTAAAGTTTCCTTGGGATTTGTATCTTGGCCATACATCTACAATATGATGGCCAACATTCAAACACCAATGGTTAGCTACTCCAGTTCATGGGAAGAAGCTAGAAGGAATGGCTCAATGAAATCCTCAACTACCTAATCAAATCAGATCAATCCTGGATCATTTTTTGCATTATTCCAATGCTGCATGCATTGTTGGATGGCACCATTACTCCCTGACGTGTTGTAGAGGTTAAATTATCTTGTCAAAGTACGTTTACTTGAATTTTGTTGCAAATTTTATAGGTACTCCATTCTTGCATTCATGAGGTCATCATCTTGTGGCATGCTTGAGATGTCAAAGCCTTTATGGTTTGGTTGTTGCTTAGTTTTGGGGGCAATTAAGATGTTTTGAAATCTGATCGGAGTTCATCTTTTTGAAAACCCTAGTTGGGTTAGGGTTAGGATTTTGAATTCATTTTTATTTATTCCTATAATATAAAGGAAAATTTTGTGGCTATTGTGTGGGTTCAGACTTCTTCTCTCTAGCCTAAGGGGTTTGGAGTAATTTTCTCCCTTCCAAGATTATGACTTCTAATTTTCTGTAAATCTTTTATTGTGTCAATTTGAATAGGTTAGGTCTTTGAAATTCAAATATGGAATGCTTTATTTTTTTCTCTATAGTAAGAAGAGGTGACTACAATACACATTATATTTATCTCAAATTTAAATGTCAATCTATCATGCTTTCCAAAATTATACACTTTACCTTTTGAATCAATGTAATCAAGGGTTATTTGGATTCTTCAAACAAATTTTTTTTTTTTGGAACTATTTTTGTGTTTTCCTATCATTCAAGGAGTGATGTAAATGCTTGCATAGAGGTAGTGGAGATATTTTCGTTGCAATATGGATCAATAAGGAGTGTGATAGTATTTACCTTTGGTTGGTTTCTCACTATAAGGTAGTGAGGTTATCGAAAGCCATAGATGGTCTATTGTAGAATTTTATTTTATTCTTGACTCTGCATGGATTAGGCAATGGTCAAGGAGACTCAAATTTTGAAGCTAGGGTAGAATCAAATCTTCAAAAATTAAAATAAAAAACCTTTACTTTTTGTATTTTACTTTTTATGTCCATTCCCATACTACCAAGAATCATTAAGAATATAGAAGGTTTCATAGATGATTTAGCCCATCAAATGCCTTCCACCATAGTAGTATGATGATCTGTTATCAAAGGCATCATTTACATAGAGGTGTTATATGTGTATGATGTTAAAGGGGTTCCCACTTTGGCTTTACAGAGCCTAAAGTGTAGAGGAGAATTTTCCAATCTATCTCTTGTTCATTGGCCACTGACCTAGGGTCTCTAAGTATAAGAAGTAGCTAGTGTTTAGGAGAATCTAGAAAATCAGTTGGAAACACTAACATAAGTGTTTCCTTAATTTCCTACACATTATTCAACACATTTAATGTACAACTCTTATACTTTGCATATACTACACTAAAAATTCCATCGCATTATTATATGTGTGGTATTTTCTACTCTTTAACCATTGAAAGCATTGTGCCTTATATTGGGCGGCTTACATAGATTTAATCATATATTAAATATAATTGACATCTATACCTTTTATGTGGAATTCTTATCCTTCTCTATGTGTGATTTGTCTTGAAAAAACTTAGTTGCTATAGCTACCTCTTAACATGCATTTGATTTTCTTTGCTACTTATACTTCCCTTGCATTTTTTTTGGCTTCCATCACAGTCTAAATACCATGTATTCATTTTTTGTAATGAGTTTGTTTCAAATGCATTACTTAGTTTTTGAAAACATATTACTCTTAACTTCTAATGCCACCTTTATATAATTGATTTTAAAGTTGTAGTCCAATTTCAGCTCAATTTATCTCTTTTGGTGATCATTTAAATTGGATGAATAACATTTCTTTTTAGAGCATGCTAGTTTGCTATTAACTCCAAAAAATTTCCAAACCATTGATGTATGCATAGTTACCAAACATGATCAATTTTTGATAGCTCAAGATTGTATGGAGCATGGTTTTATACATAAATGGTTTTGATAGCTCAAAGACATGAAAATAAAGATTGATACTAGCAATGAAAAAATAAAAATAATGGAAATGGCTATTTGCAGTATCTCTTCAGTCACCAATAGAATTATGTTGAAAGTGATCATGGGGATTGTGTTGGGAAAATATAAAATAAATAAGCAAAAAAAGAAACTCTGCAATAATAAAAATCCTTAGGTGGCTAAATCCAATTAAAAAAGAAAGAAGGTCTAGACTAAAGAAGATTGGGAGGCATCATTGGATGCTCTACAAAATAATTGGGATCTAATTAGTTAAGTTTCCCTCAGGTCCTTAGTGTTGTTCTTTTTTTTTGGTGGTCTTACTGTCTCTTTTTTTTGTGTTATTTTGTCTGTTGCGAGCATGCATGTGTCTATTTTAATTTATGTTTGATGTTGTTTTAAATGATTAGGTCAGGGCCCTTTCCTTGGTTACTTTATCAAAAACATATAGAATACAAGGTATTGAAAAAATATTACTCCCTTTACATACCAAGATCTAGGAGTTTCTCTATTTAACCATACAAATATTTACCTAGTTTACACATGTTTCTTTTCTTAGTTATTTAAAACCTTTATATATATATTATTGAAGATCATTATTTAGGAATATATTTTTAACATCCATTTGGTGCATATCCTACATATTATGGGCCACTAAGGAAATAATAATTATTTCAATAGTATTGTTTTTCCACTCAAGAAAAAGGTTTCAGCATAAATAAAACAATCATTAATCAAAACCCCTCTTAACTAACCTTTCCTATATTTATCAATTTCACCAAATTGGATTTATTTTAAACTTATATAGTGAATTAAAATCCACAAAATATCTATTTGAGGGTGGAGGTGAAAGATCCCAAATCCTATTTTTAATGAAAAATTCATAGTCTAATTAAAATGAATCCCTATACCTCCTTTATGTTAGCTTCTTCAAAATTTTGAGGTTTACTTCCATACAAAGTCATAAGACATGATATGTATGCTGACATTGACCATTTTAGATGAGGAATGATTCTCTATGTTATCTTATTGAATTAATTTTAGAATCCACTTATGTCTTTTATCCCTCCCTCTTAAATTCATCAAAGTGAGTTTGGCCATTCTCTTCATAAATAGAGTATTCTTCATAGGTTTCAATATGTTGCATTAATAATAAGGATTTTTTAAGTATATGAATATTTCTACTCAATATATAATTCCATTTTTGAAAGGTCATATAGCCTTATTAATTTAATTATTACTTCATACTGTTGGTGTAATTAATTATTTAATTACACTTTAGCATAAGTTTACTTAGGCATTTTTTATTTTCTAGGTTAATTATAATCCTTATCTAGTTGAGTTGTCTTTTTGCTCAAGATAAGATTAGGGTTGTGCATGTCTTTCTTTTTTGCATGATTTCCTTTTTGAAGACTTTTGTATTATTTGTAAAACAATTACCTTTAATAATCATTAATTCTAGTTTTTGCTTGCACATATTTTCTCAGAGAGTTTACAGAACATTTCTTTTTTTTTGAATATCTATTGCATGTGATAGGTGATTGCTTGTAGGTGATTCTTGGGGACTGTGAAGTTGGTTTTTCAACTTCTACATGGTATCATAACTCCAGACCTATGGTTTCCTATTCGTGATTTGAAGATATTCTCTCACAACATTTTCTTCTATGCAAGGGTTTCAAGCCAGGCTGATTTTTTGTAGATCTGGGGGTAGCCTAATTTTTTGTGCATTTTTGGGCCAAATGGACATCCCCATCACGATTAGAGCACCCAAAAACCCTAGAAATGCCTTTTGTTTCTTTGATTTTAGAGAAATTTGAAAAAAATAAAAAAAAAATAGCCCCAAGACCGTACGGCCCCAGGGCCCGAACTTCGAGGCATAAGTTTTTTAAATTAAAAAAAAACCAGCAAAAAATTCTGTGGCCAGTGTAAAAGCCAATGCCACCAAGACGCCGCCCGACGACCACCAGCTACAAACCCACCACCGGTGGAATCCTCCAACCTGCCGCCTATTTGATTCATCCCTCACGGGCTTTGAAGCTTCTCTTGTTGTCCTATCGGGGACCGCCGGCCAATGTAAGCTCCCTAGGGCTCCTCCGCCTGCTCATGGTCACGTGGGGACCGAGAGTTAGCCCTAGTCCCTATCGAAAGATTCAACACCCGCCCTGGTCATGTGGGTGACCAGGGGCTTCATTGTAGTCCCTTCTAGCCCCTAAGTGACACCAGATGGTCATGTGCAAGACCGAGGGGCATATCCAAGTGGGTTGACTTTTTGCTCCTATTTAGCATTAAAAGTGCCTTTTATAGGCCTTTTTTTCATTTGCTCATAACTTTTGCAAATGGAGGCCTTTTTTCAAAAACAAGATATCATCGAAAATCTGGTTTGACACTCTTTCCAGTGCTAGAGGTTTGATTTTTTGATTTTGTAGTTTTAATGCCTTTTTTTCCTGTCAAAGTCCGAAGTTTCCATTTTCACTCCGAGAGGCGTAACTTTTGCATCCTGACTCCATTTTATGAAAACAAATAGGCATTGGAAAGATGGTTCAGTGCTCTACACAGATCTCAAACCTATTTTTTCATATTTTTTTAACTAGGTATCTGATATTCTTGTTTGATCTCATCCTTTACCTTTTTAGTTGTTTTCTTGGGAAGCATGTATTCAGGCTATTTTTTTGAGATCAATGAGCATTGTTTTTTTCTTTGAGAGTATATTTTGCTGTTTTCTATCATGGATACAAATAATATTGCACCTCTTACTCCATTCAACTATTTTGGTTGGAAAAAAAATGGAGATTCATTTGAAACACAAAGGGTTGTACAGGGTAACCATGGGTACAAAAATTGAACCTACAGGTGCTACTGAAAAAGAGAAAGTAGTTTAATAGATGTGATAAAGCTTATGGTACATTATGTTTATCTCTTTAATCTGACCTTATTTTTCATATTGAGTCTTGCACTACACCAAATGAGATCTGGACTACTTTAGAGTCTTTGTTTGGGAAGCAAGATACTATGAGAGGGTTTCAGTTAGAGAATGAGCTTATTGGCTTAAATCTTAGGGATTTTGATAGCATCCAAGATTTTATCACCAAACTCAAGTCTCTTAGATTGTAGTTGTCACAGTGTGGTGTTCAGAAGGAAGACTCTCTTTGATATTGTCCATTCTTTCAAAGCTTGGATTGGATTATTCAGTTTTTGTATCTACCTTTTATGCCACTAGGGATGCACTTGGTATGAGATTCACTATGCCATCTCTTGATGAATTTGCTTCATCTCTCACTCAAGAGAAAGATAATTTAGCTAGCATGGGAATGGTGAAACCTTCTTCATCACAGGCACTTATTGCATCACAAGAGCTCAAATATTAGAAGGCTTCTATAGGAAAAGGCAAGAAACAAAAAAAAAGGATTCTAAACCTCATGAGTAGCAAAAGGAGTCCTCAGATTCATCCTCCTCTTCTAAGGGGAAATCATCTAAGAAGGAGAAGACTACATGTGCATATTGCAAGAGGGAAGGACATGCAGAACATAATTGCTACAAGAAGGACATTGATGAGCTGAAGTATCTTCTTCAAAAACATCAGATTGATTTTCCTTCTAGGATGTCTACATCATCTTCTTCTCCTCATTCTTCTTCTTTAGAGTAGCATGACAGGGGCACAACTAGTTTACATACTTCATCAGATATGAAGGGACATGCTCTTTGTGCTTCTTTAGGTATTGGATTAGGGAGATGGCTTCTAGATTTAGGAGCATCTCATGATATGGAATCTTCACAGTCTATGTTCACTTCCTTTGAGCCTTGCACTATGTCTCCCATTTTGATGGGAAACAACACTTACATGATTGTTATAGGGAAGGGGTCTATTAGTTTTGGGGACAACTCCTTTTAGGATGTCTTGTGTGTCCCTCACTTGACAAACAACCTTCTTTCCATCTAATAGATCACACATGGAGGCACTGGGAGATCTGTGGAGTTCACACCTGATTTGGTTATCATCAAAGACTTGGAGAGTAGAGTAGTTATTGCTACTGGGATAGTGGATCACTCATCTTGGTTGTATTCCTTTACCAATTTTGCTATTGATGGTGCTTCTATTCCTATAGCTGTTCCTCACACTTCTAGTGTGCATAATCATTTAGAGGAGAGATTTGGCTTCTTGAACATTGGTGCTCTCACTTTGGATTATGTTATCGAGCCTTCCATTCCATCTCCTCCACATCCTATTACTATTGTTGTGGCTACCGATGTGGCTTCTTCTGTTTTAGTGCAACAGGATCCTGTTGATCATCCATTTCTGGAGGCTACTCTTGAGTCTTCACCTACTTTGACTTCTTCATTGGTTGAGGTCACACCTGCTTCTGTGGAGACATCTTGGACTACACCTACTTCACCTTTAGAGATTGTTTTCATTTGGCATCTTCCCTCTCACTTCTTTCAAGAGATGCAGTTTCTTTAGTTCTTTTGGAGCTACTTCATTCTGGGGGGGATCTGTGGTCTCTTCTTTCCTCTCTTATGGAGGGGTTCTTTTATGTATCTTTGTGATGGATGGTGTCCTTGGGGGGTCTTATGGAGTCCTCCATCTTTCATCACTTAGTTTGCATTCTATTTTGGGGAGGAGTTTGTTCCCATGTGGTTTTCTCCTTTACCCTGTTTGATTTAGTTTGCATTGCATTTGTAAATGGGTACCTAATCAGGCCTTGTTGCTGGGACTCATCTTTTGCATAATAATTTGCTTCTCCCTAAGTTGCACTTATGGGGGGGTGTTGGTGTAATTAATTATTTAATTACACTTTAGCATAAGTTTACTTAGGCATTTTTTATTTCCTAGGTTCATTATAATCCTTATCTAGTTGAGTTGTCTTTTTGCTAAAGATAAGATTAGGGTTGTGCATGTCTTGCTTTTTTGCATGATTTCCTTTTTGAAGGCTTTTGTATTATTTGTAAAACAATTACTTTCAATAATCATTAATTCTGGTTTTTGCTTGCACATATTTGCTCTGAGGGTTTACATAACATCTCTTCTTTTTGTTCTGAATATCTATTGTATGTGATAGGTGATTGCTTGTAGGTGATTCTTGGGGACTATGAAGTTGTTTTTTCAACTTCTGCACATATCCTACATAGATATGCTTTAAAGAATTTGAATTGAGTTTCTTTCTTTATTTTTAGGTATAAATAATGAAGTAGAACTACCAAGTATTTTTAGGTTGGAGAAAATAGTTTATTTTTATCCCACATATTCAAAGGTGTTGATATTTTAATTCCTTTAAATTAATCCTATAAATAATTTTAAAGGTTATATTCATTACATTATCCCATACAAACTTAAGTACATCCATAGAATGTATCATGAATTTAACTATTTTCATGATTGTTCTATTTTTCCTTTCTAATACACCATTTTATAAAGAATATGGATTTTTAATTTCTCTATAAATCACACAAGAGATATAAAATTCCTCAAAATCTCTATATACATGTACTTTATTTCATAGATGTTCTCAATTTTTTAGTTTAAGGATAGATTGATTTTCAACTAAGGCTCTAAATTATTTGAATTTAGAGAGAACTTCACATTTAAATCAAGATATTATTCCCATATCATTTAGGTGTAATCATAAATAAAATAAAATTAGGACATATAGAGATCAACAAAGAGATGTAACCTGTAAAGTTTCCATTACTTCACTATGGACCAATTCTAATGTATTAGAGAAATAATTACTTTGACTTCTTTTAAAAGGTAAAATGTGTTGTTTACCTAATAGAAAACATTAATAAAAATCTTTATTACTTTTAATTTTAGATACCTTAATCACAAGGTCATGACATAGCATATCATTGTTTTTTAATATTTAAATGTCCTAATATTTCATGTCAAAGTTGAGTATCATCTTTGGTTAAAGTATATAAGAAAGCTTTCTTGAGAAACCACTAAAAATTAAAAAAATCCATTCCTTTGAATGTCTTAGACAATTCTAAATTCATCGTATTTTTTTGATAAAGTAAGTATCTAAAAAAAAGAATTTTATAGTTTTATTTTGTTAGTTGAGAATAGAAAAGGATATTTTTCTTGATTAAAATATCTTATAATATTATTATATATGTTAGCTTTAGTTTTTCCTTGTCATTCTATAATGTAGGTATCTTCTAGATATAATTTCTCATTATAATGCAATATTTGATAGAATAACTTATGTATACATCATATTCATTGATGTATCACTGTCTATGATTCATTCATTATTAATAGAAAAAGAAAGGGTAGCAGAAGTAAATTGTTTGATTTTAATTTTGATCAATTATATTATTACTAATTATTAATATTAGTGTATTCTATTGTCTTGAGTTTCTCTCTAACTACAATAATACTATATTTATACTTTTGTATAATTTAAATCTCTATGAAAAATGCCAATTTTATATCTTCTCTTTACTTTTGATCAACTACTTTTTTTTCATCTTGAAATTATTATTATAATTCTTATAAAATGACAACCAAAAAATTCATTATTAAGACTTCTACATCATTGAATTGTTGTATTTCAAATATTAAAAATGAATCAATAATTTCATAAGCATGAATTATTATAAATTGCATTATATAGAAGTTTTTTTTAACAATACAAAGATATAAAATCCACATATGTATAATCAATTTTACGATTTGTCATGAAACATGGCTTTCCCAATGCATGCTACACTTTTTATAATTGAAATAAACTTGTAAACATCATAGGTAAATAAATTCCATGGACATATAAAATAAATTTATAATAGAAAAAAATGCACTGAATAAATTTACTTCCTATGTTCCTATGTGTAAAATAAACAAGATTTTGAAGGGTGTTAATATATTTTAGGCCTATCACTTAAGAATGAAGAAAATTTACTATGTTAGATTCTTGTGATCCTACACATAAATATATTATGTTAAATGTTAAAATATATGTGTAGGTGGGGAAGTGGTAAGCTCAAAAGAAGATAGTTTTTTTATCTTAGTTGTGTATACTAGATACTACTCATTATCTAATTTTTTTTTGTTTGGTTTATAAGAAGGGATTGGTAAGTGGTTGTTCTTGACTATTTATTGTCTCTAAAAAGGGTCTCTTAGTTTTTAACTAGAATGATATTGGTTTATTATAAGTATTCAATTTTGTACTATGTTGTAGTAGTTTGATACTTGAGTCTTATGATTATATAACACTCCAAAATTTCTTTGTGGCATAATTATGAGATGCAATGGTTTCCAACCCACCATATTTTTTAATACACCTTGGTCGCCATTATACCCTTTATAAGAAATTTGATTTTTTTGCAGTTTTTTCATGATTCAAATTATTACGCTTTTCCTACATTATAAAAACACTACTTACCACAAGTGATACTTGTAAGATCATCATGATGACATCAAAGCTACCATAACTAGTTTAACCACTACCCTATAGGTTTCCAATATTTCATCATGTTCTCATGACTATTGTGGTAGTTTTAAGACTAACAGTTTATTGTGTAACTAGTGATTGCATCTAACATATTAGAAAATAAGAATTTGAAACATTTTATCTTCCTCTTTTAAATTATCACATTCTCCTATCTTTTAAATATTTTAACTAATAATTATTTGACTCTTACCTCTTTTAAAGCTATTTTTATTTAATTTGAAGGACCTTCAGCTAAAATTATCATCTTAATATACCCGATTCTCACCATTTCTAACTTTTGAAATAATGTTAGAGCTTGAATCCATTCCTTGATATCATTAAATGATTTTTTTCAAACCATTTATATCCCTCTATAGGACCTAATAGTACTCAAATCAAAGAAATGAAGTTTTTTTGCAAGTAAATAACAACTCTTGGAGTGTTTATTCACCTGTATTTTTATTAATTTATTATAATTTTATAAAAAATAATATTATACAAGTTGGATTTTTTTTATCATGTTTTTATTATTTAATATCTTATAGTCCTTTTATATATTAGTAGAGTCTTTTTCTATTGTATTAAAATTAGTATGCAGTGAATATTTTTATTTTGTCTTATGTGTTTCTTATTTTATTTGTATTATTTACAATTTGATCTAGAGATCTTAAAATATCCTTTGATACCATTACATATCCTTTAAGTGTTTTCACTTTAAATAAATTTTATTTCTTTATCTTCATAGATTCTATGATTTATAGCCTTGCCTTTATCAATTGAGAGTTTAAGGATCTCTAAAAATATTTTACATTATCATCTCACACTTATGGTAGTTTGTAAACACCAATAGATTCATTCATGAACATTATGGAACCTTGATAAAAACTAAGAAATTATTTTTTCATTGGAAACATATATTTCTAAGACTTATAAATCAATATATTTACATTTTGGTAGGCCAAAAAACTCAAAACTTACTCAAATAAATATGTATAGCCATTTAAGTGACTATAATTCATCTTAGTATTAGTTTTCATCCTTCTAAGCTCTGTTAATTTATACCCACATGAAATTACAACCTTGTAAAGGTCTCTTTACCACTATTTGCATACTTTTCTACCATTGCTAAAACCATACATTGTTAAAAAATGGTAAAAAAAATTAATTTTTGTCTCATTTATCAATATAGAAAAAATCCTATATTTTAATAATTCATAGCCTTTTTAAATAAGTGTAATATTGTTTCTTTCTATCAAACATTATTACACTTATTTAAATAAGACTATAAATTATTAAAATTTAGGAAATTTTCTAAACATCATTGATATTGGGAATAGTACAATAAACTATTATACTTTTTGTTTTAAATTTTGAATATTTTTAAGCAATTAGAAATTAATATATTTTTTTGCAAATTTGCATTATAAGAACTTAGGATTACATTCTATGACTATTTTTCATCTTAATAATATCAAGCATAATAAAATATTAGAGAATTTCGTTATTTCCATATCCTCTTATTATATTAAATTATGATCTCTCTATTAGTTATTTGGTTGTATTCTTTCATTGAAAATATATAAATTTATATAATGCATTCCTAAACAAAATATAGGAAATTTATGTTTAGATAGTATCATTTCATATCTAAACTAGTCTAATAATAACATTAGTTCAATTATTATAGACATACTTAAACATTGGAAAACATATAAAACTAAAATATTAGCAAACTTTGTCAATGTATTGATGCAGGAGCATCCAATGGTGTAAGGGCAATCTTGCATCACCCAAAAATAGTTAAATTTCCAGTTTCTTGGTTTTTAGATGTTTTTACATTTTTGGATACCCTTTTTGTCATAATGAAATTCCCAATTTACAGTTTTTATTTTCTATTCCTGGGTTGAAAGATATTGCAGTTTTAGTTTCCCAGATTTGCACCTAAAAATCTTTCGAGTTAGATTTGAGGCACTTAGAGTTCCCGGATCAGCCCCAAAACTTGCCAAAATTGGCGTAGAAAATGTCGAGTGCGTTATTGATTTTGAGACCTTTCCAACAGTTCAAACGGTTCACAAATCATAGTCTCGAATCAAAAGTTATGGCCCCGGGAAGTTGGCGCACTTTCTAGAAGATACAATTGCAAATTTTCTTTTGAAATTTGAACTTCAAGTTATAATTTTTCGGTGCCAAACTACCTAAAATCAAATTTGAATGTTGTTTTGGCTCCAAAATAAAGAGGAGCTCTGTTTATGGGTGGGTTTCTAATTTTTGGGTAACTTTTTGGGGACAAGCTCGCATATTGCGAAAGGGTGATTCTGTAGCTTTCTATAACTTGCATGTGTTGTAGAACTTGGGGATTTGAGATTCTCTACGTGTAAGAAGCTCCATTTTCTGAATAATAAATTATTCTCTTGTTTGTGGGTTACTTTCTAAGTCTCAGGCTACGCCCTCATCATGTATCCTTGTATATGCATGTGCCTTGGGATCTAATTCAACATCATAAATGAATTGTGTCATGACCTCCTAAACATTATTTTACATTACTTTGCATGAATTTTATTTGAAAATGATTAATTAATAAAAATAATTAATTTAAATAAAATAAATAAATAAATAAGCAATAAATATTGACACATACATAAATAGTAAGAAACAATTATTACATAAATAATAATAAAACTTGTTAAATAATATTAACTTCAATCTTACTTACCATTCCACAGTCATGATAGTTAAGTTAGAGAAAAATCAAGAAGCAACTAAAATGTCAAACAGTACACCAAAGTCTACTCCCATGTCACATAGTTAATCTACACCTTAGTCATCCTTTTGGGAATAACATAAGGGATTCTACACCTAAAATATTATAGATAAATAAGATGATTCATCCATTACTCTACATGTTCAATATTCAATTGGAGTTGATGCAGGAGAATTCGAGGGTACTAACAATTAACATCACCAAATATATTACTTTTGCTTTATTTAATTTTTAATAAGGGATAATATGGGTTAATGTGTGGGAAAATAATTGTTTTAATTTCCAAAAAATGTAATTTACCCTATGATGATTTATAATTTTAATTTTGGAGGAAAATCAACTTTAGTAAGAGTTACAAAAGCATCTCAGAGAAATATTCTAGCCTAGGCATCCTTTTCAAGGTGGGGACAACTTTACCATGCATACATTATTGCATGTTGGGTGCCAAAGCTTGCATGTTGGTGCATGTTCTTTCGTGGAGTCATCAGAGCCATCAAAGATTAAGGAAAAATCTAGTTTGACCAAATTTGATTGGTTGAAGTTTAGGTGCCCATGTGAAGGCTATGTGATAATTTAGAATATTTTGTTATTTTATAATGTTTCTCTAAATCAAGACATGATTTTTATAAGGTGGAAATTTAATGTTGTTTGGGAAAACCAAAATGGTTTTCTCATCCACAAAATTTTATATATTGAGGCCCTTTTCATTTGAGAAGTCAAGTTATTGGAGAATGGGAGTTTAGCATAACATGATGTTGTTGGATTGGATAGAGGATTGGTGAATCCAAAGTTACAAATTAATGTTAGGAGATTGTGACTCCATATTGTTGATTTATGTAATTAGGAAGCTCATGTTGTAAAAGGGGATCTTGTGAGCTTCTGCATACTGTAATCCCAATTAATATTTATTGAAATAAAATATATTATTTTTCTTTCATGCATATGTTTTGCAAATTTGAGTTGTGTTATGAGTTTTCAGATTTGTAAGGGGAGTCCCCTTCAGTGGTATCAGAGCTAGTGTTCTTGAGTGTGTAGGAATAAGCACCAATTGGAGGTAGTTTGCACTAGGACCTATAGTGGTGTGTGTGATTTGTGTGTAAACAAATCACCAAATGTGAGGTAGTTTACATGTGAAGAGCTTGAGGATTGGATCATTTGTGTTGAGGCTTTGTGAGGCCTAGAAAATGACAAAGAAAAAAGGAAAGAATTTTGTCATAGTTATGTATGTAGGTGAACAAGAAGGAAAAAATATTGCAGAAGTATTCTTTGAGGATAACATGAAGGAAGATGGTGAGATTGTAGCAGAGGATGAGAAGAAAAAATAACGTGCAGAAATCCAAGAGGAAAATGAAGAAGTGGGTAGTGAAGAGAAGATAGAAGTAGAGGACGAGGATGTAGTTGAGGTTGCAACGATGGAGTTTGAAGATGTTGCAGCTGATGATAATGCAGGAGATGTCATAGCGAAGGATGATGTTGTAATTATGGAGAAGAAAGAGGTAAATGTAGATTTTGATTTGTTTACAAATATGCAAGTAAAAGATGTAATTATAGAATGGTGCATGGATAATGCATATTTGCATATAGAACTTGTAAAGGATGCTATAGGTAGCTATTGCTGGAGGTGGTCAATTAGTGGTGGGATGGATCCCCCGAATGAGGAGAAAAGAGGAAAGAGTATTTGGAGGAGAGGACGGTATATGGTGGATGTGAGTCCATGAGAGGAAAGAGGAATAGGGTGCACAATCGATGGAGGAGGATGGTAATTTTCTCAGCTAAGTGTTGGAAGAGGCGAACAAAGAAATTATTCTATATATATCAGTGATGGAGTTTGCTACAAGTTGTCTAATACATGAGCATTTGGGGGTACTAGTAATCAACATCACCAAAAATATTATATTTTCTTTATTTAATTTTAAATAAGGGATAATATGGGCTAATGTGTGGGAAAATAATTGTTTTAATTTCCAAAATATGTATTTCCCCTATGATGATTTATAATTGTAATTTTGGAGGAAAATCAACTTTATTAAAAGTTACAGAAGCATCTCGAAGGAATATTCCAACTTAGGCATCCTTTTCAAGGTGGGGACCACTTTACCATGCATGTTCTTGCATGTTGATTTTTATAATTTGCATGCCCTTGCATGTTGGGCACACAAGCTTGCACGTCAGTGCGTGTTCTTGCATGGAGTTATTGGAGCCATCAAAGATTAAGGAAAAATTTAGTTTGACCAAATTTGATTGGTTGAAGTTTAGGTGCCCATGTGAAGGCTATGTGAACATTTAGAATATTTTATTTTTTTATGATTTTTCCTCAATTTGGGACATGATTTTTCCAAGGTGGTAATTGCATGTTGTTTTGGGAAAACCAAAGTGGTTTTCTCATTCATAAAATTTTATATATTGAGGCCTTTTTCATTTGAGAAGTTGTATTTTTGGAGAATGGGAGTTTAGCATAATAGGATACTGCTAGATTGGACAGAGGATTGGCGAATCCAATTTTTTTAGATTTTTGTGAGGAGATTGTGACTCCATATTGCTGATTTATATAATCATCCTCATAATGCTCTAGTGCAACTTGAAATAATAGACTATGTTATTTATGCATTGTATCTTCATAAGAATTGTTTTTTTCTCCAAGGGGTTGCAACATCCATAATTCAAGAAAGTTGAAGTTAGTTGACACTAATTCTTGAGTTTTATGAGTCATTGTCGAAACCAAAACTATTATGCTATTCATGATACATACCCTCCATGATCAAAGACACCAACTCTCTATTGTTAGGGTATCAACCTAGAAAATCCTCCAACTTATGAATTTTAATAGTTTTAAAGATTATTCTCCTCCACATAATTCTCTAAATATACATAAATATAAGAACTAATTCCCAAATCTTGATTTCATCAACATAAGTTCCATTTTCCTTTAAGTGTAAGAAAAAAATTCCATGCCTACACTCTCTAGATTTTCCTCAAGAAACATTTTCCATCATCTACTAATCATGAATGTGACTAATTTTTGTTGTATTGCACATTTGATGTAATCATAGTCATATATTGAATTTACAACACACCAACAAAGATTTACATAAAGGGAAGAAGAATATAAATGATATAATATAAGATGAAAGTATATAAAATGGATAAGAGCATAAATTCTCAAATAGGAACTACAATATTTCAAAAATATAAGTAACAATATGTCATAGTTGTAAGTACGGATTTGTGTATTATGAAATAATTATTCAAATTTAAAAATTAGGAGTGCATTTTATTACAAACATGTACCCACCATACCATATTGTGGGGTTCTAAAAATTTGACATGTTTATTTGTTCTCCTACATATAACCTAGTTACTATGTTACCAAACTATAGTTACAATTTCATAGTATAAATAAACATTTGGAAATTATAAAGGATGAAAACTATAGAATGGATATGAATCCCTAAATTATATTTTTTACAACTAGCCTTAAATGTTTTTTTGACTTGAAACTTGGATATAGATAAGTTTTTGGGTTTGTACATACAAGTGAGGATTCACATAAAATTGCACCCTACTGAACATATGCTCAGTGTTCTAATGACACAATCGAAATGACCTTGAGGTATGGGACCTTGAAAATTGAGGTCAAATATCTGAAGAAGGTTGGCTTCCTCTTCTAATCCAAGTGAAAATGTGTTGGTTCAACCCAACACATGGAATCCTACCACTACCCTACTCTAATAGTTCATCATTGGAAAGGGATAAAAGGTATGTATATAAGTGAAATGGGAAGTGATACAAAAAAGATAGAATGTGTTTCTTCTTTTAATGGCACGCATTTTCACCCAATTCCCCATTTATTTTTTCACTTACTTTAGAAAATATAAGATGGACAATACAAACCCATCGCCATCAGCTTATTCCTTTCATGTGGCCTTGTCTTTTTGTGTTGGTGGAGGACTTTCTGTCAGGGACACACACACATCGTATGGACATTCACATGTCATGCTAACGTCCTGACAAGATTCTTATCCCTAGAATCTACAAAGGCATTACATTTTTGGTTGGCTGTGAAAATAACATCTTCTGGCCTTCCTTGACTGGAAAAAATTGACCTCTTGCCTCCATTTTCAAGCATTCAAACTCACATTCTCTCACTTCTTCACTCTTGGCTTGCAATTCACTTATTATCTCATTCATTCTTGCAACTTATTTCTCATTCTCTCACTCTCTGAAGCTCATTCTTTCTCTCTACTTGGCTTCTAAAATGTTCTTATTGCAACTCCACCTTTCTTAGAAGTTGATGAAGCTCTATTCTCTCAAGGTGGTGTCATCTTCTCCTTTGGACCTTGAGTGCTAGCAAGAAGAGGAGGTGATATTTCTCTTGTTATTTTATTTGCATCATTGTGTATTATAGTGTAGCATTTAGTGTGTCTTTGTGCTCTATTGGGCATACTTTATACTTCTCTTCTTTATCAATTTCTATCTCATTGCATAAATGCTTGTCCATGGAGGTGGGAACACCAAAGTGGGGGTTTGATTGAGGTAGACCTCAAAATGTACCCCAAAATTTTTCTCATTTCCATGTGTGCAAGCACTAGATCATCCTTTTGGAGTTAGTTTTGAGAATTGAAGTGTGGGTGGAGTGGTACCTTTTTCTTACTTTTCTTTGTCTTTTCCACATTAGAGCAGTTTCTAGTATTCTTCTTGTTGTACTTTTTGTTTCCCACATTTTCCCTATCAAACTATAAAATCGTGCCAGTCAGGTTGTTAGTAGGCCGTTTATTCTTTCTTCCTAATTTCTAGACCTCTATCCATACTAGATGCCATCACATCTCTGAGACGCTAGCACACTACACTGGAGTCCGGTTCCTACACTATCATCCTTAAACAATGAGCTATATGGTCAATAGTCTAAATCCTTCGAGGCTAGCTCGCTTGATTTCAAAAATACCTGTCAGATAACCTGAGGTAGTTTAGGGAAGTTCGTTCCCTTGGAATCTCCTATGACTTGGAGCCTTGGGAGTGATGAATCCCCCTTCTCTATATTTTTAGTGAAATTGACATGAACTTGTTTTTTTTCTTGGTATTAGAGAATCTTTCTCTTGTTTCCTAGGTGTGTTGTAGATTTGTGTGTTGCGAAGTGTGTATCTTTGTGACCCAATCTACGACCCCTAGATACATAGACAAGATTTGAAAATGGAATCTAGGTAGGTCATTATCATTAGTATAATCTTCAAAATCATCAGAAAGTTCCATTTGATTATGTGAACATGGTTTCATTCACACATAACCCTCCTCTCAAAAATTGGAGTGTTACACTTGAAATAACATTTACTTCACATGATGAGAATCTTAATAAAGATCTCTCCCCTTTGTACATCCCCACCTAGATCAATGGAAAATTCATCACTAGAATGTTAGTTGATCCATTGAGTTGGGTCAATGTGATAACAAAGGAGTCTTTGTTCATAAAAAACTTGGCATAGGTAGTGGTACAAAGAGTCAGAGACTAGCCTCCATATGCATGATGGAATTATGTTGCCCCTTTGAGCTCTATTTTTCTATCAGTCTTGGTAGGACCCAAGGCTGTTGATGCTTCTTTTATTGTCATTTTGGAGTTTGATCTATTTCAAGTTAGGTTGGGCATCCCTTGGCTTGCCTCTATGAACAGTGTCACCTTTGTCATTCATTAATTCTTAAAATTCCCTCATGAAGGTTTTGTGCATGTAGTACATGACAACAGTTATAAACCATTGGTGTCATGTGGGGATTTCACACTTGATTACTTTGATCCTACCCCAATGGAACCTATCCCCTTAAGGGAAATTTATTGTATAAGGCTTATATTAAATATAAGACCTGGGGCTCAGCATCGAAGGCTAGTTATCCGGTGTCCCCCTATACAATATCTATGAAGGTTTGCATGATTGTGCAGCAGCAAGCTTCTTCTTCTACCAAGAAAAATGGGAAGGGTGAGCTTCCTCACACTCATGGCCCTTCTCCTTCTAAATCATTTTCCCTTGCTTCTAATTTTTGTCTTTTTTGTGGCACCTTTGGCTCCTACTCTCATGCCTTGCATGGGAAGTCTGATGATACCCACATGGAGAAAAGAAAAGCGGCAGGTCTTTGAGCTTCCAATTTTTCCCACAATTCCTAATCTTGTTGTCTATAGCAAGGGGAAAGGTCCTCATGGGATTTCTCCTCTATCTCAATCTCTGTAGCCTCCTACTTCTTCTCTGCCTACCCTTAAGGTAGAGAATGAGAAGAGGTTAGTTTCCAAGGCGCCAATTTTTGTTTCTCTTCCCACAATTGATTTTTTCCCTACACTTCCTCCTCCTAATCCTACCTAGGAGCCTACCCTTCCACCAGCCATGATTATGAAGGATACTCCTATGGTTGAGTAGTATCCTCAAGCCTCTTCTCATTCCATGTCTTCTAGCACCTATAGCTGATGTAACTAGCTTTTGTGTGAGCACAAGCGTATGGTGAAAGGCTCTCACTGCTGAACATGCAGCCTCACAAAAGACAGAGGGTGAGCTAGTGGCCCCCATTTCTACATCTTCTACTATTTTATCTTCTTTTGTTGTGCCTTCTTCAGTTCCAATTTCCTTTGTTCTACTTTTAGCTCCCCCAATAGGGTCCGATGATCCTCACCACAAAAGGGTGCAAGTTTTCATTGCCACTCTCTTGATTTCCCTCCTAGAAATCTCTCCCTTTTATCAACCCATAGACATTCCAAATACCACGGTAGTGTATGTTGTGGCTCCATCTTCTTTCTGCTTTCCCTTTGTTTCTCCTGTGGGGATTTTGCATCCTCTACTGAAGCATAAATTAGAGGATGGCCTCGGTTCAAGAGGAGGTCAGAAGAAGGGGTCACCTTCTTTGGAAGTGGATTTCATCTTGGTCATTATCCTCATGTTGAAGGTAACCCCTACATCCCTTGAGTTTATCACTGCCCCTCTCGAAGGGGTTGGTAGTGGATCTCGAGTGCCTCCTTCCTCTCCCACCTACTTGACACATGGCACTCTAGTGAATTCCTTGTTTAATTTGATGGATGATATCTCGGCTTTGTCCTCAATCTTTGAAATATCGATGACTTTCACCTAACATGAGCTTGATGAAGAAGACCTTAAGGGGCCTTCTTCCTTGGCCCTTGTTGTAGGTGAGTCAAAATGTACTACCCTTGATGTCCTACCCTTGTAGGCCCATCTTCCCTCCCCATATAATTATCTAGATTGGGAGTAGGATGACCTATTGGTCAATGAGGACTAGAGTGGTACCTCTTCTTTATCTATAGATTAGATTTTTTTGTGTGCTTTTGTTCCCCCATTTTTTTCTTTTTGTGCTTTTTATCCTACCTAGAGGAACCTTGCTACCCTTGTAGGTGCTTGGATACAAGCCTAGAATTTTTTTCAAGAAATTCTATATGTAATCATCACTCTTCTATGTGTTGTAAATTTTCTTTTCGACAATGGGGATGATGCAAAGCATTGGGGGCATTTAGGCCCTCTTCCATGTTGACTTGATTTTTATTTTTATTTTTTCTTCATGTGTTGTTCTTCTTGATCTGAATACTTTGGGGATTGATGACCATTCACCATACAACATATTCTATCTATTTATATTTATGAATAGTTCTGACCCCACACTCCCAGATCCCCCTACCTCTTTATTTTTTTCATCTTTGTATGCTTCTTGATGTTGTGATTCTTATGTGTTGTCACTCATGTGTGTGTGACAATATACTATGAAATACATCTCATAATGTGTTACATGCCAAAACATCTTTTCCTCTCTTTTCTCTCCTTAGGATGGCATGTGCTCCTTTGTGTAGCACACACCATCCTAAGGGGGGGCTACCATGATGTTGTAATTTTCAACTTGGAGAATTCTTTCAAAGAGATTCCTTTGTGTCAAATTTTACATTAAAATGAATTCCTTGATGAAAGAATCCCTTATTCAAACTTGCCATTTTCTAAAATGTTGTATTCTCTCAAGGATTTTGGATGAATTTTTTTTGAAAAGAATCTTGTATGCGAAAGGATCTAAAAACATTCCTTTAAAAAAGGAGTACTTTTTTTAAAATAAAGAGTCTAAAAACTTTCCTTTGAGAAGGAGCATTCCTTCCAATGGATTCCTTAACAAAAGGATCTTTCAAAAGGATTCCTTGATGACAAAATAACTTCTAAAAAATGTGGTTTCTTTTAATCAAAGCATTCCTTTGAATGGGCCCCTTGGTGTCTTGAAGGGTTCCCCCCTTTGAAAACTTCTCCTTTAGTTGAATTATTTGGTGTCTTTGAATTGAATTTCTTTTAACTAATATTTGTTGTCATTGTGTCTTGGTTTTAGACATCATATATCCTTACGTCTAGCTTGGAGGAAGCTCAAATAGACCCGTCTTTTCTGTGACTATCCTGAAATAGAGTTTGTAGTAGTTGTAGACTTACCTAGTTAGTGTATCTAACCAGGCTATGTCTTATCATGCTAGCTTGTGTGTCTTATAATTTTTTTTCCTAATATGTTTATAGTGAGATCATAACTTGCTTTGTAGGATCGAAAAACTATGGAGGCACCCCCTCTCTTTCCTATCTTTGTGGGATCGATAAGTTGTAGAGCCTTCTCTCTCTTCATGTCTAGGTGTGGCAAATTGAATCTTTCTTGACGCTATTGGTTATTCTATTCAATATTTTTCTACTTTATCTCACATTCACACTGACATGTATACTCACTAAAGTGGAGGAAAAATATATTAGCACAAATATGCACCCTTAGCAAATTCCCCATTTATTTTTACCTTTACTTTAGAAAATATAAGTTAGATAATGCAAAGTTTCCATTGTCACCTTATTCCTTCCACATGGCCTTATCTTTTTGCATCAATGGAGGAATTTCTATTAGGGACATGTGCATGTCGCACACACATCCACACACTACGCTAATGTTCTAACAAGATTCCTACCCCTAGAATGTGCAAAGGTGTTACATTTCTAGTTGGCTAAAAAACTAACATTTTTTCCCTTCCTTGATTGACAAAAATTAACCTCTTGCCTGCATTTTAAAGAACTCAACTCACATTATCTCACTTCTTCACTCTTGGCTTGTAATTCTCTCATTCTCTCCTTCATTCTTGCAACTTCTTGATCATTCTCTCATTCTCTCCTTCATTCTTGCAACTTCTTGATCATTCTCTCACTCTCTCAAACTCATTCTTTCTCTCTACTTGGCTTCTACAACATTCTTGTTGCCGTTGTCAATTAGGATTGTACCCTAGCTAAGCATGACACTTATCCATCCCATGGAACATGGAAATGACCTCAAGGTGTGGAACCTTACACAATGAGGTCAAATATCTAGAGAAGGCCAACTTCCTCTAATGAATCACTTAAAGCTACCAAACTCAAGGAAAAGGGGAGAAGGATATATGAAAGGGAAAATCCTTAAATTAAAGAGGTGATTTATAAAATACCCTATGTTTTTACAACCTCATCTTACACATGCAATACATAAATAATTTATATGAAGGCTTAGATTCAAATCTTTTTTGAAGGAATTTTTTTTTTCTCACAACTACAACCTATTGAAACCATTTACAAAACATATAACCTGCATTAACACAAAACCCTCACTCTATCATTGCATAAATAAGACAAAAAATAGGATTCAAAGCATGAAATCATAATTAAACATTAGATCATTCATGCAAAGAAATACAAAAATGTTGAAGAAGGAATATTGCAATCTCTATTAATTCTGAAAGGAGATTTTTGTTATGTAAGGAGAAGTTAGAACCATCATAATGATCCAAAAAATATACAAGTATTGCCTTTATAGTTTAGGCATAACTCAAAAAATGTGCATAGGAATATAGCTTACCCACTCAACACCCAAACCATACCAATGAATTTATGTCGTGCTTGTGTGTGAAAAGATAGAGGGGTCCCATGAAAATTGTGATCTGGGTATGGATCTATCAAAAAGGGAAAATAAATGGGCATGGGAACCAAAGAAATCCACTTGTAAAAATCATGGAGGTTAATAAACATTTTCCTTAAGCTCCAAAATTTGAATAAGTAGGTGAGAAGGTCGCTCTAGAATTAATGTCGTCGACCCTAAAAAAATGCCAAATCCACTAAAAAATTAGGGTTTGAGGGTCATAGATACCTCGCAATGCTTATTGATAGAGTGAAGAAGGTCAAAGTAGTGAAAAATGAAGATAAGAACTTGTCAAAGGTTGGGATTTGAGCCTACCTCATACTTCATGCTTGCTATCATTGGACTATTGGGGATCGGACCTTAGGAAATCGCCATACCACATGCTTAGGAGAGGCAGAAAGGAGGAAAGAAGAAGTGAACTGTGAAGTCTTAAAAGGTCACCTTTTGAAGGTTGGGGGATCAACTTGCCATTTACTATGAAGTGGTAAGAGGTAAGACTGAATAGTGAATCCCAAAAGTAAAAAATTTAAGGACTTATTTTAAATTTGAAGAATGGAAAGGACCTTGAGGGGAATCCCAAGGTTTTAGGGAAGATAAGGAAAATCTTAAGGTGGAAGACAAATGAAGAAAGAATTTTGGGAGTAAAGCATCAGGAAGATGCCTTATCAACTATGAAGAAAGGGAGGAAGAGGGTAAAGGGGATGCTCAATCCTTGATGCCCAAAAGGCGATCACTTAGCCATAAGGTGATCACTTAGCCATCTTTCAAAGAGTGCATTGGGAATCGAGGGTTGGAGGGGAGGCTTACCACTTACTTCAATGAAGGTAAGAGGTAAAAGGAAAGGCCGAAGCCCAACCCATGACAAATCAAACTTAATTATTTAGAAGGGAGGGGTGGTGATAGAGGGAAAGGGTAAGGGTTAAGCCTGATAGGTGAAACCCAAAAAGCCAAGGAAAGAATGGAATAAAGAGAAGGGGTGGGAGTCATGAAGAAAGCATGCAAGCATGAAGGGAAGTGGAAACTTGAAATCTTGAAAATACTTGAAACTTGGCCAATTTAGACCCTTCAAGGAGAATTCATGCAAGATGGCCCATATAATATCTCTTAGATTGGTTATTAGTGATGGGTCATCTAAGGGTGGCATGAAATGATAACATTTATGGTGACTTCTATGAGATTGTTTCCTATTAATCATGGGATCCAAAGGCCTTTCATATCCATTGGGAATAGAGTCATGAAGGAGACTTATAAAATTGGGCCTCCCAAGGGAAAAACAAAACATGTGGAGGCTTGTACTTGGTGAAAAGAAAAGAACTAAAACATGCATTCCCTTAAGGAGAATGAAAAGTGTGCAAAGGTACTCCATTGAAAGGAAAATATGTACAATATATACATGAACTAAAAGAAAGAAAGGAAAGTATAATTTCCTCTGTCAAAGATGAACCTTCAAAAGGAGTTGATCTCCCTTAGACCATTATTACAGACCTCCCCTAGCTACAACCATTGAAAACCACTGCCAACATGCAAGTAACTGCACAAAATGCCTGTGAGGTGAAGGATCACTTCATTGTAAATTTTTCCATTTCAGGGGAACCATATGATGCAAGTGTCAAACCCATCTAACACTAGTGCCTCCAATGAACATAAATCAATAGGGATGAACCTCTTTGAAGATAGGTCAGCATTCAAGAGTGTTGGTGTGAATAATTTTCTTGTACCTAGTTATTTCACTTACTAGGTAATTAGTGGACATATTCACATGTTAAGTTTACTTAGGTTGTAAGATTATTTCTAGAAGGTGTTAGTTGTCATTAGTTGTTATCTTATCTTTTGAAAACTAACACATGTGACCTAGGTAGTTGTGTCAAGCTGTCTCATGTCATAAGATTAAGACACTTGTCATAATCTTATGACATCTTGCATCTCACCTTGGCTATATAAACAAGGGGTCTCTACTACATTTGTACATTGACTCTTTTTGCATTCATTGATAGGAATATAGTTTATTCTTGTTATATTGATCTTCTGAGTATTTGGTGCATTCCATAGGCCTTTAGATCTTGGGTGGCTATCTCCATAGCCAAATCTTATAGAGAGAAAATCATCTCTAGAGGGAAAAGAACTCACCTCAAATGAGGATAGGCCATTACCATCATCGTTCACCTCCTCATTGCATGGAATGAAATCAAAAGAGAAAGTTTCAAGCTCACATGGTGATATAAAATATGCCAAAGCTATTTTTTGAGCTACATAAGGAATCTCTTCTTCATGCACCTTAAATGAAAAAACCTTGAAGCTCAATCATACTATCAAATTAGCAGTAGGATGATCACTCTCTAGGAAATTGTGTGGCTACTTAATGGCTACTGAAATACTTGTATTGATGCAAAATTTCATCACTCTCTAGAAAGTTGTGTGGCTACTCAATGGCTACTAAAATACTTGTATTGATGCAAAATTTCTCAACACAAACCTCAGATTGTTGAGACACTTCAAGTGAAGAACTGAATTATTCAGATTATCTCTTTGTTTTGACTTCTTGGCAACAGGCTACAACAAATCAAACTCTTGGTTGGTAATGTCTAACACATCCTTTGTTGTTTCCTTACTCTTATGCTGCTACCTACCTTGATCCTCTTTTGGGGGGGGGGAGGATTGACATCCAAGTGTGAACAAAAAGCCTCTAAATCATCCTATAAAAGGTCCTCCACCTTAGA
The DNA here is from genome assembly GCA_007258455.2 of Sequoia sempervirens. NCBI lineage: Eukaryota > Viridiplantae > Streptophyta > Pinopsida > Cupressales > Cupressaceae > Sequoia > Sequoia sempervirens. The sequence goes on from VDFB02000003.1 coordinate 205,533,911, forward strand.
ACTATAGACCTCAATAGATTGGGGATTTTTATCCACAATAGCAGGGGATAAATAGGTTTGTTGTTGTTCCAAAACCATGGAGTTGTCTTCATCTACCAAGCTAGGAGTAAGATGGTCAAAGGATTTAGTTGATATAGGTATATGTTATCTATCCTCATCATCCTCAACAAAACAACAAAGGACATCAAAAGAGAGGATTGATTCCTCTACTATATCAAATTTTCTACCTTTTTAATCCCTTACTGCTGCAACTTATTATCTTCAACTATTTCTTGCAACAAACCAAGACACTCATTTTCCAAAATACATGAAGGCTCCTCAAAAACAACAACCTCTTCACTTCACCTGAGAATTTTCCTTCTTTTGTTCTTCTAACTAGTTAGGATCCCATACCACAAGTCCACCCTGAAAGAGTGAAATAGGAAAAGATAGAGCAAAATGGTTAAAAGGGCATTGAAACTCTTATGAAGCTTAGGAAGGGGCTACTCAATAGGAGTAAGAGGTTGAACCTCCTCAAGGATGGGTTCTTGTGAGGAATGGAGGCTCACAAAACTTAAGATCTCCAACATAGAAGATCTAATTGATGGCATAGGGGGTTGTATTGGAATCTCAAGAGGCTAATTAGGAGTCTTAAAACTTACAAAATTATGCTTTCTTACGTCCTCCTTAGCAAGTTGTTCTACAACTGGTGGAGGCGTTTGTCTAAAACTAGGCACACAAGGGGCTACTCGAGTCTTGGGAATTTGAGCTAGAGCAAGGGAAAGTCTGAATTTATCTTATCTAGCAACTACATCTTTTATTGCATACTCCTCATGTTGCCTTCTTTGTGCCTCCAATTGTTTCTCATACCTCCATTGGGATTTTATATTTTGTTGGTGTGGATGATGAGATTGATGGAAAAACTCATCTTATGATGGAAAATAACCTTGCTGCCCTTGATAGGCTTGATTAGCCCACTCCTCCTACTATTAGTAAAACTCTTATTGTCTCCAAATCTCATCTAGTTGTCTATTGAAATCAAACAATATGCTTGTAATTTCACTTACACTCAAATTATTAAAACTTTGGGGTTGACTAGGAGATAAACAAGGTTGATTATAAAAATGATGAATCTCTTGGTGTTGTTGATAGGGATATGTAGGAGTCCAAGAAGACTGAGTAGGGGGGTGGGTGGTATGAATTTTGAGAAGGTTGAAAATCCATAGCAACAGGGTTCTATGGAATGAAATGGCAGGAATAACCAACCTAATATGGCTGATTGGGAGGAACAAAGTTGGCATTATCATAAACATCATGGAGTATATATATAGTTTCCATTAAAATTAGATATTTTTTAGGCATAGGAAACACTTTGAAAACTTGAAAGGAAGGCAGAGGACTACCCAACTAGAGATTTTGGGTACATACCAGTAAAGTCACCTAAATGATGTTGCATAGTAGCCAAGTACTTGAAGAATGCCTCCAAAGGCTAAAACATTGAAGAAGGAACCACTTCCTCAATGACATGAAATAGAGATAACACTTCTTGAACCAATAGATTTGAATTTCGTCACCATGGTGTTTAAAGATATGCCTCTAAAGGTAAGATGCATTGAAGAAAACACCAAATTCTTTAACTGAGAGAAAGTAGTCCTACCAGGCATGCTAGAAACTTTTTTCACTTAGGATTGCACCCTAGCTAAGTATGATCACTTAGCCATCCCATGAAACATGGAAATGACCTCAAGGTGTAGGACCTTACACATGAGGTCAAATCTCTAGAGAAGGCCGAATTCCTTTGATGAATCACCTAAAGCTACTAAACTCAAGAAAAAGGGGAGAAGGATACATGAAAAGGAAAATCCTAAAACTAAAGAGGTGGTGCACCATGAATATAGGTTTACTCATTGCTCCAACTCACAATCAACATCAATAAAATACCCTCTATTTTCACAAACTCATCTTCCACATGCAATACATGAGTAATTTATATGAAAGCTTGGATTGAAAAGCTTGTTTGAAGGAAATTTTTTTTTTCCACAACTACAACCTATTGAAACAATTTACACAACATATAACCTTCATTCACATGAAAACCTTGCTCTATCATTAGATAAATGAGACACAAAAATAGGATTTAAAGCATGAAATCACAATTAAACATCAAATCATTCATGCAAAGAGAGACAAAAATGTTGAAGAAGGAATATTGCAATCTCTATTAATTTTGAAAGGAGCTTATTCCTATACAAAGAGAAGCCAAAACCATCATAACGATCTAAAAAATATACAAGTATTTCCTTTATAGTTCAAGCATAACTTAGAAAATGTGCCCAAGAAGATAGTCGACCCACTCAACACCCAAAACCTAGCAATGAGTGCTTATTGTGCTTGTGCGTGAAAGGATGTAGGGGTCCCGTGAAAATCATGATCTAGGTATGGATCTGTTAGAAAAGGACAATAAATGGGCATGTGCATCGATGAAATCCACTTGCAGCAGTCATGGAGAGAAATAAATGCTATCCTTGAGCTCTAAAAGTTGAAAGAGTAGGTGAGAAGGTCACTCAAGAATTAATGTCACCGAACCCAAAAAACATGCCAACTCTAGTAAAAATTGAGGGTCAAGGGTTGGACATAGCTTGTACTCCTTGCTAAAGGAGCAAAGAAAGAAAGATGAAGTAGTGAACCATGAAGAAAGGAACATGTTGAAGGTCAAGCTTCGAGGCTACCTGTTGATGTGTTTTTCATGACCGCACCAACGCAGAATAATGATGCCAACGGCTTCCCTATTCTCTCTTGATCAAAGTATTCCGCACGCTAAGATTGCAAGAAAGTTCGTGCGTTCAACTCCAAGGTTCTTTTAGTGCGAATAGGCTCAGTTTGGATCGATGTGATTTTGCTGGTATTTCAACGGGACTTGCGGAATTGTTCGGCAGCGGAGAAAGGAATTCAAATGCTTGAAAGATTTGTCTATGAAGCGCGGGTTTCCTATTCTAACCAGAAAGTACTGAATTGAAATGGGGTAGGGTTTAGAGAGTCTAAATCTATTCTAAGGCATGGGATATGGAGCTCAACTTCAGCAAACTTCAACCAAACTTTGCTTTGCCTCGCATCAGACAACTTCCATGGAGTCGGTGCAATCTTCAAGGGAGATGACTAAAGATGTTCAAACCACCACTTGACATAAAGATACCATCACAACGACGCATACCATTATTCAAACTATGGTTGAAGTTAAGTACATGATATTCCAGCTGACCACACAAGGCGCATTCACCATCAGCGAATACACTAGTGGTATGGATAGACGAAGTTGCTTAGATCAAACACCACATTCCACAGTTAACATCTACTTGCATGGAATGAAAATTATGCTACCATTTGAATCGGAAGGATGAAGAAACCTTGCTAGCTACTCACAAAAAAGATGAAATTCACCATCAATGAAAAACTCTTTTATTGAGAGAGTGTTCACAACAATTTCTTACAAAGTTTTCAAAGGGAAAACTTTCCCTCTTCTTCAAACTACACTATCAATCTATACTAAGCTACTTCTAAGCTATCACCTAGTTGTCTCTCTACTCCGACTTCTACTCTAATCTTCTATACTGTCTACTGTGTTACAAATGATGGGGACTCCCCCTTTATATAGCTAGCCAAGTCCCAAAAGATGGCTAGGGTTACAATCAATAGAGTGGCTAGAATCATGCCACCTTAGCCCTAACCCTAATAACTGCCAGAATAGGGAGTGGTACATTAAATGAATCAAAGATTCCCACTCACTCCCAAAAATAGCAAAGGCAATAAATGCCCACAATCAGTCTTCTAGAAGATCCTCGTCCAACAGCGTGTTCCCATTGTCCTTCTCTTCTTTCTTGACGTTGCTCTTCAACTTCTTTGTCACTTGAGCTAACACTTAGCCAATTTCCTACAAATTTTTCTTCCTTCATGTGAAACTTATAACTCTATCTTCCTCTAAAGGTTGTAATATCATCGTGCTTCCCCACTTCAAGTCATCATGCTTTGGCCTCGACATTCCTCCTACAAAACAAGCAAGGAGAAAAGCATTAGAACACTTCATAATATAATCTTAACTTACTTACCTGAATTTTCATGTTCATCACCAAGCGTTCATTGTTTTCACTAGCCAGCTTTGCATTCAAATTCTTCGTGCCTTAGTCAAATTTTCTACCCATCTTTCTCAAGAATGTATCATCTTTGAGAAATTTATTTCACTAACTGGATCTCTGCTACTCAATTTCGTTCATCTCTGGCTCTGGAAGATTAGCCCCATGAAGAATTCAATCAAGTTCACCTAGGCACTTCCTTTCAAATTCATCATCTGGAGAATTTCACCTTGAAAACACATTTTCTTCATTTTTGCCTTAGAATTTTTTTTAATTTCCCTTAGGAAAACTCATCAATCCAGCACTCATCAAAATCTTCATCCTGAAGGCCACAGTGAAGCATGGAAGATTTTAAAATCAACTCCTCATCGATAATGCTCAATACCCAGAAGAAAATTTCCTCCAGAATGTGTCGAACTCATGGGTGCACAACGAACGGGTTCATTTAATTTTCTTGAATTTTGAACCTTAGAAAATTATTTCCCTATGAAATTTAAATCCATTCCTCACATCTGTGAAAATCCTATTTCTCTGACTTGAAAATTTTATCAACCCGTGCAGCTGGCATTCACCGCCTTCATCTTCGACAATTCCACCACCTCAGAGCTCTAGGCGTATTTTCTAAGGGAGAAAATATTTTGCCTTAAAAATTTTAAATCATCTCTTGGGAAAAAAATTTGCCTTGGAAATTTTGGTTCATTCACTAGTGGAGGAAATCTTATCAACTTCCCTTAGAAAAAATTCATTCACGCCTGGCACACTTGATTTCTCCCTCACCATTTTGCATTTTACTTCACACTTGAAAAAAAAAAAAATTTATCTGAAGTCTCAACGCCTTGGCAATATTTTATTTTTTATTATTCCACTCAAAACTTTAGGTGCATATTATGTTTGAAGGAAGATATTCATCTTGAAAATTTTTCATCACCTAGCGAGTTGCTTTACCTCACATTTTATTTCATCCTTCTAGGCGCATTTCATCCTTGACATTTTATTCCCACCACCTCAGAATATTTTCTCACACATATCATCTTGGGCGCTTATCACTTAGAAGAAATTTGAAACCACGCCTTAGCATTTTATTCTCAACACCTCACACGCCTTGGAAAAAATCCTCTAAGACTTACCACCTTGGGCGCATTTTGCACTTGATGGAGGATAACGCCTAGCATTCACCACCTTTCACCATGCCTTGGCAATATTTTTCACCTTATTTACCACCTCCATTCACCTTTTACCATCCTAACTTGGGCGCATTTAGACATGCAAGATAGATGACCTTTCAACTTCACTTGTTTGTCTTCACTTGAGCTTGTTTGGGCGCATTTTGGCCATGTAGGAGGATAAAAACTTTGACTTGTTGACCCACTCCTTTCTTGGGCGCATTTTGGACTAGCTAGTGGATAACAACGCCTTTGAGTGAGGCTTCAACTTCTATTTTTTGTCTTGACATGCATGCATTTGGGCACATTTTGCCCATGGAGGAGGATGAAATTGTTTGACTTCCTTTGACCCTCTTGCAACTTGGGCGCATTTCACCCCCTGAGAAGGATGGGCGCATATTGAGGGTTGTGGCAAATTTCTACACTTAGAAAAATTTTCAACTTCCCCTCAATTTCCCTTGGGCACATTTCCCCATGCCTACAGGATAAAAACGTTGACTTTTCTTTGACCACTGGTGCTTTGGGCGCATTTTGCCCCTGCTGAAGGATGAACTCATACTTAGAAATTTTTGTGCCTGGCATATGCTTGAAGGCGCATTTTGCCATGTCAACTAGATGAAGTTGCAGACTTACACATTTTCTTCATTTTTGCCAGCCTTCATGCCCTGCTATTTATAGTAAGCCCTCTGAATTTGCATCTCTGAAGCTCTGAATGGCTTGAAATTTTAAACATAGCATCCTCATGACCTTATTGTTCTGTCGGCACTGCCTTTTTTAACTGACCTGCTATTTTTAGCCCATTTTCGGTGGTGATTTACTATAAATAGTAAGCTCTTGTTTTTGATAGCTCCAATGCTCCGATTAACTTGAAATTTTAATGAGGCACTCCTCACCACGTGACCTGCCGGCTAACATCGACGCATGCACCTAACTTGCTATTTTTAGCCTGTTTCCAAAATGACTTACTATAAATAGTAAGTGCTCCGTTTGACTTGAAATTTTACCAGCAGATAGCCTGAAGGATGTTGATTGCAGTGGTTTACACCGATTTTCAAAAATTCTAACTTTTTATCCTTCTTTTCAGTTCTCGAAGTTGGAAACCCTAATTTGCTCTCTATTTTCCTTCATTTCTGCTGCATTGCGATCAGCTCGTGATTCTGAACTGCTGGGAAGCGGCTGCCAGGACACACTTGCTAAAAATAGTAAGTTCCTTACTAAGTGATTATCTCCATTTGCATGTCACACCACCGCGAGGCTCTTGAAAAACCCATCAGGAATCACCCGACATGCAAAAGAAACCCTGACATGCAAACCCTAAAAATAGCCCCGAAAGACTGAATTCTGAAAGTTGTCATCTCATTTTGCATGTTATATCATTGCGAAGGTCTCGAAAAACCCAGAAGGAATATGCCGACATGCAAAGAAAAACTCTGCATCTGAGCCCTGAAATTGGTCCCGGAAGCAGGACTACTAAAAATAGTAAGTTGTCTGTTCTCGCTCAAATTTTGCATACGAGTAGTCTGATGTATTCTGAATGCTGTGTGGTTGTCGAAATTTCAAAAATGCTGACAAATTGCCTATAACTTCACACTTACTAAAAATAGTAAGTACCTTAGAATCTGATGAAAATTTGCTGAGAGCCTACTGGAAGCACACTAACAACAACGTTAAGTTCAATTTTCAATTAATTCACTTTATTTGACCTCAGACTGACCAAGAAAAATGAAACCCTAATTCTCAGACTTGGCTAAAATTTGACATTATGGTTCAATGGCGGAGACATCCCCGGAAAGGACAGACAATAGAAAAGAGAGACAACGACAAAACAACGAAAAGCCAAAATTAGGGGGGTCCCCATTTGCAATGGGGTGATGTGTGAAAAATGTCACAACATTAGCCCCAACCTGAATAAATGTTCCTGAACATTTCAAAGACAAAATCCATTCCATACTCAAAACCCTTGGATAATCTTTCCAACCCATCAACTGGCTAGGAGATATACTTAAAAGGGAAGAAAATCCTAAATTGGATCAAGGCACCTCATCTTTTGATTACAAGTGTGTGCATATGTGTTCATTCTGGCTCAAAAGACCGCTGAAGTTCCCAGAATCCGTCCTAGCAAGTTAAATAAATATCTTAACTTCAAAAGCATCCTAGACATTGCCTTGCTGCCAGTCAGGCGTCCATAGCCCCAACGAGGTTATCACTACAATTCTCATGAATATTGCTCCACTGTCGGCTGGGCGTCCATAGCCCCGGTGGAGTTACTCGCATGTTCCCAAAACCAATATTTCATAGTATTTCTTTTTTTTTTCTCAGATATTTTCTTTCTTTCTTTCTCATTTTTCAGATATTCCTTTTAAGCACATTTTCTTTTCTTTTGATCCTCCGTCAATTCCACAATTGGCTGGCAGGCAATGAAGCCTCCAATGGGTTTGAGAATTGTAGTGGCGCTGAAGCAAGATGTAATATTTTCACCTACCAAAACTTTTCCAAAGAAACCTCAAGGACTTAGAGCAATTAATCATGTGTGTGAAATATAGCAATCACGAGAATTGGTGTCAAGACACAATAGATGATTCCCTTCCGAGTCAAGTACAAATCCTAACCAAATGATAAGACTTGAAAGAAAAACCTCAGATTCTAAAGCACTTCCTAAATAATTATCTAAGAAATGGACCAACATTGTGTTGGGCCTCGGTGAACACAACACCCCCTTCACAAATGGGATCCCCTTTTATTGAAAGTAACAACTAAACTATGAAAGCAAGACAACTAATCTAAACAAAAACAAAAATTTTAAGCGAACAATAATCAAAAGACCTAAGTACATACAACCCCTAGCATGATTTCTTAGGATGTGCAGTAATAGAAAAGTAGTTGTCATGGTACGAAGTTTTGCAAACTTGTCTTTAAACTCATAAAAATATTCTCTCAAAGGACAAATTTGAAATTCAGGCAAAACTTCAGGAAAGATTAGTAATTGGGGCAACTCATCCGAACCATGATTAATCCATAAACAAGTTGTCTTTCCTAAGTCTCCATAATCAAAATGATATTCTTGGTAGCCAATAGTAGAGAAAGATACAACCTGGTGGTCTTCATTGCATGCTTGCCTATCGTCCATGGCTTCATCAGGAGGTCGAAGTTGATGGTGAACCATACCACTTGCATCTAAAACGTGGAGATGATCCAAACTGGGAGGAGTGGGGCGGGAAATAAATTCAAGAGGGCATTTGAAAACTTGGATCATTTCATGCATTGGCTCCTTTTGAATACCTAACAATGGCTCAAGCCCCAACCCAAATTGCTCTTCACTTTCCATCTCTTTATCAAGCAGTATTTCATTTGTTTCAATTTCATCAAGCAACTCCTCCATGACTGTGAATAATGGATCAAGCGTTGACGCAAAATGCTTTTCATATTCTGCCTCCATCTTGGTAGCCCATTGATCGTCAAACACATCATCTTGCCTTAAGCTACTTACCATTTCTTCCATCTCACTCATGCATGATTGAACTCTTTCATCGAGGAGCATCCTTTCTTGAAGCGTATTAGAATCGCTTCCTTCTTCACGTTCCCCTCCTTGAGAGAATGGATATTGAAAATTTCTCACACCATCTATACTTTGAGCTAAGTCCACTCCTGGCACTTGATGGTCTTCAATAGCTTGCAATCTTGTACATTCACTCCCTTCCATGTGTTGAAAATTGCCATAGGTAGTTTCTTTTCCTTGGATATATTCCATTGCTTCTTTGATCTTCGCTCCAATAGCCTCTTGTTCTAGCGTGATGTAGGAACAATCTTCATCTACTTGCTCCCTAAGCCCGATCACATCATCCTGTTGTGACTCATTCTCCTTGTTGTTGGATGATGTTGAGGTACATTCTTCATTTGGTGCTAAAAATGTTTGTGTGGCATATTCAATCCATCTTTTGTCTTTGAATAATCCATAAGGTAGTACTGGTAATCCGAGGCGACATCTGGCGAAGTTGATGGCTAGTTCACATGTTGTGCAAGTGAACTCTGGATGAGGTGTGTTGTGAATCCGACACCAACGGGGAGAAAAACACTTTTCAAGGGATCATTGCCAAGTTCCAACTGACCTTGGATCCTAAGTATGAATCTTGCGAAAGCCTCATTCACCACTTCTGGAAGGCTATAATCATCAGGTTCTACATCCAAAACTCCTGGCTTGGGAACATCCTAAAATAAATTTTTTCTTGGAGAACAAGCTCTATCATTGAGAGGAATGTTAAGCAACTGATTTCTTCATGCTGTGAGGTCTCATGAATTCGACATCTTCCTGGCAAAGCAAACTTGGAAAATTTTTTTAGCCACAGTTGTGCATTCAATCTTTCATGAATCTGAGCAATATCCACAAGGTTGTCTTGATAGCAAGAAATATGCCCATCCACTGAGAAATCTCTTTTTTGATTTTCCATTTTTTTTTATTTTTTTGAATTTATCAACTTTTCACTTTTTTTGGATTTTTTGGCATAAGAGAGATCTAACATATCTCTGATTTGGAATTTCAAAGCTCATACTGGTTCCTTCCAGCCCCTTGAACAATCCAAAGATCGCCCTCCTTCTAGCGCCAATTCTGTTGATGTGCTAGGAGGAGAGGCAAGCATAAAATGAATGATAACTGGAACAATGTATTCTTTCCTCATTCAACCCTCCTTGCGCCAATTCTGTTGATGTGCTAGGAGGAGAGGCAAGCATAAAATGAATGATAACCAGAACAATGTATTCTTTCCTCGTTCAGCCCTCCTTCTAGCGCCAATTCTGTTGATGTGTTTTTCGTGACCGCACCAACGCAGAATAAAGTTGCCAACGGCTTCCCTATTATCTCTTGATCAAAATATTCCGCACGCTAAGATTGCAAGAAAGTTCGTGCGTTCAACTCCAAGGTTCTTTTAGTGCGAATAGGCTCAGTTTGGCTCGATGTGATTTTGCTAGTATTTCAAGGGGACTTACAGAATTGTTCGGCAGCGGAGAAAGGAATTCAAATGCTCGAAAGATTTATCTATGAAGTGCAGGTTTCCTATTCTAACCAGAAAGTACTAAATTGAAATGGGGTAGGGTTTAGAGAGTCTAAATCTATTATAAGGCATGGGATATGGAGCTCAACTTCAGCAAACTTCAACCAAACTTTGCTTTGCCTCACATCGGACAGCTTCCACGGAGTCGGTGCAATCTTCAAGGGAGATGACTAAAGATGTTCAAACCACCACTTGACATAAAGATACCATCACAACGACACATACCATTATTCAAACTATGGTTGAAGTTAAGTACATGATATTCCAGTTGACCACACAAGGCGCATTCACCATCAGCGAATACACTAGTGGTATGGATAGATGAAGTTTCTTAGATCAAACACCACATTCCACAGTTAACATCTACTTGCATGGAATGAAAATTATGCTACTTTGAACTATTTTATGCTACCATTTGAATCAGAAGGACAAAGAAACCTTGCTAGCTACTCACAACAAAGATGAAATTCACCATCAATGAAAAACTCTTTTATTGAGAGAGTGTTCACAACAATTTCTTACAAAGTTTTCAAAGGGAAAACTTTCCCTCTTCTTCAAACTACACTATCAATCTATACTAAGCTACTTCTAAGCTATCACCTAGTTGTCTCTCTACTCCGACTTCTACTCTAATCTTCTCTACTATCTACTGTGTTACAAATGAGGGGGACTCCCCCTTTATATAGCTAGCCAAGTCCCAAAAGACGGCTAGGGTTACAATCAATAGAGTGGCTAGAATCATGCCACCTCAGCCCTAACCCTAATAACTGCCAGAATAGGGAGTGGTACATTAAATGAATCAAAGATTCCCACTCACTCCCAAAAATAGCAAAGGCAATAAATGCCCACAATTAGTCTTCTAGAAGATCCTCGTCTAGCAGCGTGTTCCCATTGTCCTTCTCTTCTTTCTTGACGTTGCTCTTCAACTTCTTTGTCACTTGAGCTAACACTTAGCCAATTTCTTGCAAATTTTTCTTCCTTCATGTGAAACTTATAACTTTATCTTCCTCTGAAGGTTGTAATATCATCGTGCTTCCCCACTTCAAGTCATCGTGCTCTGGTCTCGAAATTCCTCCTGCAAAACAAGCAAGGAGAAAAGCATTAGAACACTTCATAATATAATCTTAACTTACCTGAATTTTGGCGTTCATCGCCAAGCATTCATTGTTTTCACTAGCCAGCTTTGCGTTCAAATTCTTCATGCCTTAGTCAAATTTTCTACCCATCTTTCTCAAGAGCGTATCATCTTGGAGAAATTTATTTCACTAACTGGATCTCTAATACTCAATTTCGTTCATCTCTGGCTCTGGAACATTAGCCCCACGAAGAATTCAATCAAGTTCACCTAGGCACTTCCTTTCAAATTAATCATGTAGAGAATTTCACCTTGAAAACACATTTTCTTCATTTTTGCCTTAGAAAATTTTTAAATTTCCCTTAGGAAAACTCATCAATCTAGCACTCATCAAAATCTTCATCCTGAAGGCTGCAGCAAAGCATGGAAGATTTTAAAATCAACTCCTCATCGATAATGCTCACTACCCAAAAGAAAATTTCCTCCAGAACGCGTCAAACTCATGGGTGCACAACGAATGGGTTCATTTAATTTTCTTGAATTTTGAACCTTAGAAAATTATTTCCCTGTGAAATTTAAATCCATTCCTCACATCTGTGAAAATCCTATTGCTCTGATTTGAAAATTTTATCAACCCGTGCAGCTGGCATTCACTGCCTTCATCTTCGACAATTCATCTATGCTTCCAAAAAAAAAAAATTCCACCACCTCAGAGCTCTAGGCGTATTTTCTAAGGGAGAAAATATTTTGCCTTAAAAATTTTAAATCATCTCTTGGGAAAAAATTTTGCCTTGGAAATTTTGGTTCATTCACCGGTGGAGGAAATCTTATCAACTTCCCTTAGAAAAATTTCATTCACGCCTGGCACACTTGATTTCTCCCTCACCATTTTGCATTTTACTTCACACTTGAAAAAAAAAAAAAATTATCTGAAGTCTCAACGCCTTGGCAATGTTTTATTTTTTATTATTCCACTCAAAACTTTAGGCGCATATTATGTCTGAAGGAAGATATTCATCTTGAAATTTTTTCATCACCTAGCGAGTTGCTTTACCTCACATTTTATTTCATCCTTCTAGGCGCATTTCATACTCGACATTTTATTCCCACCACCTCGGAATATTTTCTCACACATATCATCTTGGGTGCTTATCACTTAGAAGAAATTTGAAACCACGCCTTAGCATTTTATTCTCAACACCTCACATGCCTTGGAAAAAATCCTCTAAGACTTACCACCTTGGGCGCATTTTGCACTTGATGGAGGATAACGCCTAGCATTCACCACCTTTCACCATGCCTTGGCAATATTTTTCACCTTATTTACCACCTCCATTCACCTTTTACCATCCTAACTTGGGCGCATTTAGACATGCAAGATGGATGACCTTTCAACTTCACTTGTTTGTCTTCACTTGAGCTTGTTTGGGCGCATTTTGGCCATGTAGGAGGATAAAAACTTTGACTTGTTGACCCACTCCTTTCTTGGGCACATTTTGGACTAGCTAGTGGATAACAATGCCTTTGAGTGACCCTTCAACTTCCATTTTTTGTCTTGACATGCACGCATTTGGGCACATTTTGCCCATTGAGGAAGATGAAATTGTTTGACTTCCTTTGACCCTCTTGCAACTTGGGCGCATTTCACCCCCTGAGAAGGATGGGCGCATATTGAGGGTGGTGGTAGATTTCTACACTTAGAAAATTTTTCAACTTCCCCTCAATTTCCCTTGGGCACATTTCCCCATGCCTACAGGATAAAAATGTTGACTTTTCTTTGACCACTGGTGCTTTGGGTGCATTTTGCCCCTGCCGAAGGATGAACTCATACTTAGAAATTTTTGTGCCTGGCATATGCTTGAAGGCGCATTTTGCCATGTCAACTGGATGAAGTTCCAGACTTAGACTTTTTCTTCGTTTTTGCTAGCCTTCATGCCCTACTATTTATAGTAAGCCCTCTGAATTTGCATCTCTGAAGCTCTGAACGACTTGAAATTTTAAACATAGCATCCTCATGACCTTATTGTTCTATCGGCACTGCCATTTTTAATTGACCTGCTATTTTTAGCCCATTTTCGGTGGTGATTTACTATAAATAGTAAGCTCTTGTTTCTAATAGCTCTAATGCTCCAATTAACTTGAAATTTTAATGAGGCGCTCCTCACCACGTGACCTGCCGGCTGACATTGATGCATGCACCTGACTTGCTATTTTTAGCCTGTTTCCAAAATGACTTACTATAAATAGTAAGTGCTCCGTTTGACTTGAAATTTTACCAGCAGATAGCCTGAAGGATGCTGATTGCAGTGGTTTACACCGGTTTTTGAAAATTCTGACTTTTTATCCTTCTTTTCAGGTCTTGAAGTTGGAAACCCTAATTTGCTCTCTGTTTGCCTTCGTTTCTGCTGCATTGCGATCAGCTTGTGATTCTGAACTGTTGGGAAGCAGTCGCCGGGACACACTTGCTAAAAATAGTAAGTTCCTTACTAAGTGATTATCTCCATTTGCATGTCACACCACCGCGAAGCTCTCAAAAAACCCATAAGGAATCACCCGACATGCAAAAGAAACCCTGACATGCAAACCCTAAAAATAGTCCCGAAAGACTGAATTCTGAAAGCTGTCGTCTCGTTTTGCATGTTATATCGTTGCGAAGGTCTCGAAAAACCTAGAAGGAATATGCCGACATGCAAAGAAAAACTCTGCATCTGAGCCCTGAAATTGGTCCCAGAAGCAGGACTGCTAAAAATAGTAAGTTGTCTATTCTCGCTCAAATTTTGCATATGAGTAGTATGATGTATTCTGAATGCTGTGTAACTGTCAAAATTTCAAAAATGCTGACAAATTGCCTGTAACTTCACACTTACTAAAAATAGTAAGTACCTCAGAATCCGATGAAAATTTGCTTAGAGCCTGCTAGAAGCACACTGACAACAACGTTAAGTTCAATTTTCAATTAATTCACTTTATTTGACCTCGGACTAACCAGGAAAAATGAAACCCTAATTCTCAGACTTGGCCAAAATTTCACGTTATGGTTCAATGGCGGAGACATCCCCGGAAAGGACAGACAGTAGAAAAGAGAGACAACGACAAAACAACGAAAAGCCAAAATTAGGGGGGTCCCCATTTGCAATGGGGCGATGTGTGAAAAATGTCACAACACTACCTCATACTTCATGCTTGCTATCATTGGACCATCAAGTATCGGACCTTGGTAAATCACGATACCGCATGCTTAAAAGAAGAAAGAATGAGGAAAGAAGAAGGAGAAAACCATTAAGTCTGAAAAGGTCACCCTTTTCAGGCTTTAGAGGTCAAGGGATTAGCTTACTGCTTAATGCAAAGTGTTAAGAGGTAAGACTAAACAAAAAATCCCAAAATTTGGAAGGTTAAGGACTCAGTTGAAATTTGAAGAATGGAAAGGGACCTCAAAGGGAATCCCAAGGTTTTAGAGAAGAAAAGGAAAATCTTAAGGAAGAAGATGAATGAAGAAGGAATTTCGGGAGTTGGGCATCGAGAGGATTCCTTATTGACTGCAAAGAAAGGGAGGAAGAGGGTAAAGGGTATGCTTGATCCCAAATGCTTGAAAGTAAAAAATTTAGCCATCTTTCAAAGAGTGCATCAAGAATTAGGGGTCGGGGGAGAGTCTTACTGCTTATTGCAACAAAGGAAAGATGTAAAAGGAAATGCTAAAACTTGACCCATGAAAAATCAACACTTAGTTAATTTTTTAGAAGAGAGGGGTGGAGGTAGAGGGAAAGGGTAAGGGTTAAGCTCGATGGGAGAAAACATGAAAATCCAAGGAAAGAATGGAAGAAAGAGGAGAAGGGGTAGGAGTAATGTAGAAGACATGCAAGCATGAAGGGAAGTGGAAACTCAAAATCTTAAAAACACCCATGACTTAGCCAATTTAGACCCTTCAAGGAGAATTCATGCAAGATGGCCCATATAAGATTTCTAAAATTAGTGATTAGTGATGGGTTATCTAAGGGTGGCATGAAATGCCAACAAATGTAACTCCACCTTTCTTGCAAATTGACAAACCTCTATTCTCTCAGAATGGTGTCATCTTCTCCTCTCAAACTTGAGTGTTATCAAGAAGAAGAGGTGATATTGCTCTTTTTATTTCATTTGCATCATTTTGTCTTATAGTGTAGCATTTAGTGTGTCTTTGTGCTTTATTTAGTGTACTTTATACTTTCTTATTTATTTATTCTTTTGTCTCATTGCATATTTGGTTATTTATGGATGTGGGAACACCAAAGTAGAGGTCTAATTGAGGGAAAACTTGAAAGACAACCCAATATTTTTATCATGTTCGTGTGTGCAAGAATTGTATCATCCATTTTGAGTTAAAGTTGAAGAATCGAAGCATGGGTGGAGTGGTACCTTTCCCTTATCTTTCTTTGTCATTTCTGCTTTAGACTATTTTCTATTATTCTTCTTGTTGTACATTTTACTTCCCATATTTTCCCTTTGAAACTGTAAAACTATGCTAGTCGGGTCATTAGTAGGCCCTTCATTCTTTCTACCTATTTCCCAAACCTATTTCCATATAGGACACCAACACATCCCTGAGACGCTAGCATGTTGTGTTGGATTCAGGATCCCACATTTCCATCCTCAGATAGTGAGCTATCTAGTCAATAGCTTGAAAGTTTTGAGGCCAACTCACCCTATTTCTAAAATACCCATCAAATAACCTAAGGTAGTTTAGGGCAGTTTGTTCCCTTATGCTCTCCCATGACCTATAGCCTTGGGGGTGATGAATCCCCCTTCTCTACACTTCCTACTTTAGAAAATAGATCAATAAGAACAACCAAAACACTCATTCAGACATGAAATCAATGAAATTCTACACAAACATGCAAGAGATAGGGGTGATAATGGTTAAATTTTATTAACATAAAGCATAGAAGTAATCTTTATAGTGGTAGAATACAAAGTGAAGTGTTAGCTAGAGAAAAATGCTAGAGGATCTAGAGGAAGACCCTTAGAACAAATACAATTATTTTCTTTATAGCTCAGGGATAACTCAGATGAATTTGAACCAAACCCTAACCTTTCCAAGGTTAGTAATTAGCAAAAATATGATTAGATCGATGATAGAGGAGCTAGCCATCAAATCCTTTGAAAAAGATAATCCTAGATAGCCTTGATGTGCATTCCATACCTTTGTAATGAATTCTTTATGAGTTTAGACCAATAAAATCTGCATGAAATCAAGCCTACAATGGAAGGAATGTCCTTGAAACAATAAAGAAGAATGGGTGACACTTTTACATTGAATATGACATAGAAAGCTATGAAGGATAAGCCTTGAAGTGAGAAAGTCTAATCTTGGTAGCTAAAGATGTCGCTTACCTATGAATTCACATGTTACCATGAACAAGTGTGGTTATCTATGGTAGAAGTTTGAATGTGGACCATCAATATGAAGAAATTAACGATTAGGCTTCCTTGACCAAGTTTGAATAATATTGACAAGAGTCAATGAGCTTTGAATATTTTTTACCAATAAACAAGTGGCAACTTTGGACATGTGGAAAGCATTTGCAGCTTCGTGGGGAAGATGAAACAAGACAAAAAGCCTCCACAAATTGAAGAGAGCATGCAAAAAGATGCCACATGTTCAAAATCCATAGTTCAACGGCCTTCATTTAGGCTTTCCTAGTAATGTCCCACATAATGGTGGAAACATGACACATGGCCTCATTCTACAACTCCACAAACTACCTTTTTCTTTAGTAATAAACCTTTCATGGAAATGTGGAATATAGTAAGAAAGTGGTACCTATCAACATTTCAGGGATTCACAAGGAGAGAAACTGATAAAATAAGAGTCTCCCTGAATTGAAGACAGTATGCGATAATGTAATGCATGTCCCATGGGGCCTGGGAAGAGTTGAGACCTTAAAGCAATAAAATACAATATTTAGGGAAAAGGGGATCAATCAGTTGCCTAATGCAAGGGACCAATCGACAAATGGGAGACACCCTCAAGTTATGACTTAAGTGGTAGGTGACCCCAATACTCGGTCAATGCAAGATTCAAACAAAAGTGTAAGGGTTTTAGGTAGACCAAATACATGATTTTAACACCCCTACCCTACACAATAAAGGGATAGCACAAAGTCACAAAATTTGGTGATTTCTGTAGGATGATTTTCGGTTAATCATGAAATCCAAAGGCCTTATTAGTCCATTGGGAATAGATTCAAGGGATTTCTTCAACAATAGGGCCCTCCAAAGCAAAAAAAACATGTACAAGCTACACTCAAAGGAAAGCAAGAAAACCATCACATACATTCCCTTAAGGAGAATTTAGGGTGTGCAAGGGTACTTCTTAGAAAGTATGAAAAACTAAACTAATATGTACATGAATTATCAAAACCTAACAAAAGTAAGGTTTGACATGAATTCCATTAATTGAAATTGGAAGAGCTTCACCATCCAACCTAGAGATATGAAAACCATTTTCCTACTTATGTAGTGATGACGATATAGGGGAGTTGGTATATCTTCCAGCCTTAGCTCTATTTGCATCCCATTTTAGTACCAAATCTCCCTCTTGGAACACTTTGTGGATCTTTTAAAAATTTCTTTTGACATGTGCTTAATGAGTCTCTAAGACGTACATGGTTTTGTTAAATAAATTATCCAATTAAACAATGAATTAAAATCATTTAATTGTTCAAGTGGATGAGATTAGAGGATTTAATTAAACAATCTTGAATTATTTAACAAAGTATGATTATGACAATTAAATAATTGGCATTATTTAATCAAATGAAAATAGAATTAGTATGAATAAAAGTGAATCAATTAAGTAAAAATGATTGATTTAATTAATAGATGAAAAAGGTAAATTTAACTAAATAATTGACATTATTTAATTAAATGAAAAAATTAAGTGAAATAGACTAGGAATAATGTTAGTATGAGAAATCAAGTATGTGATATAGTTGGGGCAATTTTAAGTGTCTACAAATGCCTTCCAACTTTGTCCAGATCTCTTTAGAAAACCTCAAACTTATCATCTTTCCAAGTTCAAAATTATTAGAAAGACCACTCAGGATTGCATTCCTTGCTTTGCCATTGTTTTCATAAACTTTGATCTCATCATCACTTGTTGGACCATTTGTAGGCATAGTATGACCCTTTTAAACAAACTACTAAACTCCAAATCTAAGAGAAACCATAAAGGAATCCATCCTAGCTTTCCAATAGGTAAAATTTGTTCCATCAAACAAAGGAGCTTTGACATATTTCCTGTGCACCATCTAGATCTACCTCAAGCAGTTAAGCTTCTTCCTAAAAACCATAGCTCTTATACCGATTGTTAGATGCATAAGATAGCTGAGAGAGGGGTTGAATCAATTGTATACTTTAAAACATGACAAAATCCCTCATCAACAAATTTAGATCTACATTGATCCTTAAACCCTTAATAACCATTAAACCCTTAACATGCATTAATAGAATGTAAACATGTAAAGAAGTAATGCAAACACATAAAACACATAAGAACACCAAATTTATGTGGATAACCCAAGAATGGAAAAACAATGGTGAGGATTAGCTCACTAATATATGAATTGCAACATTGAATATAATAAGGCTCGTTGCCAAAGTCTCATTTCTCAAAAAGATAAAGAAAGACTCATTGCCAAAGGACTCACTATCCAAAAGAAAGAAGAATAGAATAAGGGGTGACTCACTACCAATTTGAACTACTAACAATGCATCTCTCATATGTCAAAGGTACAGTTCCACTGAAGCATACACAACTCATCAAATTGACTGAAATGTAGACACCTTGTGCTCATTGCATTAGGAAGTCATTGGAATTAAGGCTTGTACTTAGATCATCACACTTGATAAATTTCACATCTTTCACATCACACACTCTTCTCTTGATCCACACAACAATTTTCCTTGCATTTATACCCTCTGTGACCTAAAACAATCTCAATTAGGTCAGCCTTAAGGAAACATATCCATTTTAACTGTGCAACATCAAATAGATTAGAACCAAACACTTCCACCATATAAAGAAATAAATCCAAACCATGCCACTAGACTTAACTAGGACCTAAAATCTACACCAACATGCTTCTCAACACTTCCTCAAGCAATAATTATCCTCCACAATTAGTGCTAGCACACTAGGTCAGCCAAACCTACACTAACACTAACAAGCAAATCAAAACACACTTCTCAAGGTCTGAAACCATCACACAAACCACAAAAAAATTCCACAATATCCATACATCTCAGAATATTTCACATCATCAGAATATTTTCCACAACTACTGCAACCACCTAAAACTCAAGAACACCTTAATTTTGTGCAACTAGACATACTAACAAAGACATCCAACACACTAGACAACTTTGTGGAACAACTCAACACCTAAAACTTGAAGGGAAGATAGATACAAAGAGATATAATCACATTCCTAGATTCACAACACCAGAACCTTCACCGTGGAGAAATGCAGAGCAATCTCATTTCTCCTAGACACCTTATTTCACCAGAAAAACATATTGTCAAACACATCTTCCACTACAGTACCATCAAAAACCTAAAACTATGGATATGACACCTTTGAACACCTATGATCATTGTGTGCAAACCACATGAAAATATCTTCAATCATAAAGAAATGCAGAGAAAAACACTAAAAACCACTCTGTCACACTAAACTCTCTTTTATTCAAAATTTCTCAAAAGCACTTGGAAACCAAGTCAACCAATTTCATCAACAACATTACTAACATCTCTACAACGCATCTACAACATCTAGTATGTGCAACACTCTCCAGCTACAAAAATCTCCCCAAACACAAGTTAGGCCATCAACCTCTACAATTATATTGAAGTAGGACATCAATGACAACACTGTCATGTGTTGATATTAATACCAACCATTCCAACATTGTCTTTATACAAGGGGTTGAAATCAATGACAACACCCAAGAAAATTGCAAAAAACTCAAGCTTCAAACATATCCAAACTTCCAATAGGTTCCCTTCAAATCCCCAACAAAGGCTAAGAACTTTGGGTTCCCAATTGGGTCAAAACCTTTGATAAGGACTACAACAAACCAAATTTCAAAAGACACTAAGGAGGTAGGAAACCCAAAATAAGGGAATAGTATTGGGTTCCTAATGGGACTAAGATCCATGATTAAAGATATAAATTTGACTCACAAAGTTCCTAAGGAGGTAGGAACCTCTGATAAGGGGTGTTTAGTTTCTAGTTCCCATAGACGTAGAAATCACCAACAAGAAATAATAGAAACGATACACAAACCTATAGAGAAAATAAAATGAATGATCTAAATTCATGGTTGGTCTATCATCTGGAACAGTTGAATTTCCATGTACAAGAAGTTTAAAAGGTAAAAACCAATTTTATTTTCAAGGAGAGAGTCTAAGGAAAGGAAGATTGACATAGAAAGAACATCACATGTAATAGAAGATTGTGTACTCTTGTAACAAAGGTTGTCAAATAGAAAGAATTTACATTATTTTCTTGTTGTGTTAAATTATTTTTTTGCTAATTGTTGTATTGGTTGCATGGTTGGGTTTCCTAATAAGGTACCCTAACCATGACTGCACCAATATAGGTCATATTAGATATTTTTTTATGTGTTTGATCTTTGTTCCTAGCCATTAAATTGTTCCATCTAGGGGATTGACAAGGGAGAATCCTCCTACCTAGCAAACTCCTCAAAGGTTTCCTTAAGAACCACCAACTACATTATTGCAAGTATAAACACCTAGGGTTTTTTTGTTGTTGGTACAAAGAGTCACAAGGATCAAGTTCAAACTCATTGCTCAAACTTCACTTTCACACACATGGTTCATATATGCACATGAAATTCTAATCCAATTCAACTTTGCACTCACAAACCTAACCTAATGAAAATTCAAATATGATCTAGTTCACATTTCATACTTGTGTTCCAATACATCCAAAAATAAGTGATTCCAACTTACGATTCAAAATTTACGATAAAAATAGTAGACACTTATTTACTAACCACCTATATAAGAAAAGTGCTTTATTTCTTTTAATTTTCAAATTTCTAATAACTCTAGACAAGTTAATTGAATCAAACTGCTTCCCATAATCCTTGAACCTAACTTTATATAAATAATTTTGTTTTATTTCTTTAAAATACCATACCTTCAATTATATTTATTCAATTAAAATTATTAAAATATGTTCATTAATAACTTATTTATGTAATTGTATAACTTATACAAAAGACTACATAACTTTGAAAAAATGACTTTTTTCTCAAATTCCATTGATGAAAATTTCAATACAATTATATTACAATAAATGATAATATATTCAGTTAAAAACAGAAATGACTTTAATACACATTGACAACTTCTGTGATGGTTGTCATTTTTTGAGGCTTCTTTGACAAAAAAGCAAAAAAAAGTTGCAGCCTCCATGATTATTCAAAGATATAAAAGGAGGTCTGTTGGTGATTATGTTCCCAAATGACGTGCCTAAAACCATTCAACAAGATGATGTTATATTCTGGCCTTGCCAATTACATTAGTAAGTAAATATTATTGGGGCTCTAATCATTTGTACATATCCATTAGTTAATGGAGAAAAAAAAACAAGCTTATCATTTGTTAAATGAGTAACTGTTGGGGTTCAAGCTAGAGATGTCCTCTAGTCTCAAATGATTAATTCTTTTATCATATCTAGACTTTTAATATACCTTTTGACTAAAAAAATTTGAGGGTCCTGAACTGACCTGTAAGTAAAATGATTGTTATATATGAAATGCTCAATGAATTCTAGGATTTCTCAATCACCATTATTATGATGACCTGTCACTATGGAGTGCATATCTCTGCCTTCAACTTGTAAAAATCCAATTGGGTTATCTTGAAATGCATTGATTTTTTCCCCAATTTGGAGTCCATTGGAAAATTATGGTTTGATGGGTCCTCTGTTGAATTCTATCCACCTATATCTGCCAAACCTCTTAAGATTCCCATAAAAGGAGGCAGTGGTTGGTATCCATTGGACCCTCCCTTTGGACCCTCCCTTAAACAAAATATGAGAAAATCCAATGAGGGGACCCATCAAAAGGCTGCTTTCTTCCTCTTAATCATTCACAACCAAAGTTAAGAGCTGAATTTCTTAAAAGCAATACAAGGGCAAAAGGCCATTGTCTATTCTCCTGCTTTCATGCATCGTCAGAGAAGAGACTAGTGCAAAAGAATATGATATTAAAGCAAAGTACAAGCTATGGTATCTATCAATAACAAAGAAATCATGTAGAGAGAAAAATGGGATATAAGTGATTTTTGCTGGACCCATTTATGGCAAAACTTTATCCCACTTGAAAGGAACGAGGAGAGAAGAGACCATCCATCATATATTATATTGTACTGAACTCTTATTGATTTTGGACTTTTTGGCCATGGGGTGCTATTGTGTTTTGTGCCATTCAATTTCATACTCAGTAATCCCAACTGTATTTCTGCTTCTTATGTCACTTCCCAATGTTTGACCGTTTACCCATTCAAAATGTCTTTTGGCCATTTAAAAAAAAATCCAACCTCTGAGAAAAGCATATAAAATGCAATCGATACCTTTTCCTAGATGTTGAAGGAATTATTTTTTCTGCCTCGGTGACTGAAAACTCAGGCAAGACAAAGAAAAGACTGATGATAATTTGACTGTTCACTGTCTAAAGTTTTAATAAAAAGCAGCAATACCAACATTCCCAAATTTGGCATGTTAGTACCTCATCTTCCTAATCATGCCACCCACTTAAATCTTAGTATACATTGCAAGCCAATGCCCTTCACATGCTAAACTATTTGGACTATACTAAATATGGTTTTGTAAATAAGCTGGTTTCCAATGTGCAAACCATTTGTGAAAATTATCATATCTTCTGCCAAACTCAAGCTATAAATAAGGAACATAAAGTTTCATAAGCTAAAATATGCCTCATAGTCTTTGTTTCCCATGCTAAGGTTGCCTGCCATTTAGTTAGTGAAAATGATTTAAAAATACAAATGTTTAAACAAACACAATTGCATAGCTTCACTGCATCCCTGTAATAAGCCTTGGCATTCGGCTTTGATGTCTAACAAAATGCTAAATAACTATGTGAGTGTGCCCCAACATTATGATTTCAAACTTCTATATAATATTGTTTGTTATTATTTTTAATTTAGTTTTGTGTTCTTTTAGGGAAGTGTTAGATTATATAATTTGATAAATATTACAATTTTATGTTCAGTTGAGATGATTTTTCTACTTTTTTATTCATAGATATTTGTCTTCATCTAATTTTTACATACACATAAGTTTCTATACATTTGTCTTATCTATCTATTTATCATATTCGTTTATGCATGTGCCTCCATTTATCTACTAACCATATGGATTTGACCATTTATGCCCGTGAGGACATTAGTGCAATTGTAGGGGAAACCTCATGGTTGCAAACTTGCCTCCTCTCTTTCTAAAAGTTCAAATTCAGATTTTGGTCAATTGGTCTCATTCACCTTCCTACCTTCAAGAAGCTAAACACACATTTAGCACAATTTGATGTTATGCACAACTATTTAGAGAAAATCAATTCATTCATTCTAATGCCTCTGTGCAATTAAGAAAATGATCCGTCCTAGCATTGAAAGTAATTAATAGTGACAAATTTCTATATAGTGCAATAACAGTAGTAACAATCTACACATTAGGGCCCTTATCTATATTTTAAAACCTTTTTACATGTTTCAAATGGGTTCTCCTAGGAGAACTTGTCTCCTCACATTGTAATGGTAATCCTTTGAAGGTATTTACAAATACCACTAGACCTATTGATATCAAAAAAAGTAGAGGACATAGATACACATCAAGTAAGAAGAAAAACATAATTACATAGTGTGCAAGGGAAAATCAAAACTCAAAAGGACTTGTCCATAATCATGAATCTATCCTAGACCTAAGAACTTGTCCTTTGATAAAGCACAAATATGACATAGATCTTGGGACAATTCATTAACTAAGATATATTATTTTCTAAACATATACTTGACAATATTCAAAGTCTTTCTTGAAGGGACTCAATTTTTTGCTAGCAAGCTAAGTGCTATTGTTTATATTTATATTCCCACATTTAATTGTTATATATAGTTAAAATATTAGTTACAACTCATTATTAATTAATATAGGTTGATTGTGCTTAAATGTGTATGCATTTTAATTGATTACCCTAGGTTAAACCTAAGGAAAGTTTATTTTCCTTTACAAATTTGTAGGAATTAATTATCTTTATCAAAATTTATGTTCATTCACTTTTCATTGAACTATAAACATATTCATCTATTATAAACATATTACTAATTTTCATTAAATTATTTCTTAAATTATTTCTTGAATAATTGATTATAATGGTGAATTATATAACTTGCACTTTTTCCCTTCATTTTTGGCTCACTTTGACCTAGTTGTTCCTTATATGCAATGACAAGTGTATGATTATTGTGTTTTTTTTTTTTTAAATTGACATATAAACTAAACACTACTTGTTTCTAATTTTATTATTTTCAAGGACCAATCCTAATCCTACGCAGCTTTAGAGCAATGATTATTGTAATAAAATGTGATTTGTAGAAATGAATAAAGTAAAAATAAAAAAAATCAAGTTTGGACTAGCTTCATACCTCCAAATTAATGCATACTTTTGTAAAATATCAATCCTCCTAATTTGACATAAAATGTTGTTGTCTAGGCAAATACTTACTATAAGATCTTTTTGAAAGTACATCTCTCGACAAACTTCATTTCCCATATCCCATTCTCGTTTCAAGGCACCTCACTTAATATAGCCTACAAGGGATTCAATAATTGAAGGTACTTAATTTTATTAATTTCTCTCTATATTTATGGAAAGTTTTAAAGAATTTATATGCTCCTGATTTCCTAGCTCTCATAATTTTTTGCATTCTCTTTACTAGATATTAAGATGAAGTAATTAGTGAAAAATAAAAGTCTCTACTTCCCGAGTAGAAGTGGGATCCTCTAGAATGGGAAACTAATGATGTGGTAAAGTTATCTCATTTTTTTCTTTCTCTTGTCTTAGAATTGAGTCTACTTTTTAGATGGTTATGGAGGAATATTTGTTGTACGAGTTCCCAAGGCTAGGTGGTCTCTATTTTTTTCTAATGTTATGGATATTATTCACTATTCTAGTTTTCTAGAAGTTCTTAGCTACAAGTATGTTCAATACTATATTGTCACGTCTCCTTTCTAGTCAAACTAAGTCTATACATATTAGGCTTGTACTTGCATCTTCCCTATTTTTGGTTGTGTTTTCTTTTCTTAATTATGAATTCCCCTCCAAATATTCTTTACCTTTCTAATTGTTGGAGTTTCAAAATTCTCCATCTTGTCATTCCTTTCACCTTTTTCATGCCTCACCATTGTATTTATTGGTCTTCTCCATCCTATCATGTATATTTCTCAACCTATGATGTGACACCCTTTAATTGATTCTTTGTAGCATCATAAATTATCACCCTTGACAATTTCACACTAGGTTTAGCTACCCGCTATGTGCCTAGAACTATTTGTGCACTTAAATTGCTCGTTTATGATCATATTCAAAAAATCAAATTTAAATTGAGAATTATCAATTAATATTTAACGACACTTAAATACCTAAAATAGGTCTAGACTAGGGCACTAGTGCCCTATCCAACATATTTTGGCTTCAATTTAAATATTTTATTGTCAACATTTTAAAATTTAGAAATTTGAATTCACTTGTTAGCTATCAGTAATTAATCTTACGAGAAATTAGAGAAATGCATATAAATACAAGTATTTTTAACCATTTGAAATCCTAAGCAATCCTAAGGAAATTGAGATCATAATTGTGCATCCTAAAAATTAGTCAAGAGAAAAATTAGTAGGATTATTGCAACATTATTTCAGTCAAGTATCATGTTAGCAATGCATCAAGTTTTTATGTGAGTTGATTTGTGTTTCATGTCGATTTGTTTTGTGAGAACCAACACTTGCAAGACTTCAAATCAAACATCTAATTCTCCTTGAAGGTGATGAGTACAATGAATTTAGTTCAACAAGGAATATAGATCTAAGTGATAAGTTGTAACACTTGTCAATTTATCATTCTTTTATCCATTTTCCTCTGCCTGACCTAGGGTAAGCACTAATTTTATATCATCATAGTTTTTGTGGAGGTGGAAACTATTGAACACCCAAAATATTGAGAGGGGGGTGAATCAATATTCTTTGGAACCACTTAAACATTTAAACATTCATTCCACACATCATATTCAGTTTGTAGTAAGGAAAAAAACCATCAAAGCATATAACACATGAACACTAGATTTTTACACAAAAAACCTAAAAAGGGAAAAACCATGGTGAGGATTAGCTCACAATATATTCTAACCAGTTATAAGATATTACAAAAAGGATCACTTCTAAGTGGACTCACTATTTGTTGGACTCATTATACAAATGATAAGAGAAATAGAAGAGAGGGGTGGCTCATTGACAAGATTTGAACTGCTACAAATGCATCTACAATATGCTAGAAATTTACAGTTCCACCAAAGCTCAAAACACTAAATCAACACACTTCATATTACTCTGCTCTAACACTCTGCTCTGCTATGCATTCATATCACATTCACATTCTCTTCTTAGGAATATATTCTACAGTACCTCTCACATCTCATATCATGATCACAACACTGAAAATGATCTTACATTTATACCCATTACATTTAGAATTATCTACAACTTCAATTAGGTTTGCCTAATTAGATGTACCATGCATAATATGACTTGTAGGCCCAAAACTGTTGGATATTGCTGATATGTGGTTGGCATTGATGTCAACACTATTGGCATTAATTTCTTTAAGGATGTATATGTCAAGGATATTGAGAAAATTGTAATAAAATAAGTTGCAGGTTGTCGGTGATGTAGTGAAGTTCAGTATTGCCACCATACTAATGTCTAGCTCAGTATATTGATGATAAGAGGTTGTGGATTAAAGGGTTTGTTATCAGGTACATCTAGTTTATCCACATGACGTTTTAGAGGTTTGCATGAAGATTTGATTGAGTTATAAGTATTTTTGTTCTGACAGTTGTTGTGTTGCTTCAATTGGTGTTCTTGAAAGAAGATAATGTGATTCTAGTAATTTGAGTTGTTGTGGATGCTTCTGTAGTGATTCATAATTCTTGTGGATGTTTCTAGATTGTGCTCTATTTGTGTTGTTGATCTGCATTGATCGTTGTGCCCATGATTGATGATTTTCTTCTATGTGTTCATGATCATGGCTGACAGGGTGATTGTAGCATGTTGTGGATATTCGAGGCATAATTGTTTAAGGTGTTTCATGTTTGAGGATGTTGTTTTGGGTCCTTACTATGTTTTTTCTGACATTGTTTGGTGCGCATTAATAATTGTTTATTGATTTGGGCTTACAGTTTGTACTCATTTAATATTTTGTTGAGCTGACATGTAGTTGTTCTAATCTCTAGTTGTGGATATATATGATTGATTGTTTATACCATTTGAAGCAAGTGGTGTGTGAGGTGTGTGAGTGTTGTGTGTGAATAATGTTCTAATCATTTGAAGGAAAAAGTAAAGCGTGAAGAAGAGTGAACAGGTGTTTATGTGCTTAACCAGAACTATAATCAGGCATTAGTAGATGCTATTTTCTCAGTTCAAAATCTTCCGAATGTAATCTAAACTTTTTTGTGAGATAGTGAGTCTTCCTTTGGGAAAAAATCCTTTTGTATTTGAGCAGTGAGCTCTAGGAAGTGTGCTTGAATGCATGTGCATTCCCCATTTACAATTCCTTTATACTTTTAATAGAGTATAATCTTGTGGATTAACCTCCAATGTGGTTTTTCCCCTAATAGGGTTTCCACATAAAAAATCTTGGTGTTATGTGTGCTTCTAATGTGGTGATGGTTTATGCTTTCATGTTTATTTATTAGATCTAAGAATAAGTTTAATAAGTATAATTTATGTGGCAACTGATTCACCCCCCCTCTCAATTGTCTTCCCTTATGTTGCCAAAAATTGGTATTAGAGAAAGTTCCTCAGAAAAAGTTTAATAGCTTGAGGTGATTCAGGATGGTGACATATAAGAAGAATAGTCTAAGATTTTATGGAACTAATTATTATCCGTGGAAGACTTGAATGGAGTGTCATCTAAGATGCATCAGTGAAACTTATTGGACAATTACAAAGAATAGGTATATCATCCCACAGAATGGTCCTTCTACTACATGTGGGATTAAGGAAGCCGAGTACAATATCAAGGCCAAGGAAGCATTGTTGAGTGCTCTGACTAATTTCGAGATGAAAAATGTAATGGAGCTAAAGACTACTTATGAGATTTTGAAAAAGTTGGAAACTTTGTATGAAGGTGATGCCCATGTGAAGATTGCTAAGCTACAAAGCCTAAAAGGAAAATATGAAATGCTGAGAATGGGTGAAGATGAGAACATCACTTCTTTTATGTAGAGAGTGAATGAACTTGTGTGTAGTATTAGATGTGTTGGTGGAACATTGGAAGAATCAAAGATTGTTTCTAAAGTGCTTAGATCCTTGCTTGCTGCATACAAATCCAAAGCTATTGCTATTGAGGAGATCCAGACTGTGAAAAATGTAACCAGAGACATGTTGATTGGTAAGCTTAATTCTTTTGAGTTAAGTGATTTTGGTGATTCTCTTCCTCAGAAAAAATCTGCATTCAAAGCTACTATCTCTAGAAAAGATAGCAAAGATATAATTTGGGTGAATGTTCTTCTAGAAAAATGTCCAAGTATGAGCAAGAAATCAGAGATATTGAAGAATAAGAGAGAAAACTAGATGAGCTTGAAGCACTTATGGTCAAGAGAGAAGCGAGAGGAGAAGGTAAGTATAAAGGGAAATTTCCTATTAAATGTTTTTCTTGTAATAAGGTCATTTTGCCTCAAGGTGTCCAAAAAGAGTTCCTAAGCCAAGACCTAACAAGCCTAGATTCCAAAGAAAGTGTTATTTTGATACTGATGAAGGTGTTAAAAATGATGAATTTGATAAAGGGAATGCAAGTGAGGACGAATGGGTATTTATTGCTATCAAGTAAAATGATTGAGTACCTACTAAATCTGCTAGTTGCACAAATGTAGAGAAAGCCCTAGCTGCCAGAGTTGAAGAAAAAGATGAATGGGTGATTGAAAGTGGATGATCCCATCAAATGACAGGTGATAAAAGTAAATTTGTGAGCTTGGAAAAGTATGATGGTGGTGTTGTAAGATTTGGTGATGCCAAAGCTGGTGTAATCCATGGTAGAGGATCCATTTCTCTTGATGGTAAGCATAATACTGATGATGTTCTATATGTGGAAGGTTTGAAGCATAATCTCTTAAGTGTTGGATAGATGGTTGACAAGGGATACAATCTTCAATTCAAGGATGGAAAGTGTAGAATATTGGGGAGTTCCAGAAATGTGATTGCATTTGGTACAAAAAAAAAGGTAATATCTTTCACTTGAGTGCTGCTAGTAAAAGTTGTTTGATTGATGAAGTTGATGAAAGTTGGTTGTGGCATAGGAGAATGTGTCATGTAAAATTTGATAATATTATCAAGATAAGTTCTACTCAGGAAGTGAGAGATCTTCCTAAGTTGATAAAACATACTAATACTATATGTAAGGAATGTCAGTTAGGGAAGCAAACTAGAGTTTCATTCTAGGGAAAACAAAATTGTTCAAATGAAGTGTTGGAGCTTGTGCATACTGATTTGTGTGGTCCTTCTAGAGTCAGAAGTTTACAAGGATACATGTATTTCATGTTACTTATTGATGATTATTCTAGAATGATGTGGGTCACTTTCTTAAGGGAAAAATCTAAGAAGCTCTAGAGAAATTCAATATTTTTAAGGCTATGGTTGAGACAAAGATAGGTCTAAAGATTAAATGTTTGAGATCAGATAGAGGTGGTGAATTCACTTTTGGTGAGTTTAATTATTTTTGTGAAGAGAATGGGATAAAGAGACAATTATTTTCCCCACGGACCCCTCAACAAAATGGAGTTGTGGAAAGGAAGAACATGACAATTCAAGAAGCTTCTAGGACTATTATGCTAGAAGGAAATGTTCTGCATATCTACTAGAGAGAAGCTATGAGTATTGCTATTTACACTCTCAACTGGGTACAAATCAAAGGTGATACCGGTAAGACTCCTTATGAGCTATGGTATGGTCAAAAGCCTACTATTAGATACTTCAAAATATTTGGGAGTAAATGCTATATCAAAAGAGATGAAGATATAGGAAATTTTGATGCTAGAAGTGATGAAGGAATCTTTCTTGGTTATTCTACTAAAAGTAAAGCCTACTAGTGCTACAATAAGAGATTGAGGAAAGTAATTGAGAGTGCTAATGTCAAGGCTGATGAAGACACCGTTAAACTATCCAAAACTTGCTGATATGATTCAGAGTATTAGAATGATAATTCAGATAAAGGAAAGAAAGTTCAGACTACAGATCAAGTTTTGATCTTTCTGATGAATCAAGAAAACCAAGAGGAAGGAACTAGTGAAAGTGCATAAGTGAGATCACAAGAGCCTAAAGTTCAAGAATATCCTAAGACTCCAAGTTATGTAAGACTAAATCATTTAGAAGATCAAATTATTGGTGATAAGAACAAAGGTGTTCAAACTAGGAGAAGAATTGTAGAAGAATATTGTTTGATCTTGAAGACTGAGCCTAATAGTGTCAATGAAGCATGCAAAGATGAACATTGGGTGGAAGAAATGAAAGAAGAACTACTGTAAATTGAGAAGAATGATACATGGATTCTTTTTCCTAGACCTAAGGACAAAAATGTAATTGGAACTAAATGGGTCTTTTAGAACAAAATGAATGAGCAAGGTGAACTTGTTAGAAACAAAGCATGAATGGTGTGTAAAGGATATTCTTAGATCAAAGGAATTGAATTTGAAGAAAATTTTGCTCTTGTTGCTAGGATTGAAGCTGTGAGACTATTCTTGCTTATGTTGCTTACAAAAACTTCAAGGTTTATTAGATGGATGTCAATTCAACATTTCTAAATGGAAAACTCGAAGAAGTGTATATTGAGAAACTTGATGGATTTCAACTGAACTGATTAGGGAGATATGGTTTCCCAGTTGAAGAAAGCATTGTATGGAATCAAGCAAGCCCCAAGAGCATGGTATGCCAAATTGGACAAGTATTTGTTGAAGCTTGGATTTAATAAAGGTACTACTAACAGTAATTTGTACTTTAAGATTGATCATGATAAATATTTGATTGTTGAAGTCTTTGTTGATGATATCATTTTTGGAGGAGATGATAGTTTGTGCATGAAGTTTGTTGATGAGATGTAGAATGAGTTTGAGATGTCTATGATTGGAGAAATGAAATTATTTTTGGGATTGCAAATTACTTAGCTAGATAGAAGGATCTTTATATCTCAATCCAAGTATGTGAAATAATTGCTAAAGAAGTTTGGTATGGAAGATTCAAAGCCAGTTGGTAAACCTATGGTGATCGGATGTAAGTTTACACAAGATGATGATTCTCCTAAAACAAATCAAACTAGATACAATTCCATGATTAGTGGATTGCTCTATTTGACTCAAACTAGCCCTGATATCATGAATGCCATATGCATTGTTGCAAGATTTCAAGCTGATCCTAAGGAATCTTATGTGACAACTGTGAAGAGTATTTTTAGGTACTTGAAGGGGATAGTTGATTTTGGCCTATGGTATCCTAGAGAAGATGACCTTACTTTGAGTGCTTATACTGACGCTGATTGGGAAGGAGATGTGAATGATAGAAAGAGTACCAGTGGTGGTGCATTTTTCTTGGGAAAGAAGTTGATTTCATGGTTAAGTAAGAAGCAAAATGCCATTTCTTTATCTACTGCAAAGGCAAAATGCATTGCTGCTACTAACAATTGTACTCAAGTATTGTGGATGAAGCATATGTTGAAAGATATTAGAGTTGTGTATGATGAACCTATTGCTATATTATGTGATAATTCAAGTGCAATTAACATTTCTAAGAATCTTGTGCTACATTCAAAAACCAAGCATATATAGATATCAAGTTTCACTTTTTGAGAGAGAAGGTGAGTGAAAAGGAAGTCAGATTGGAGTATGTGCCCACTAAGGAATAGATTGTAGATATCTTTACCAAGCCCTTTCCTAAGGATAATTTTGAGTATCTCAGAGGGAAGCTAGGGGTGATTACCCCTCCTAATAAAAACTAAGATGCATTGACTTGCATCAGTCTGTGCATTTCATAGTCATATCTTATGATCTGGATTGATGTTGTGGTGGTTGCTACTCAGGGGGAGTAGTCAGATGTTCAAAAATGTGGTTCAGAGCTTGTGTGGAGAAAGATAATGTGTATCTTTGTCATTGATGTCAAAGAGGGAGAAGAGTCATGTGAAAAATTGTGAAAGAGTTAAGGAGAGAAGAGTCAAAATTTAAGGGGGAGAAGGTGCTAAGAGAAAATTGTGTTGATGGTGTTTCTCACATCATGTGTTTCCATCAATGCCAAAGGGGGAGATTGCTGGATATTGTTGATATGTGGTTGTCATTGATGTCAACACTATTGGCATTAATGTCTTTAAGGTTGTATATGTCGAGGATATTGAGAAAATTATAATAAAATAAGTTGTAGATTGTTAGTGATGCAGTAAAGTTCAGTATTTCCACCATACTGATGGCTAGCTCAATATATTGATGATGAGAGGTTGTGGATTAAAGGGTTCATTGTCAAGTACATCTAGTTTATCCACATGAAGTTTCAGAGGTTCACATAAAAAATTGATTGAGTTATGAGTATTTGTGTTCTGATAGTTGTGTTGTTGCTTCAATTGGTGTTCCTGAAAGAAGATAATGTGATTGTAGTAATTTGAGTTGTTGTGGATGCTTCTATAGTGATTCACGATTCTTTTGGATGTTTCTAGATTGTGCTCTATATGTGTTGTTGATCTTTATTGGTCGTTGTGCTCACGATTGGTGATTTTCTTTTGTGTGTTCATGATCATGGGCAACGGGGTGATTGTAGTGTCTTGTGGATCTTTGAGGAATAATTGTTTAAGGTGTTGCATGTCTGAGGATGTTGTTTTGGGTCCTTACTATGTTTTGGCTGACATTGTTTGATCTGCACTAATAATTGTTTATTGATTTGGGTTGATAGTTTGTACTCATTTTATATTTTATTGAGTTGACATGTAGTTGTTCTAATCTCTAGTTGTGGATATATATGATCAATTGTTTATACCATTTGAAGCAAGTGGTGTGCAAGGTGTGCGAGTGTTGTGTGTGATTAATTTTCCAATCATTCAAAGGTAGAAGTAAAGTGTGAAGAAGAGTGAGCAGGTGTTTATGTGCTTAATTGAAACTATAATTAGGCATTAGAAAATGCTATTTTCTCAGTTAAAAATCTTTTGGATGTAATCTGAGTGTTTTTGTAAGATAGTGAGTCTTCCTTTGGGTAGTAAGCCTTTTGTATTTGAGCAGTGAGCTCTAGGCAGTGTGCCTGAATGTATGTGCATTCCCCATTTACAATTCCTTTATATTTTTAACAGAGTATAATATTGTGGATTAACCTCCACCGTGGTTTTTCCCCAAATAGGGTTTCCATGTAAAAAATCTTGGTGTTATGTGTGTTTCTAATGTGGTGATGGTTTATGCTTTCATGTTTATTTATCAGATATGAGAATAAGTTTAATAAGTATAATTTCTATGACAACTTATTCACCCCCCCTCTCAATTGTCTGCCATTGTGTTGCCAAAAAAAACATGCTTCATGCCACAACTCAAAACTTATAATGCATCAAATAGGTTGGGGTGGACCTTTAATAACTCCTACATAACTGATCAACACTTATCTAAACTCCACATAACTCAAAACATATTAGGTTGACATTGTTGGTGACCTAACATGAAAATTCACCAATTGAGCATCCTCAAATTGACACACAAACCTCCAAACATCACGCCACATGGAACTTAGATGAAAATAACACCTATAAACACTTTCACAAATTTTCAAGACCAAATATTCTTCTACTATGAAGTGCAGACTTATCAAAACATACACTTTGCACTAGAAACATTGTCACTGGCAGACTCGATACTTTGTTACTCATAACTTCTACACCAGAGGGAAAAATAATATTAAATTTTGGATTTAGACTCCTTTGACCTCAAATTTTTTTTTAGAACTGTAGAGAAATATTCTTCAATGCGGACCAATGCAGACCAAAAAATTGAATGCAGTGTACATAGAAAACTATGTTATGACACTTAGGCAATTCTACAACTCATCTGTTTACACCAAATCAAAACTTCTTGCATCTATGCACATGACTATCATATTCATGCATACTCATGTTTCATAAATTGTTCTAACATCAATATTCATACCAAGCCACAATGTTGAAATCAATTACAACATTGTATCCACACACTATGTATCTCATGCTCATGTTTCCAACAAGCATATCAATGAAAAGCTTCTTAAAATTTCAATAATCTCCCCCTTTTTCATTGATGGAAACATGTGAAATTCTTCTCAATCCACCTCCAAACTACTCTCCCCCTTTGACATCAATGGAAAAGGGTGCAAAACATATCGGTCACATATTGTTATATTTTCTTCCCCCCTTTACAAATATTTTGCATTATCAACCAACTCTTCACTAGATTACACATATACTCCCCTTGTCAGATATATATGTATGGAAGAGAGTAAAAACTTGACCAATTCCCCCTAACAGTGTTATCCATAAAATTGGATCAAAATTTTCACTAGAAAACTATCTTCTAACTTCCACATATGTACAAAGAAATATGAATTACGTAAAAGAAATATAAATAAATACAAATTAGTTGGTGGAGGGTACATAGCTACTATTTGACACCTAAAATTTTGTAAGTTTTCCTCCCAATCCTTCTCAACTATGTCAAGCAAGCGGCTCTAGGTCTCAAACTCTATGAGAAGTTCTTCTACATCATTTGGAATTTTAGGTATTAGATTCATCTTTACAACCTTCTTTGCATTTGATAGAGCATTGGATACAAATGTATACTTTGCACTTACCACCTCTATAAAATTTCCAAATTGTGCTATTATTTTTTTCCTTTTGTTCCTCAAGCTCGAAGAATTGTTCATGAAAGTTTTCAATTACTAGCCATGTTGATCCATCTGCATCATGTACCAGGTTGTAAGCACCAGATTCCATGTCAATATTGGACTCAATGGATTACATATGATCATTTGTACTCTTTGTGGACCTTGACCATTTTAGGAAAAACTAAAACAAGTCTGTGGCCTCTTCTACATAATCCTGCACATTCTTGAGATTTTTCTAAAATTTATTATGTGGAGTGGCACATTTATCCACCATTTTTTCCAAATTCCTATCATCCACTTTCTTGGTGATCTCCTTCTTCAATTTCTGCTCTAGTCCACTTGAATATTCTTCAAAAGAATCAAGTAAAAGCTTTAAATTTTGTACACTAGATAGAGAATTATCGATGCTTACTCTAGGTACACTCTCTTGTAGTGCCTTTACTACTTCATCTATTAGCTTAGAACTCTTTTGATGAGTCTACAAGATTTATTTCCTTGTGGAGGTGTGAAATGCATCTCCTAGTTGTAACTTGTGTAGTGAGGACATCTTATCCATATCCACCTGACCTTTTTGCATTGGTATTTGTAATAGTTGAGGGGAGACAAGTGGTTGAAACTACAACTACATGCTCAGAAAACTCTTGAAGGAGTCTCTAGAGGTTCTAGAAGACTCTCCAACCAATTTCTCATCATCATATTTCTTTTCCAAAGCCTTTTCCTTGTCACCAATGCTATCCTTTGCTTTTTAATTCTTCTCAATATTGTAAGGCTCTTCCTCATTCTTCTTCTCATCATCAACATATGTTTCATTTTTATCTAGAGGAGGCATATGTTCTATGTTTCATGCCTAACTAGTCTTCAGCTTGTCTTGTACAACCTTTGTATTCTTCTCTATAGTCTTTTCTAATTCTGAAGGAGGGGAGTTATGTTTTGTATGAGTGTCATCCTTCTGTGACTCTTTAATATTCCCTTATGTAATAGTATTTTCTCATACCAGAGGAGTCACACCAGTAACACCTTGTTTTGCATTACTCTTCCACATCTAGAATGGTATTATTTTGCACATTCTCTTCTTTTACTCCATGATCAGGTTGAGCATCATCATGTTTTGTAGATTTTGGTATATTGAATTTTAGAGTAGGCATATCATCATGTATGTTCTCTTCAAGGTCTAAGATCATGCCTAACTCTTTCCAAACTAGCAACCTTTTCCACACTTTCATTTTGAAGCCTCTCAAAGTCATTCTTATCTCCGCTCATAAGGTTAGTTACCCTTTTTTTGGTTCTAAACTCCTTGCTATATACCTGAGCCAATCTAGCTCTATCTTCATCTGAGACGGTAGCACTAACTTTATCCAAGGAAAATGATCTCAAATTTTCATCTTCATTCATTGCCTCTTCCCTTCTTGCATATAACACACTTTTCAACCCCTCAAGCAATTGGACTTCAATATTATTCATATTAACCTCAAAAGTAACAATATATTTGACTATTGCTTCCTCTATGGTAGCCTTATCAATAGATCATCCACAATATTATACAAGGCGGTAATTTTTTCCAACATCTCATATTCTACAATTCCATTAAACAAAGCATCTAACCTCATGGGACTATGTTTACTTGTTGGAGTTTTCTTCTTTTTCTTTTTCTTGACTTCAAACTCTATTTTTTTCTCCGTCATCTATATTATGTAGCCTTCCTTTTCTTTTTCCACTTATGCTTCACTATTTGTGTCCACAATATCAACTCTTTGTTTCTTTCCACTAGACCCTTCTTTAGATTCACTAGACCTTATCTTCTAGATTAGAGGATTTTCTTCTTCTTCTTTCTCTTCCCTTTCCCCATCAACATTAACACTAACAAACTTGTCTCTTTTTACTTTTCACATGGCCTATTTGTTGTTTTTCCAAAGTGGTCTTTTCTTTTATAGGAACCTTTTTCCACTTTTTCAGAGTACTTTTCTCTTTGATAGGGGCACTTACAAATTCTTTTCTATTCTCACCTATGATAGGCTTAGTCTCGAAGGACTTGGGGGCCACTAGAGAGGTGGTAGTTGTCCTACCAGATCTCCTAATATTGGATGAACCTTCTAGAGAGCCAGATAAGCCTTTAGCATTCTCCACTTGTTCCTTCTTAAGACCCATAACCTCTATAACTTGTGTAGTTAGTCTCTCAATAGTCCTTTTTATTTGTTTCTACCTTTGATCCATGTGCACTTTTATTGAATTCTCTTCATATGTGCCATATCTCTCCTTAGAAGTGTCTTTAGGTTTGCTCAACATGAACTCTACTAAACTGTTAACCTCTTCCCCTATTATCTCATATCCCATCTCTAGGATCCAAATAGTCCTAGGATCAATAGCGTATATAATGAAACCAAGAAAATAATATCATTTTTGTGTTTTTCCACCATGCTCTGGGGAATCCTTTCTTTAGCCTACATGTTCTTCTAATTTTTTTTAAAGAATCCCCAACCTCCTTAGGTGATCTCTAATCTGATGTGCCACTAGTATGTCCTTCAACCATAATAAATTCTTAATTTTGGGAATCTCCTTGAGGAAGTAAATCAATAGGAAAATTATTAAAGTACCAAATTTGAAGGTTTAATTTGAGTCATTAGTCTTCTGCAAGTTTTCAATCAATTTTTCTCTCAAAAACTCACACAAATCATATTCTTCACCCTTTACAACCATCTCACTTAAGCCGTATTAATAATAGTAGTTGTTGACACCAAAGTTTCTCTGTTAATGAAAAATATTTTATAGTCGATCATCATGGAAGCATACTTGACTACCAGATTCTCAATATCCTTTATTTTTAGAGCCCTCTTGTCATACTTAGCTCCTGTCAACTTCATCATCACTTCATTCTTAACTGATTTAAGCACATAAAATTATCCAAATGAATATAAATCAATAAAAACCCTAATCACGTCCCTAGTGATCATGTGAGGCATATCAAACTAGAAAAATCTATCATGGATTCTACTCAGGGTGTACCTTACCCACACATCATCGTGGCAAATTTAGGGAAATAGTTCCACACATTGAGCTTTATCTCCACGAAGCTCTTGAATTTTGGTTTTAACTCAAATTCATCTTCGGTGAGTTCCTTAACCCACACATCACCTAATTTAGAGTGATCATATTCTTTCAACTTTGCATGTATGTATATCCTTACATCTTTAGTGTGAAGCACACCATATGGGATCTTTGAGAATGCACTGTTCAAGTCGGTCTCCATTTATTTATTAGGGTGTTTCTTGAATTAGGATGGGGTTGGTCTATAATCTCAATAATATGTGGGCTAGCTATTTTCCAATACCTTAACTAGCTTCTAAAAACTTAGGGTAAGATAGAAACTATAAATACCTTTTGATTTCTTTTTGGTTAGGGTTTCATATGCAAGAAATTTTGAAATGCTTCACCTTGATCTTTCATTTCTCTTCTCTCCTCAAATTCTTGTTTGGAAATTCCTTAGATTGAATATGAAATCACTTATAAACCTTTTTGAACTAACCTAATTCACATTGAATGCCTATTAAATGATAAATCTATCAAACCCTAACTGTAATACATAGTCACCTCCAATAGCTCCACAAACTTCCACATCATGATGTTTTCCACCAATGTCTTCACCAATAGGTCAAACATATTGAAATACACCTCATATCTATGTGTTGAAGGCATCAACACCATATATTTTGTAGAGGTTTAATGATTGTCCTGAAAACTCCCCTTGAGATAAAGCTCTTAACTTAGTTTATGGAGGAAAGATTTACACCAAAAGCTGACACAAACTCAATCTTAACTTCACTCTCTTCCTTCTTTCTCTAGATCTTATCCACATATCTCTTCATATCTACTAGATTATCCCTTTTCATCAGACCATTCTTCTTTATCGGATTATTCTTCTTCACATTCTTGCTTCTATAAAATTTAGCTATATGTCTAGGTTTATTACAATTGTAACAAGTGACAATATTTTGAACAAGTTTACTTCTAACCATTCTGGATTTGCATTGATTAGATTTGTGCATAAAATCCATTTAATGTATAATAGTAGTCATTGAATGATTGAAACATCATACCATTTTTATAACCATTCATCATTTGATTTATGCATTCACTAGCTCTATGACCAAATCTAATGCATGTAAAGCACTAACTAGGAAATGATTGAATATTTTGATTCATTATACTTCTACATTCCATGACCTTATGTCCAAACTTATTGTAGGAATAAAAATAACCATTAAAATATGGGTACCTTTGTGCATTTGGCTGTCTGATAGGTTTTCTTTTGAAGTCTTTCCATTGATTCTAACCCTCCTTGCCATTGTTCTTCCTATCCTCAATCTTCTTTTGAGCACTTGGTGTCTAATTTTCCTTTTAGATTTATCCTTTTTCAAACCCTAATCCACATTTTCCTTTATAATTATTTTGATTTGCAATCATTTCATCTACAAGAATTGTAGAGATCATCTTGAATTTGTCTTCTTGAATCTTTGTTTTCTCTAGATCTGATCTCATTGTTACTTCTAGTTATAGCTTTGAGCATTCTTCATATTTTTATTTTAGCTTAGCATTTAGAAATTCTTCAACTCTTTTACTTTCTTCAATCTACAATTTCAAACTAGGAATGGTCTCATTTGATTGCTTAATATCTTTTATCTTAATTATAGCTTTCTTGAGTTTCTCTCTCAATATCTTAACGCATTCATTTACATCACTAAGATCCATTTTTAGATCTTTGTTCTCATATTCTACTTTATCCAAATCATCCAAGGAAAATTTGAGTTCTCCTTCCATATAAACAATGCAGTATTCTTTAGTAAATCCTACCATAGGAATTTATTGTAGAGGAGTAGGATACTTCCTTGTAGCTATGTGTTGAATTCCAAGATCTACCTCAATGATTGAGCCAAATGAAGGAACCAAGCTCTAATACCAATTTTTGAACACCCAAAATACTAAGAAGGGGGGTGAATCAATATTATATGAAACCACTTAAACATTTAAACATTCATTCCATACATCATATTCAGTTTGTAGTAAGGAAAGGAACCATCAAAGTAACTATCAAAGCATATAAAACAAGAACACTAGATTTTTACATGGAAAATCCAAAGAAAGGAAAATCTACGATGAGGATTAGCTCACAGTATATTATAACCAGTTATAAGATATTACAAAAAGGATCACTAATAGGTGGGCTCACTATCTAGAGAATAAGATAAATAGAAGAGAGGTGGGGCTCACTACTAAGATTTAAAATACTACAAATGCATCTACAATATTTAGGAAATTTACAATTCCACTAAAGCTCAAAACACTAAATCAACACACTTCATATTACTTTTCTCTAACACTCTGCTTTTATTTTCTTAGGAATATAATTTATAGTACCTCTCATATCTCATATCATCATCACAATAGTGAAAATTATCTTACATTTATATCCATTACATTCATAATCATCTACAAAATCAATTAGGCCGGCCTAAGTAGTTGTACCGTGTATAATATGACTTTTCAGCCCAAAAAATGCTTCACGCCACAACTTAAAACTTATAATCCATCAAATCGGTCAAGGTGGACCTATAATAGCTCCTACAAAACTAATAAACACTTATCTAGAAAATCTGCATAACTCAAAAAATATTAAGTCGGCACCACTAGTGACCTAACATCAAAATTTACCAACTAATCATCCTCAAATCGACACACAAACCTCCAAACATCATGCTACTTGGAACTTAGATGCAATTGGCATGCATAAACACTTTAAAAAATCTAAAATACTAGGTATTCTTCCATGGTGAAGTGTAGACTTATTAAAACATACAATCTACATTGGAATACTGTACTACTCATAACTTCTGTACCAAAGGGAAAAATAATATGAAATTTTGGACTTATACTCCTATGACCTCCTCAAAAATTTCATTAGAATTGAAAAGAAAGATTCTTCAATGATGACCAAAAAATTGATTTTACTGTACATAGAAAACTATGTTTTAGCACTTATCCAAT
The DNA here is from genome assembly GCA_007258455.2 of Sequoia sempervirens. NCBI lineage: Eukaryota > Viridiplantae > Streptophyta > Pinopsida > Cupressales > Cupressaceae > Sequoia > Sequoia sempervirens. The sequence continues at coordinate 205,575,551 of VDFB02000003.1, forward strand.
TCTACAACTCAATTATCTACACCAGATCAAAACTTGCATTTGTGCACAAGATTATCATCTTCATGCACACTCATGTTTCATCAATCAGTATGAAATCAATCTTCATACCAATCCACAATGTTGACATTAGTGACATCATTTCATCTGCACACTTTGTATCTCATGCTCATGTTTCCAACAAACATATCAATGACAAGCTCCTTAAACTTTCAATAGAAACACCAAAATGGGGTTTGACTTAGGAAAGCCCCTATATGACACAACCATTTATTTCCTCTCTTGTGTGTAGGTGACATATCTAAAGAGAATTTGGGAGATGAATGAAGACCTACTTGCTCAATCAATAATTCATGCCTCGCATGTCAACAAATTGGGGAAATTGGGATTAATCAGCAACAAATGAAGTTCTGACATTGAGTATATAAAGGAAGAGCCTGCAAGAAAAGACCAAATGAGATCCGAATTTTGATTATGGAGGTTTTCATTTCTGAGTATAGGACACCAACACCCCTGTCTATCCAATTTGAGCTCATATTTATATGCCAGGTTTCTATGTCTCTACACTTTACACTTCTACAACTGTTTTCTAGGTTTCTATTCTATACTTCTTTGAAATCATGACAATTCAATTTAGTTGCATAGTTAACCTAGGTACATATTTATATATTCAAATTCAACCAATTATCAATCCATCAGTCAACCCCCAAAGAAAGAACCAAAACCTTCATCCACCATTCTAGCTCTTCCATAATACTTAGTAGGTAAGAGGGTGTTTGTGATATTTTTTTGTTCCTTCCATTGTGATGTACAACGAGGTGTGATTTATACCCTAGATCTCTTTTTCCTACATCAAAATTTTGGTGGACCCAACATTTTTTGTACTTTAGAAACCTTTTGAAATCTTAATTAGGTCATGTTAAGGTTTGAATACAAGTTGAGAGTGTTTGATTTGGTCATTTATGCATGCAAATTTTGGTAAAAAGAATTGAAAGTGTAAAGATTCACATAGTCTTTGTCATTTCAAAAGATACAAAAGTTTCAATTTCTAGATTTTTCAAAGCATGTTTAGTTAATTGTTGTATGTTACATATAAAAATTTCCTTTTGAAAACATTACATTCCTTCAAAGATCTAAAATTGTATGCATAATTATGTATTACACATCGAAAACTGAGATTTTGTGCATTTACAAAAAAAATTCTATTGTCAAACTTGAACCTCTGCAAATTAGGATCCTCAAACACTGTAGCTCATTTCTAGATTTTGAAATTAGAAAAAATTCAAATCTTTGCTCTAGGGCACCAATGCCCTTTTCTAGTTAATTTTATAACAAATTTGGATCATAGTTCTATCTATGTGATTCTTGTGTAGATTTGTGTTTTGTGCTTGAAGATTGTTTCAGTTTCTATGACTGTGATTTTTTTCCCTTCATTAATGAGCACTTAAGTGTTTTGAATTTTTGAATAAATTTATGAGCTTCACAACTTGGTGTCCATATCTAATACCCTTGCAAGGTGTAGATTTAGAATTATAGCTTCTCATGGTACAATCACAATCGGTGTTGAGCCCGAGTCTTATAACTCTTTCACTCAAGGTATTACATCTACTCAAGCTATCTTTGATTCCCTACCTAACTCGACATTACCTATGTATTTATCACAACATAACATTTATGTGGACTTTGAGGTTTTTTTCCCCATGTCCTTGAAGATAAACTCAAACACTTGGACAAAGACCTAGAAGGAATTCAATAATTCTTAAGTACTGAACCTTTGGCTAGAGAAAGCATTCTTGTTTTGGATAACCTTAGGAAATTGATTAGTGATTTTCAAGGATAGAAGTTTTGCATAGCCTATCTCATTTAGTGGATGAAAATATTCCTACAATGGCTAGTTGTGCTCAAGACTTGACTAACATTCAAAATTAATTAGGAAAAAAAATCCTCTCCTACAACAATGCCTTATATTCCTACCATTACCCCTCCATTCATAGCATCAACCACATAATATAGTAATGGTCTAAATACAAGTTTAGGGTTTTCTTGTGAGAATCCTTATATATTTTTCCATTTACCTACAATACCTACATGTTAAACACCTATTATTTAAACATGTAAAACAATAACATGCCTCTCATCCATAATAGTTTACCATATTCAACATATTCTTTAAACATGTTACCAAATGATCCTGTGATAAAGCAACTTTTGAAAAATATGTCATCATTACAACAAAAAATTTATAACATAAAAAAAGTCAATCCAATGATAACCCTCCAACATACTTCACATGTAGTCCATTTTCATCCACTATCTTAAAAACACCCATACCATAAAATATTGAAATACCTTGCTTTGAGAAATATGCTATCAAAGGAGATCCCACCAACCACATATCAACCTTCATTGCTTTATGTAGTGGTTTCCTTTTTGAATATTCACTCTTTACTAAGTTTTTTATGTGGTTATTAAAAGATGTCATCTTGGATTGGATTTGTTCATTTCCAAATAATTAGATAATGTCATCTACACAACTTATTATTGAATTCATTCAACACTTTCAAGAAAACATTGGATCTCAAGTTACATCAATGGATTTAGTTCATTGTAAACAAGGAACTAAAGAGAAGGTGACTGACTTTATAGGATGATGCCAAGGTCTTTACTTAAAGGGTTTTCCAAAGTAATAAAAAGATGATGTCAGATTAGTCACCTCATTCAAAGTGCATCAGTAATGGGAGGCCTTTGGTTCATGTGATCAACACATCCCCATGTCAAAATTGTGCTGGGAGAGGACACTCTCAAGTGAGCGATGGTAGAATTTTGATAACCTTGTTTGGAATTTTTGTAGGTGATTACTTGTACCTAATATTTCCGATAATGATGGTTTTGTATGCTTGGTGATAGATGTTAGCTTTTCAAATTCAAAGGTAGAGGCTACTCAAAATCACGATGGCTTCATTCGGTTAGTGTCTCCTCCCTTCAAGTGTGTGAAACTATTTACATTAATTCCAACTCAGTTTCATTTTCTCACAAGTTTCAAGCACACTAGCTAAAGGGTTTTAAGAAGGAGAGTATGCAAGTTCTGTATTCATCAGAAGATGAAGGGGAAATCAAAATTTACAAATCCGATGGAAAAAGAATGATGGAATACCTATCACACAACAAAAGAGTTCCTATTCCAATTGTAGAATGAGAGCTTTCTTTTTCTGAAACAATCAGGGATTTACAGCTAGCCTAGGTATTTAATTCCCATTGTTACTAGTATAGAAAGAGTTTTTTTTTGAATTATTGGAGAAGAGGTACTTTACCCACAAGATCGACAGGGCATTTTTCCTTCTTAATTGGTCTCTATTTTTCTATCTAATTCCTACAACTTGCTTCATTCTTTTCCTAATCTTCAATTGATAGCTTCAAAATTTGTTAAGGATGTCTTTCTGGAAGATGATAAATTTCTCAAAGGTGTTCAATATTATGAATTTTGGAAAGGTTAGGGGAGAGTAGGCTGCCTTTTCCCTCGGCATTTTATTCTCAATGGGAATGTCTATGTCTCTTTGCTTGATGGCATAAAAAATACATTGGAGATCCACAACTTCTATTACCTACAGTCGGCTCTAGAAAGACATATGGTGGTGATAGGTGGGGACCTTGAGATGATATCAGAAGGTGGACTAATTCTATCCTCACTCTGCTCAACCACGTTCATCTCGAGCTAATTAATGTGCCTCATCCATCTTCCCAAGTACCTCGAGTGACTCCTTTGGTGGTTATTTCAGATCAAGTGAGCTCTTCTACTCCTCTACAACAACAAGCGATCCCAAATCTTAATATTCCTCTGCAACTAAATGATCTGGGCAATGAAGATCAAGAACTTGAAGAAAATCAAGCAGAAAATGATATTGTGGAAATGGAGGAATAAGTGGTATTTGCTTTGTAAAGGGTTGATGAAGGGAAATTGATGTATATACATGCAATATATCTAGGATAATCGCCTCCTACAAAAAAAAATGAAAAGATCTTGTTGATGAAGTATCCCTCATTCATACACTTATGTATGACCCTTCATGATTATCAGATATCGGTTAGTAAATATGAAGGCACAAATTTATATACTCCTACTGGTCAATTCAAAGCCATGCATCATAATAATTATCAACCATTTAATAAACAAAAAAGGACTTTATGTAGATAAACAATCCTTAATCATCTAATAATATCCAAACAAAAGCTGCCACTACATCCACAATGCCATATCAATTTAGGCCAAGAGATAGAAAATTTTCACAATTGTTTGATTCTCTCCATGCTATTATATTACAATTTTTTTAAAGAAATATGATTCAACTCCCTCTTATTAGGAATATTGAAACAAATAAACCATTACCATCAAAATTTAATGTAAAAGACATTTGTCAATATCATTGTACACCTGGGCATGATACAAAAAGATGTGTGTTGTAAGCACCAAGTACAATACCTCATTGATTCAAATATCATCTAGTTTGTTGGTGTAAATGACAAAGGAAATAAATTGGTTGTGCCACCTAATCAAAACTTACAAATATTTATAAACCCATTACCAAGTTATTCAACTAATTTTGTTCACCAAAGTGATACTGAAGAAGATGATAATGATATATCCAACATTGTAAGAACAATTAAAGTTCAACCTCATAAGGGCCAAACCAATATTTTTCTTGATATTTCTTTCACACATATTGATGCTTCTATAACTACACTTGATGGTCCTCTTTATATCACCAATAGAATTAATGATGAACCCACAATGGGAATACTCATTGATTTCATGTGTGTAGTGAATGCGATTTCCAAATATTCTTATATGTGCATGAACTTTATAAAGATGATTATGAACAAGAGAAAGAATTATTAAAGGCTCATGATGGTTCTATTTTCCCTACGATTGGTTTTATAACCCTCACAGTAAAATTTAGACCTAAATAGTTGGATGTTTCATTTACCATAATTTTGGCATTGGACTGATTTCTTGTGAAGTTAGATCATCTATGGCTAATATCCATGAATGTGGTCATATTGGTTATTCATAAATGCCTTAAATTCCAATTTTAAGAACAAATACATATTATTTACCATAGTAGATTTAAGGCTTTAGCCTCTCATGGAATTTTTTCATTAGATTATTTTTGGCCTCAACTAGTTCAACCTGTTAAACCTCATGATGATTATTTATTTTTGTCATATAAATTTTTTAAAGCTAAGAGTATAGCCAAGTTATCCCTTAGTAACTTTTTGCTCAAGGCTCTTCAATCTCCAATAGCTATGATGGTTGTTCCTCCTACTTCATAGATAGTGAATGAACCACATCTTGAACTAGGTATTATTCTTTGAACCTATGGTACATATGCTATGATTCCATCTCTAACACCCTATAAAGAACCATGAGACAACCATTTAGAAAAACCTTCAAGGATCAAATTTGTGCTTCCTAAGGAAAAACAAGTTTTTGTGTAGAAACCTAAGAATCCTCTAATTTCTCAACCTTTGATAGTCCCCTTCATTCATTTTATAAAGAAATAAAAGGAACCAATGTTGGGAAATGTCTCAATTCATCATTTATAATATAAAGCTCATGTGAGATGAAATAAAAGTGCAAAAGAACATAAATGAAAACTTCGAGCTATGACTCGTCAGCTTGTTCAAGAGCATAAAAATTTACTTAGTGATCAACCATCCATCAAACTAAATTTCAGATAAATACTTCCCACCCACCCATTCTCGTCATCATCAGACTCCACTTCATCTTTCTCTCTAAACCTTGAAACCAACCTTATCTATCATGGCCAAAACAAAGAATAAGAAGATCAATAGATACATATATGGATGTTAGTGCTAACAATCATGTTGATAGTACTAATATGTAGCCTATTGTGATACATTATAAAGATGAATCTAAAGGTAAAAAGAAAAAGAAAACCATAACAAATTGGATCTTATGTTTTCCAAATCAATGAATTTAGATGGGGGCAACCATGACGATCCTCCTAATGATAGTGACCCACCATGTGTTAAACCTAGTACTTCACCTTGTACCACAATTTTTGTAGTTCCTTTACCATATTGTTCTCTTTGCATTTATGATGAGAAATATTCGGATGTAGTTATAGATTGACTCACATGTGTAGTACTCCTTGTATGTGTTTGTGTGTTTGCTTGCACGTAATGTGATTGGTGCAAGAGCACCAAGTCATTTTAGGTAAATTTGGTCAAGTGATATGGTCTTAGTTTTTTTGGGTCATTTTAATGTAATAAGGCCATGAGAAGGCCATTCATAGGGTTTTGAGGTTGTTTGAGTCATTTTGGACAACAAATGTAAAAATTGTAAATCATGTCAAAAAGTTGTCATGTTGGTAAATGGTGGAATATGAAGAGTCTAGGTTAGGTGTGGGGGTTCCTTGAGTCATATGAGATCATGTTAGTCCATTTTAAGTGTCTTGAGTGTAATTGGGTCATTTGAAGTGATGGAACTTCAAATTTTTATCCTGCCTTATGTCTCTGGTCATCTATGGTGTTTGGGAAAAGCCTAGGGTTGGGGTTTTACCTTTCTCTTCATGTAAAACCCTAGTATTATCTTTCGCCTTAGGAAGGATCTATTCGGTTGTTACTTTTTGGAAGGCTTTAAAACATCTTAAGTCCCATCGCTTCGTCTAGGTCTAGCCCCCTTTTGTTTTATCATTCTATTTCCTTCATTTGGTTTTATTCTCCTAAGTCTTGGATGGTCCCGTGCTTCATTGTTTTAACACAACTTATGTCATTTTTTATCATCTACCTAGTGATTTCCCCTCATTCTTTTAACAACTGTTTTATTTTGTAGAGGGAAAAATTTATGTTACCATTGATCAATTATCATTTCATCTCAGCCATTCCTTGCCATCTCGCGATAACCCCACCACACTGTTTAGGTTGATTTCGATATCACAGACGGGCGCCACATGTCTCATCTGGTGAAGCTGAAGGAATGATGGAAATACTTTGGTGAATTAATCCAACTTTAATAACATTATGTAGCGGGTTACTAAAGCATTTGTGAGATGCACATGTTTCAAATCAGCGGAGGTGTTATGATCTAGACGGGGATGATGCTCGATGGTTAATGATAAAGCTGACGACTGTGTTGAAGGAACATGATTACCAATGATCAAGATCTATGGTTTCCTGCCATCACGTGATAAGAAGTTGCAAGATCTTTATTGATCACAATATCATAGGAGAATTCCACATGGATTTCCTTGGAAGCATATAGTATGGTGGGCCCCTTGTTGCCATGGTGGAGATTGTGTCAGTTTGATTTGAAGGTAGTTGTTCGATGATTTGACCAAGGTGAAGGATCAATGACTAATATTTGAATTTGCATCAAATACGAGTGGAGTTGTTTGTACAACGTGTGAGTGAGCTTTGATGGAGGATGAGACACTTACTGGCATAATTTGATTGAAATAAAAGACTATAATCCTACTTTTATTATGTCACAAAACATTCAAATATTTTGTGAAGCAGTCTCAAAGCTGAAGATGAAGTTACGAGTCATTACAACAAGAATTGGGTTTTCTGAAAACACAAAGCTGTGAGTTGATTTCTATATCTCCTGGTTCTTTTGAACTTGAATTAGGGAAAATTTTCTATGTGCTTATCGTAGGGCTTGTTGATAAATGTTTTAGGGCTATAGGTTAATTGAATTGTGAGAAATTGCAAGGTTTTATTCTATAATTTCATATTTCTAGTTAGTCCTAGTTGCTTGAAGTTTGAAATTGTAAGGAGGCCCTAGTTTATCCAAGATGGCACCACTAAAGAAACATTCTGGCCAAATTGATTATTTAATTAGAAACCTATATGATGACTTCCTAGATCAATTTCCCTTGTCAACAAATGATAGGAGGAAGGGATTGGTTTTGATATGAGGAAAAACCATAGGGAAGGGATTAGTATATAATTGTTCCAAAATAGCCGATGCAAGGGTTCCTCTTACAGGTTTGGAGATGTTTAGATTGTGGTTTGGACAAAAGAATTTTCCTCATCCCTTTTTGAATGGTTGGATGTATGATATGGGGAAGCTGGTGATACCAAATGTGTTCCCTGATCTAGACTTGCTTAGGGCAGTGGCTGCACGATATGACCCTGTCACATGGGTAATCAACTCAATAATGATGGAAGGGTTCTATTAAGCATTAACAGAGAAGAATTCAGACAAGTTTTTGATTTGAGTGAGCCTAGTATGTACTTGGTTCATATCAATCTTGAGGAAATGAAGCAGGAGTAAGAGAAGTTGAAACCACTCTTCAGAGCTAAGCTGCTCCCACCTCATTTAGCTAGGGAAAGAGGTTCAAGATTCTATATTAGCCCTAGTGACTAGGAGACTTTCAGATTGAATTGCTTTGCAAATCATTTCTTGGCCACCTTTTACTCACTATTCTAGATTTTGGGTTTCAATCCTAACAAAGTTATTCCTATCACTTACATGTTCATGGGGGTGCAAATACAACACCCTAACTTCTTTGTGACTTATGATTTTGCTTCTTTGTTGGCTGAAAGGATACATGAAGGGTTGTTAAAGTTGCAGGAAAATGATACAGGCACCCGATTCTTCTGGTATTCTATGTTAATGTATATGTTCTTGTACAAGAATGTTGATTTCTTTTTTGAGAAGATGGAATTAAGGCAATTGGTTGATGGAGAAATATTTCGAGTATAGATGTGGACTACATATTTATCATGTAACAAGGAAAACACTAGTTATGTGCATTTTTACACTTGTTTTGCTTCTAGATTAAGAGCCAGGCTGATAGTAAATGTACCTAGGATTCCTAAGGGACTACATGATTTCCTCATATCAAATGGGAGGAGGCCAAAATTGAAGGTTTACCATAACTGGGGTGACATTATTCCATACCCAATCAGTACTATCTTGAGGGTGTACGGTTTTCAAGGGAACCATCATATATTGCCATACAATGTGCCACCAAGGGTGGGATTTGCAGAGATTATGTGGAAAATTGGTTGTATCCATGAGGACAACCTTTCTGGGAAAGGTAAAGGAACATTTTTCCTAGATTATACAGTGGTGTCAAATTTTGTCCTTTTGAAAGGAGGCTAGGTGCACTTTGGGAAATTATTTGAAGACTATCATTTGAGGTGTGGTCCTAAGTGGTAGCATGATCCTGAGGGTTTATTTTCCCTTTTCAGACAAAGGATAAAAGGTGGTAAGTTTGTGCATGAGTTCAACTTTCCTAAGGACTTGGTTAGAAATGAATTTCACCTAAGCAAGTAGGAGTTGAACAAGGAGAAAGTGATAGCTTATGATAAGCTATTGGCTATTGTGCAAAAAATGGATCCAAAGTATGATCCATTGTTGGAATTCAATCTAGACCATAAGAAAATTGACTTTTTGATGGAGAACTTCAAAGAAATCATGGGGACTTTGGGGACTAGGAAGATAAACTTGGAGGCGAGTCTAGGTATACATGAGTAAAGTGCTAGGCCAACTGAAATGAGGCCAACATACCAACCTATAGGAAAGAGGCCCATTTACAAGAGGAAAAGAGATGATAGCAGTGATGAGGAAGAAGAGGATAGAAAGGGGAAACAAATAATGAAATTGCCTACATAGCCAGGTCCAAAATTCAAAATGCCTGGGGCAATTAAGATCATTGATTTGGAATCATCACCTCAGGATAGTCCCTCACCACCACCATCTGAGCCAAGCCCTAAGAGGGAAAAGACTGATCAACCACATGAGGATTTGGTGGATGAAATTGTTGTCACTGATTCAAAACATGCAGATTGGTATGCCTTCCTCTCTTAGGCCAGCTGAGTTGGTTCTATCTGATTTGGATATGAAAGGTAAATGTGTGCAAGATGAAAGAATGGAGGCATGCAAGGAGTTTCTAGATGATAATGCATTTGTAAAAACTCATGTCTTCTTGCAATTGGTATGGAGAATGAAATTTCAAGAATATCAGGATAAGTGTAAGAAGAGAAGAGAATTGAGACCTGACAGGTCAGACTATGAAAATGATGATGAAGTGAAAGCTGAATTAATGGATGAATTCAAGAACATCACTCCTGAGGAAGGGAGAAAGATGGTAAGTCAGGCTAGTGTTTTGATTTTTCTTGAATGAGACATTGTAGATGTCGTAGCTTTTAATGCTATTCTACAGTCCAAGCATCCCTTGCAAGATTCTAAAGAAGAGGTCAAGGTGACATTGCAAGATTTTGCTTTCAGTGAAGAATATGAGACCTTGGCAATTTGGGCTTTGGCCCCTCAAGGGAGAAATCCAAATGTTACTGATATTACCCCAAATTTAAGAGGAGGGTTAATAATAAAGAGGGCTTCAAAGACCTCAACCACTGAGGCAACTAATTTGACTGTAAATGTACCCAAATTGGCCCAAAAGACTGCTGAAAGAGAGGAGGCTGAAAAGAAAAGCCTAATTGAGAAATATAATATCTTGATTGAGGAATATAGCAAGATGCAACAAAGGAATGTTGAGCTACAGACTGAGGTGGATAGGTTAAGGTACAAATAGATTGGGGAGACATCAAGTGCTCCAAGGATCAGTACATTTCCTTCCACATTAGGGTCAGTGCCTCCTGCTTCTCCTATTGTTTCCACACTAGGGTCTCCAAGTCAAATCCCTCCCTCAACCCTTCTTTGGAACAAATTGATGAAGAAATGGAATACTCTGTTGATCCTTTGAAGAAGTAGCTAATGTATAAAATTGAAGAATTACAGGCATCTTTGAAGGTAAGTGAGGAAGGAGCCCTTCTAAAAAAAAGGAGGTGGTTACTACTGTATTAAGGCATCTAAATGAGAAGGTTGATAATATATTTTCATCTATATATTCTTTATATTCTTTATTATTAGATGCAATAAAGAATATTGATAGGGATCAAGAAATAGTGATACCATTAAGTGAAAATTGGATCGCTAGGGCCAATAATTTAGACATAATGTATAAGGCCTCAAGATTTGATATAAGTAATAGGCCCCAATTATTAAGGCCTACTTAGGTGTTAGTTAAATCATTTCAAGGTTTTAGACCTTACCAGATGACTTGAGTAAGAAGATTAGGGAGTTGGTGAAGAATTTTGATGATTGGGGCAACACATTGTTACCTGACATAATTGATGAGCAGGGGAATATCAGGCCACTCCAATAGTGGCAAGATCAGGAAAATGAGGTCATCAATGATCAAATTAAATTAATTTGTGATGACTCAAATTATGATTTATTGGTGAGCTATATGGAAAAAATCATTAGCACCACCTCATTCTTAAAATATTTTGAAAGAAAAGAAAATCACGTAGCAGTTAAATACACACCTTATAATATCAAAGTGAATGAGGTAATTAATTTTGATCAGCCAACTGATGAAGAATACCATAAATGGGTAAATAAATATTCAACTAAGGAAAAGTAAAAGGAGTGGGTTGCTAATGGTTGGAAAATTAGGTGTTGCAGTTACAATGGATTCCAGTCTTTTTTTGGTGGCAGTCTTGGCATGGAATTCTTGAGGTTTTTTGTTGTTGCATCAACCATTCTCAACAGGCACTATGAACAAGAAGATTCTCCATGGTGATTATTGTTGTAATGATTTTTGGAATATCACCAAGTGTTTTAATTGGCTGGTGACATGTACTTTCTTGCTCGATGCTTGTTTGTTCCTTTGTTTCTATAAGAAGGAATTCAAGGCTAGAAGTACGGGTTAGCAAGTTAGATATTTTTTGGTCGAGTCTAGGTAGAGTTGTAGAGAAAATTGTAAAGTTCGATGGTTTTAAGGAAAATACAGTTTAGGGTTTGAGTCATTCTATAGTAGGTTTTGAATTCATGGGGATTTGATGTTTTATGATAGTATTGGCATTTGGATTGAAATGATTAATTCAAACTCATGTCTCTCCATTGTACATGCATATCTTAATTTTGAATAAGATAATAAAGGGTTGTCTCATTCATCTCACTATTGTGGTGTGTATGATTTCTGTTTTGGATTTAATTCAAGAAATTAATTAAAATGCTTGAATGGGATTGTAGGTGGATATGTTTTGTATAAGGATTTGATAAGTAGTATTGGGTTAGAATACATGTTGATGAAATTGTAAAGCAATTTTCTCAAGGATCGTATATGCTATGTGTTAAATATATCATAAACCCTTAGAATTTTTATGAATTTGACTCCCCCAATGGATATATGGCACTAATATAAGTTGTACTAATTTGTATGGTTTAGTATTTGTTTGTCTTTACCTAGAGATTGCTACAAATTGCAAAGAAAATGACTATTTTATATGGTGAAGTGTGTTGTGATTATCTCATTCTCCAAATAGTTGATATTATTGATGAACAACCAATTCTATTTGGTATTATCCTATTATGTTGAGCTATGAAATGAGATTATCTGTTATTGTTAAAGTTATTTATGATAATGGTGTAGAGATTGTAAACACATTAAGGGATCACCCTCCCGGGTCTTGCAGAACCCAAAGTGTAGGAGATCTTTAAAATCCTTGTCAATTGGTCTAGGTCCTTTGAGCTACCCTTGATTGGAATTGGCAATTCAATACGTAGATTAGAAGACCAACCTAGTTATAGTAAAAACAACTAGCAAAATGGCGACTCTGCTGGGGAGCTAATTGCAATATTTAGTCAGTGTGTCGATTATCTATTTTGCATAGAGTTTTCATAATATTTCTATGATTTGAAGGTTGAGCCCATGGTCCTATGTTTGGGTTGTCCGTTTCTTCTTTTTTGAAAATATTTTGAGTCATTCAGTGAAACATTGTTGTACGTTGTCCATATAAAGTTCCAAAGGTCTTTTGAATTCCACCAAGTATTTCTAGATATTTGGTATTCCCAAGATAATTTGGTGGTGACTTTGAAGTCTCTGCACCAGTGTGCATTTTTTTTTGAATATTTAATATAAGTTGAAGGATCATTTGGACAAGTACGTATAATGAAGAACACTAGGTCATTCATGAAGAATCATTTGGAACAAAAATTGGAGGGTGAACTTCCTAAAATGAAGAAGGACTAGATAAAGAAAATACCAAAATCTAGCAATGTTTCTCCCACATCATAGAACACTATACACAAAGGTACAAGTAGGCCTTTACACCCTATCCCTAAAACTCTTGAAGAGGTGTCTAGAAATTCAAAATAAGATAGTTGTGGATTTTTTTATGCATTATTTAACACACCAGTTCAAGAGGATGTACAACATGTCAAAATAAAGGGCCTATGAGTGTCCAATATACTACAAAGAGAATAGGTAGGAGTAGAAGTCGAAGCCATCATAGAGAAGGCACCTGTGATGTGCCTCCTCCTCCTACTGAAGATGATGGAACTCCTTTATTGTCTGAACATGTATTTGAAGAAGTCAATTTAATAGATCTAAGTGATACATAGAGTTTTTATATGAATTTTCCTAACCTTGATGATGTTTTTGGAGACATTGACTCCTTGAGATGGGAGATCCAAAAGCAAGTTGAGCTCAAAAGTAAAATGGAAAAGGAGAGGGAAAAAAAATTGATGCAGGTTGTGATTGAAAGGGATAGGTTGATTAGACAGTTGGCAACAATGAAGCTCTTGAACCAAGAAAAACCTAAGCCATATGTTGAGGGCCTTGTTGTATGCGAAGTTGTTGATAAAAAGATAAAGCCTGTGTCTAAGGATAGTCCTGTAGGTCAAGTTGATGCCCAATGAAAACTTCCTGATTCAAAACCCTCCAATCTTGTTAAGTCTCAACTGAGTAATCCAAACCCTAAGCCTATTTTAGACAAGGGAAAACAAAAGGTTGAAGGAATTAAAATAAGTGAGAGGTTGACGTCCCACCCTCCTAGACAAGATCCCTCACCACATGTATTATTACAAGTTGAAACTACCTTAGAAAAGGATAGAAGGGAGAGTGAGTCTCTTGTTGAAGAGTTGGAGAGGACAGAGATTGAGGCTGCAAATGTAGAAAAGAAAAGGAAAATAAGTTTCCTCAATATGTCATACATTGATGAGGCTACACAAGTTGCAACCTCATCAAGTCACCAAGATGCCTTGAAACATAGTCCTGAAAATTAATCTGGATCCCACCACAAAAAGTTATGGCCTGAAGTTTCATGCAACTATGTTTGTTGATCTAAATCAGGATGGTCCTAGGGTGCAAAATTTAGAATCTAGTGTTGATTCCTAGAAGACTAAAGGATTATTCCAACAAAGACTTATACAGTTGGAAAGGTATAGGCAATTATTTTTTGATGGTATTCCTGGTTATCCAAATCCCATTCATGATGGTCTGAGAGAAAAGATGAGTAAGTTTTCTGGCAACAATGCTGTGACAACAAAGGAACACCTAAAATCTTTTATGGACATGCTAAATGATTATGAGGTAGAGCATGAAGATGTTATAATGAAATTGTTTGTACAATCTCTGGTAGAGGATGCAAGAGATTGGTACAAAGATTTACCTATTGCTAGTATTAGTTCATGGGATGAATTTCAAAAATGTTTTAAGGAACAATATGGTGATAAAACAAATGCCAGTTTCATGCTGAATGAGTTTAAAACATCAAGAAGTCATTGAATGATCCTGTGATAGAGTTTAATCTAAGGTTCCAAAAGGAAATGTATAAGTTTCTCTAGGTGTTGAGGCTTGATGAAAATGTTTGTCTAACTACATATTTCAATGCTTTTGATGCTAAAATGACATATCTCCTTGGAGATAAGAACCCTCAGATTGTGAGGGATGCATTTAGGGTGGCTATAAATATTGAGAGTAATAGAAGAGCTTCTAGGAAGTATGGTAGGAGGGAAGAACCCACACTTTTAAAAAATCTTAAGAAGAAGACGAAGAAGGTTTTTGTTGCAAAGCCTAAGGATGACAAAAATTGGGAAAAGGTCTTCATCACTTTGAAAGACATAAATTATATTGTTGCGAAGCAAGAAAAGGGTATAGGAAATGAAAAGCAATAGTATAATAAAAATGATAGACCGCCCAGGTTGAAAAATTATCCTTATAATACAAATTGGAAAGATGGGAAACTGATCTTGCTTGGATAGAAGCCTAAACATGATCAACATATGCCAAACCCCTTACATAAGCATTCAGTAAATTTAGTACAAGATAGACCATGGTGTGAGGTGTGTGAATATCCACATGATCAAAATTACTGTGGTATTGCTCAGTTACTTGTTGAGGAAACAAAGGATGATGATAATGAGAAGACTTTAGAATGTGAGCAGGGTGATGTAGATATTTGTATGGATAGATCATGCATTAATGATGTAGAGTGTTCCTTGATGATGAATTATAGGGAGTTGGCATGGATAATAAGAGATAGAGAAGTGAAATGTACCATCAATAGGTTTTTTCAGATGAGGAGGTTGATTTTGACCATAATACTTGCAATATGGAGCAGGTTGAAGATTTAGTGTCTTTAAGGAGACCATAAAAAGAAGAAATTGCAAGATTGACTGAGGAATTGGCTACTCAAATGAGAAGTTCACTTCAGTTAAGAAACAAAACTGTGGGTGGTGAACAGGGTAAACTTGCTAGCTTGTTTATTAAAGAACAAAAGGACAAAAATAAGGATGTTAAGGTTGACAACAAAAAGGATGTTGTTAAAATCAAAGAGGTTAAGAATGATAAGGTTTGGGAAAAAAAGAACAAAACCCCAAAGCCTCACGAAGATGTAGCTTCATCATTGGTGAAGACCAAGGTGATTACATAGTTTGTTGAACCTACTACAGATGATAAGAAGAAAAAGAAACTGGAGAGAAATAAGCAACAAGAGAAAAAAGAAGATGATGACGTTATGCTATCTAGTTTTCCTAAATATACACCTGTAGATATGTTTCAAGTGCTTTCTCAGGTTAAAGTTACTATACCTTTGCTAGAAATGATGAGAATAAACGAGCATAAGGAAAAGACAATAGCCTTGATCATAGGTGTTGCTGGTAATAATATTGAACAAGGTAGTTGTAAGGAAGCAAAGGATAAAGAGAAAGAAGTGGAGGGAATTGTGTCACAAATTCCCCCTATATATTTAGGGAATTCTATCAATATGTTCCTTGAAAATATAACCCCCTTTTTCTTAAGTGTTGATATAAATGGGAAAACTTTAAGGAACTATATGATAGATTTAGGGGCATCAAATAATGTTATGCCAGTCAAAATAATGGAGGCAATGGGCTTGATGATAGATACAACTCAAGGTAAATTCTATGCTTTAGACTCAAGAGAAGTTCCAATTGTTGGAACTATTAAAGCATTGCCTTATAAACTCACTCAATATCCTGAGAAAGATTTAACCATGACTGTATTAGTTGCAAACATCCCACCTCATTTTGGGATGCTTTTGTTGAGAAATTGGAGTGCATCAATGGGGGTTAACATGCAATGTGATTTATCCTTTGCTACTTTCTCCATTGATGGTAAGGATGTCAAGATTGAAAGAGAGTCAAAAGTATCCCATATGATTGAGCATGAACCGACTGAGAATATGAAATGCTTTATTGAAAGTGGAATAAATGAATTTAGGGTTGAGGAATGCCCTAAAAATTGTGATAAGCCTACTGCACCAATTGATACAGAAGTAAAACAGCTGTCAAAGTCTGCTGACTTGTGGACTATGTACTTCGATGGTACAAGTTCAAAAAAAGGATCTGGTGCAGGTGTTTTTTGCAATCACCAGGTGGAAAACATTCATGTTTTCTTTTACTTTGTTATTTGAATGTACCAATAATGTGGTGGATTATGAAGCTCTGTTATTGGGGTTGAGGTTGGTTGCAAAACATGGGATCAAGAAGCTCAAGGTAATTGGAGATTTTGAGCTTGTGGTTTCCCAAGTTAGATCCAGGTATGTATCAAAGAATAAGAGGTTGAAATAGTATAGGAATGTTGTTTGGGATGAATTGGAGAACTTTGATTCATTTTGCATATGATGGATGGAGAGAGGTCAAAACAAAGTGGCAGATTTATTGGCAAACATTGCATTAAAACCAGATGATATGACTTATTCTAGAATTTCAAAGGTTGAGGTGCAAACTAGACCATTTGTTCCTAATAATATAAAAAATTGGCAAGTATTTGATTATGATGACGACATACTAAGGTTTTTGAATTGTGTGGATGAATATGAAAGTCAAGAAATTGACTTTGGAGCTTTTGTGGAAAAAATTGATGGTAAAGATATTGTATTTGGAAATGAGGTCATTCAGTTAAAGACAAATACAATTCCTAAGGGTTTAGTTGTATTAGAAAGAGTGTTTAATAATTAGGATAGGACAAAGGTTAATCATATTGCTTCCCATCCTAATGACTTGGAAAAGATAAATCTTGGAACAAAGGCATCACCAAAAAAGGTGTATATTAGAAAGAAAATGTCACCAAAAGTGAGAAGGATGTTAATTGACTTATTAAGGAAGTCTAGGCATGTGTTTGTATGGTCCTATGATGATAATAAATCATACAAAGAGGATCTCTTCCAACATGAGATTCCTTTGAGAGAGGGAGACAAGCCATTTAGGCAAAAGAAAAGGCCCATTAATCCTACTCTAGCCCCCAAGATGCAAGAAGAATTAGTGAAGCTAAGGGATGCAGGGATTATCAAGCCAATCAGACATTCATCTTGGGTGTCAAACTTGGTGCCAGTGAGGAAGAAAAATGGAGACATTAGATTATGTGTAGATTTTAGGAATTTGAATGTGTCTTCATTAAAAGATAACTATCCATTACCGAATATGGAAGCCATGTTGCAAAGGGTAACAGGTTGTGAATTGATGTCTATGATGGATGGGTTCTTTGGTTACAACCAACTTATGATCAAAGAGTCTGAGCAGTTTAAGACAACTTTCACTACACCATGGGGAACATATGTCTATGTCAGAATACCTTTCGGTCTGACAAATGTAGGGGCTACTTTTCAGAGAGTCATGGATGTGGCATTTTCAGATTTCATTAACTTGTTTTTGCTGATTTATCAAGATGACTTGACATCATATTCTAAGAAAGAAGAGGATCATTGTGAGAATCTGGAGAGGGTATTCACTAGAGCACTGGAGTATGGTATCTCTTTGAATCTAAAGAAATGTGTATTTGGGGTAACAGAGGGAAAACTGTTGGGACATATTGTTTCCAAGGATGGAGTAAAACTTGATCTAGAGAGGGTAATTGCAATAGATAAAATCCCACAACCTCGCAACATCAAAGGGATACAATCTTTCTTTGGAAAAATAAATTTCCTAAGGAGGTTTGTACAAATTTTGTTGAGATAGTTTTCCCAATTTCCAAAATGCTTAAGAAGGGAGCCAAGGTTGAATGGAAAGAGGAATTTGTACAGGCTTTCCAAGCCATTAAGCAAGCAATAAAGGAGGCTCCTGTGTTAAGAACCCCTAATTTTTCTAAACCCTTACAGATTTTTTCATTTGCTTCTTTCCACACAATTGCAGCTGTGTTGTTGCAAAAGAATGCTGAGGGTTTTGAATAGCCTATAGCCTTTTTCAACAAATCTTTACAAGTTGCAGAACTTAAGTATGATATAAGTGAAAAATAGGCATATGCATTAGTGAAAGCAGTAAAATCCTTCAGGCCTTATTTGATGGGAGCTACTATAGTTGCATATGTACCTAATGTTGATGTCAAGGATATTTGTACATAGTAGAAAGTGTCAGGAAGAAGGTGTAGAAGGATCAACAGGATCTAGGAGTTCAACATTGAGATCTAGATTACTAAGCTAGTGAGAGGACAAGGATTGGCCAAGCTTATGGCCCAAAGTAATCTGGAAGAAAATCAGATAAATTTACGAGAAGAGGAAAATAGATCACACATATGCGATATGGAGCATTCTGAGTGGTATAAAGGTGTGATATATTATTTGCAAAAGATGAAATGTCTTGATAACTTGAGTGAAAATCAGAAAAGGACATTGAAATTACATGCTATTAAATATGTTATCATAGTTGGAAAGCTCTGGTGGAGAAATGGAGAAGGTGTCATGCTGAAGTGTGTTGACCAAGATCAAGCACAAGAACTTTTGAGTGAAATGCATGGTGGAGTTTGTGGAGGGAATTATATGGCCAAAACAACTACACATAAGATAATGAGGGCTGGATTTTGGTGGCCTACTATTTTTAAGGATGCACACCAATTAGTGAAGACATGTGATTCTTGTCAGCATTTCTCTGGCAAGTTAAAATTTTCTAGTAACTTGCCTCTAAAACCAGTTGAGTGCAATCTCCATTCCAGCAATGGGGTATTGATTTTATAGGAGAGATAGCATGTAAATCTAGTGAAGGCCACTCATGGATATTAGTGGCCATTGATTATTTTACCAAGTGGGTGGAAGCGATTCCAACAAAGAAAGCAACTAGTAAAGTAGTAATTGACTTCCTGATGAGCAACATACTGACTAGGTTTGGATGTCCATAATGGATTATGTCAGACAATGCAATGTGTTTTAGATTTGAGGAATACACAAAATTTTGTGAAAATCATGGCATCCAAATTTCTTACTCATCACCATAACACCCATAGGGAAATGGACAAGTAGAGTCAAGCAATAAAAGATTGATGAAGATCATTAAGAGAATCATGGATCAGAATAAAAGGGCATGGGATTCTAAATTGAAATTAGCAGTCTGGGAAAACATGGTAACTATGAAGAAGGCAATAGGTTGTGCCCCATTTAACTTGTTCTGTGGGATAAATGCAAGGTTGCCCCAAAATAATCTGATGGAAATGTATAAGTTTGTCTAGATGCACGACAATGAAATTCAGGATGAGATGCAATTGAGAGTAGAAGCTCTCAAAGAGTTAGATGAAACCAGGAGGGAAGCTCAAATGAAAAATGCAAAATTGCAGTTGCAAGTAAAGCATTTGTATGATAGAAGGGAAATTGCAAGGAGTTTCCAAAATGGAGATTTGGTCTTAATGTGGAATGCCAGATTAGAAGATAAAGGGAAACATGGAAAATTTGATGCAATCTGGTTGGGACCATTTTTAATAAATGGTAAGTGGGGTGAATATTCATACTTCCTCCAAGATATGATTAGGGATATTCTTGAACTGCCAGTTCATGGAAAATTCTTGAAGTTGTACGTCACTTGAAGTATATGTTTCCATGAATAGTAGTTTAGGTTTGTATATAGGTTAGTGTAGGTTTCTTTCCTATTGGGTTGTTTTGTCCGGGCAATCCTTTTTGGTTGTCTCTACAATTGGTCTAGACAACCTGAGATTCTAAATTCTCGCTTCATTCTAGTGGAGTGAATGTCCCCAACTGGAGCCACTAATGGAACTTCAAAGTTTTATCTTGCCTTATGTCTTTGGTCATCTATGGTGTTTGGGAAAAGCCTAAGGTTGGGGTTATACCTTTTTCTTCATGTAAAACTCTAGTATTATCTTTTGCCTTAGGAAGGATCTATTCGGCCGTTACTTTTTGGAAGGTTTTAAAACATCTTAAGTCCCATCGCTTCATCTAGTTTTGGCCCCCTTTTGTTTTATAGTTTTATTTCCTTCATTTGATTTTATTCTCCTAAGTCTTGGATGGTCCCGTGCTTCATCGTTTTAAAACAACTTATGTCATTGTTTATCATTTGCCTAGTGATGTCCCCTCATTCTTTTAATAAATGTTTTATTTTGCAGAGGGACAAATTTGTGTGACCGTTGATCAATTATCATTTGATCTCAGTCATCCCCGCCATCCCATGATGACCCCACCACACTGTTTTGGTTGATCGTGATATCACAAGCAGGCACCAAGTGTCTCATCTGGTGAAGCCGAAGGAACGATGGAAATACTTTGGTAAATTAATTCAGTTTTAATACATTATGTAGCGGGTTGCTAAAGCATTTGTGAGATACACATGTTTCAAATCAGTAGATGCGTTATGATCTCAGAGGGGAAGATGCTCAATGGTTTATGATAAAGCTGGTGACTATGCTGAAAGAACAGGATTACAGATGATCAAGATCTATAGTTGCCCGCCATCACCTGATTAGAAGTTGCAAGGTCTTTATTGATCACAATATTATGGGCGAATGCCACGTGGATTTCCTTGGCATTGTATAGTATGGTGGGCCCCTTGTTTCCATGATCAAGATTGTGTCAGTTTGATTTGGAGGGAACCGTTCGATGATCTGACCAAGCTGAAGGATCAATGACTAATATTTGAATTTGCATCAAATATGATTGGAGTTGTTCGTGTAGCGCGCAAGTGGGCTTTAATGGAGGATGATACACTTATGAGCATGATTTGATCAAAATAAAAGACTATACTCCTACTTCTATTATGTCACAAAGCATTCAAATATTTTGTGAAGCAGTCTCAAAGCCCAAGATGAAGTTACGAGTCGTTACAACAAGAATTGGGGTTTCTGAAAACACAAAGCCGTGAGTTGATTTCTGTATCTCCTGGTTATTTTGAACTTGAATTAGGGAAAATTTGCAGTGTACTTATCATAGGGCTTGTTGATAAATGTTTTAGGGCTATAGGTTAATTAAATTGTGATAAATTGCAAGGTTTTATTATGTAATTTCATATTTCTGGTTAGTCCTATTTGCTTGAAGCTTGAAATTGTAAGGAGGCCCTAGTTTATCCAAGATGGCACCACTAAAGAAGCATTTTGTCCAAATTGATTATTTAAGTAGAAACATACATGATGACAACCTGGATCAATTTCCCTTGCCAAAAAATGATAGGAGGGAGGGATTGGTTTTGATGTGAGGAAAAACCATAGGGGAGGGATTAGTATATAATTGTTCCAACATAGCCGATGCTAGGGTTCCTCTTACAAGTTTGGAGATGTTTAGATCGTGGTTTGGATAGAGGAATTTTCTTCACCCATTTTTGAATGGTTGGATGTATCATATGGGGAAGCTGGTGATACCAAATGCGTTTCCTAATGTAGACTTTCTTAGGGAAGTGGCTGCACGATATGACCCTGTCACACGGGTAATCAGAGATAATGATGGAAGGGTTCTATTAAGCATTAACAGAGAAGAATTTTGACAGGTTTTTGATTTGAGTGAGCCTAGTATGTACTTGGTTCCTATGAATCTTGAGGAAATGAAGCAAGAGTATGGGAAGTTGAAATCACTCTTCAGAGCTAAGTTGCTCCCACCTCATTTGGCTAGGGCAGGAGGTTTGAGATTCTATATTAGCCCTAGTGACCAAGAGCCTTTTAGATTGAATTGCTTTGCAAATCATTTCTTGGCAACCTTTTACTCACTGTGCCAGATTTTGGGTTTCAATCCTAACATAGTGATGCCTATCGCTTACATGTTCATGGGGGTGCAAATACAACACCCTAACTTCTCTGTGACTTTTTGCTTCTTTGTTGGCTGAAAGGATACATGAAGGGCTGTTAAAGTTGCAGCAAAATGATACATGCACCCAATTCTTCTAGTATTCTATGTTAATGTATATGATCTTGTACAAGAATGCTGATTTTTTCTCTAAGAAGATGGAATTAAGGCAATTGGTTGATGGAGAAAGATTTCCAATACATATGTGGACTGCAGATTTATCATGTAACAAGGAAAACACTAGTTATGTGCATTTTGACAATTTTTTTACTTTTAGATTGAGAGCTAGGTTGATGGTAAATGTGCCCAAGATTTCTGAGGGACTGCATGATTTCCTCAGACCAAAAGGGAGGAGGCCAGAATTGAAGGTTTTCCATAACTGGGGTGACATTATTCCATACCCAGTAAGCACTGTCTTAAGGTTGTATGTTTTCAAGGGACCCCTCATATATTGCAATACAATGTGCCACCAAGGGTGGGATTTGTAGAGGTTATGTGTAAAATTGGTTGTATCCAAAAGGACAACCTTACTAGGAAGGGTAAAGGAACATTTTTCCTAGATTATACAGTGGTGTCAGATTTTCTCTTTTCGAAAGGAGGCTAGGTGCACTTTGGAAAATTCTTTGAAGACTATCATTTGAGGTGTGGTCCTAAATGGTAGCATGACCTTGAGGATTTCTTTTCCCTTTTTATACAAACAATAAAAGGAGGTAAGTTTGTGCATGAGTTCAACTTTCCTAAGGACTTGGTTAGAAATAAATTTGACCTAAGCAAGCAGGAGTTGAACAAGGAGGAATGGATAGCTTATGATAAGCTATTGGCTATTGTGCACAAAATAGATCCAAAGTATGATCCATTGTTGGAATTCAATCCATACCATAAGAAAATTGACTTTCTTATGGAGAACTTCAAAGAAATCATGGGCACTTTGAGGACTACGAAGATAAACTTGGAGTTGAGTCTTAGTATACAAGAGAAAGGTGTCATCCAATTGAAATGAGGCCAACATACCAACCTACATGAAAAAGGCCTATTTACAAGAGAAAAATAGATGATAGCAGTGATGAGGAAGAAGAGGACAAAAAAGGGAAGCAAATAATGAAATTTCCTACACAGCCACGTCCAAAATTCAAAATGCTTGGGGAAATTAAGATCATTGATTTGGAATCATCACCTAAGGATAGTCCCTCACCACCACCATCCAATCCAAGCCCTAAGAGGAAAAAGACCGATCAACCACATGAGGATTTGGTGGTTGAAATTGTTGTCATTGATTAGGACATGCAAATTCGTATGCCTTCCCCTCCTAGGCCAGTTGAGTTGGTTCTATCCAATTTAGATATGAAAGGTAAATGTGTGCAAGATGCAAGAGTGGAGGCATGTAAGGAGTTTCTAGATGATAATAAATTTGTAAAAATTCTTGTCTTCTTGCAATTGTTATGGAGAATGAAATTGGAAGAATATCAGGATAAGTGTAAGAAGAGAAGAGAATTTAGACTTGATAGGTTAGACCAAGAGAATGATGATGAAGTGAAAACTGAATTAATGGATGACTTCATGAACATCACTCTTGAGGAAGGGAAAAAGCTGGTAAGTCAAGATGCTATTTTGATTTTTCTTGAATGGGACATTGCAGATGTCATAGCTTTTAATGCTATTCTGAAGTCCAAGCATCCCTTGCAAGATTCTAAAGAAGAGGTCAAGGCAACATTGCAAGATTCTTCTTTCAGTGAAGAATATGAGACCTTGGAAATTTGGGCTTTGGCCTGTCAAGGGAGAAAGCCAAATGTTACTGATATTAGCCCAAATTTAAGAGGGTTAATAATAAAGAGGGCTTCAAAGAACTCAACCATTGAGGCCACTAATTTGACTATAAATGTGGCCAAATTGGGCCAAAAGACTTCTGAAAGAGAGGAGGCTGAAAAGAAAAGCCTAATGGAGAAATTTAAACTCTTGATTGAGGAATATAGCAAGATGAAACAAAGGAATGTTGAGCTATAGGCTAAGGTGGATAGGTTAACATACAAACAGATTGAGGAGACATCAAGTGCTCCAAGGATCAGTACATTGCCTTCCACATCAGGGTCAGTGCCTCCTGCTTCTCCTATTGTTTCCACACCTAGGGTCTCCCAATCAAAATCCATCCCTCAACCCTTCTTTGGAACAAACTGATGAAGAAATGGAATACTATGTTGATCCTTCGAAGAAGTAGCTAATGCATAAAATTGAAGAATTACAGGCATCTTTGAAGGTAAGTGAGGAAGGAGCCCTTCTAAAACAAAAGGAGGTGGTTACTGTTGTATTAAGGCATCTAAATGAGAAGGTTGATAATAGATTGTCATCTATATATTTTTTATATTCTTTATTATTAGATGCAATAAAGAATATGATAGGGATCATGAAATAGTGATACCATTAATTGAAAATTGAATCCCTAGGGCCAATGATTTAGACATAATGTATAAGGCCTCAAGGTTTGATATAAATAATAGGCCCCAATCATTAAGTCCTACTCAGGTGTTAGTTAAATCATTGCAAGGTTTTTAGACCTTACCAGATGACTTGAGTAGGAAGATTAGGGAGTTGGTGAAGAATTTTGATGATTGGGGCAACACATTGTTACCTGACATAACTGATGAGTAGGGGTATATTAGGCCACTCCAACAGTGGTAGGATCAGGAAAATGAGGTCATCAATGATCAAATTAAATTAATTTGTGATGAATCAAATTATGATTTATTCGTGAGTTGTATGGACAAAATCATTAGCACCAGCTCGTTCTTAGAATCTTTTGAAAGAGAGACAAATCAGGTAGCAATTAAAGACACACCTTATAATGTCAAGGTGAATGAGGTAATTAATTTTGATTGGACAACTAATGAAGAATACTAGAAATGGGTAAATAAATATTTAACTAAGGAAGAGTAAAAGGAGTGGGCTGCTAACGGTTGGAAAATCAGCTATTGTATTTACAATGGATTCCAGTTTTGTTTTTGGTAGCAGTGTTGGCATGGAATTCTTGAGTTTTATTGCTGCTACGTCAACCATTTCAGTGGGCACTATGAACGAGAAGATTCTCCAAGGTGATTGTTGTTGTAACGATTTTTGGAATATCAGCAGGTGTTTTAATTGGCTGGTGATACGTGTACTTTTTGTCCTGATGCTTGTTTTCTCCTTTGTTTCTATAAGAAGGAATTCAAGGCCAGAAGTATGGGTTAGCAAGTTAGATATTTTTTGGTCGAGTCTAGGTAGAGTTGCAGAGCAAATTATAAAGTTCGATGGTTTTAAGAAAAGTGTAGTTTAGGTTTTGAGTCATTCTATAGTAGGTTTTGAATTCATGGGGATTTGATGTTTTATGACAAAACTGGCATTTGGATTGAAATGATTAATTCAGACTCATGTCTCTCCATTGTATGTGCATATCTTAATTTTGAATAAGATAATCAAGGGGTGTCTCGTTCATCTCACTGTTGTGGTGTGTATGATTTCTGTTTTGGCTTTATTTCAAGGAATTAATTAAATTGCTTGAATGGGATTGTAGGTGGATATGTTATGTATAAGGATTTGATAAGTAGTATTGGGTTAGAATACATGCTGATGAAATTGTAAAGCAATTTTCTCAAGGATCTTATATGCTATGTCCTAAATCTGTCATAATCCCTTAGATGTTTATGAATTTTACTCCCCCAATGGATATATGGCACTGATCTAAGTTTTACTAATTTGTATGGTTCAGTATTTGTTTGTCTTTACCTAGAGCTTGCTACAAATTGCAAATCAAATGACTATTTTATGTGGTGAAGTGTGTTGTGATTATCTCATGCTTCAAATAGTTGATATTATTGATGAACAACCATTTCTATTTGGTATTATCCTATTATGTTGAGCTATTAAATAAGATTATCAGTTATTCTTAATGTTGTTTATGATAATGGTGCAGATATTGTAAACACATTAAGGGATCACCCTCCCGGGTCATGCAGAGCCCAAAGTGTAGTAGATCTTTAAAATCCTCGTTAGTTGGTCCAGGTCCTTTGAGATTCCCTTGATTGGAATTGGAAATTCAATAGGTAGACTAGAATACCAACATGGTTACAATAAAAACAACCAACATGAAGGTTGGTTTGTACAAAAAGTGTAAAATTTGCAATATTTTCAAGTAAAAATTATCAAAAAGAGCAAGATCAAGAAGATGAATGGTCAAGGCCTCCAATAGGTAGCTATAACCATTATTGGAAGTTGGAAATCCATTAAATATGTTGGAAAAAATTGAGGCAGAGGTCAAAGAGTGTGTAATTGATGAAAACAAATAAGAATTCCCTGTTTTAGTGTGTATTTATGCGCATTTTCTAGAAAATTGACTATTACAGGTACCTGTATGGACTTGTACGGTCTTCTTGTGAATTGAAATTAAGTTTATTGGTTGGAGTTTTGAATTTTCTAACTAATTCATTTGGATTGAGGGAAAACTGATAAGTTTTGTGCATTCTATAAGCTTTTTTCTGTAGCAACCCGTGTAACTACAAAAATAAGGGTTTGAAGGAATTAAAATGAAATGAATGGCCATTCCATCTATTTTATTCACTATTTCTTGATGGAATAGCCCAATTAGGTTAGGAATAGATGTTGGGGGAGTCTGGGAAGTAGGGGAGGTCACTTGGTAGGGTTTATGTGATGCCATAGATGGCATATTTCAATGAATTTTGATGAAAATGAGAGGTTTATGAGTGGAAAAGGTTGAAAGACTTGTGGGTAGTAGTTTTTGAGTGTGGATTGAGTTTTTCTAGGAACAATAAAAGGTGTTTGAGGATTTTTAGTGTTGATATTGGGTCGGGGAAGTTAATTTTCTATAAACCACCTTCTATTTAAGCAAAAATGAGGGGTTTTCACTTTGATGGCTTAATGGGCATTTCATATTCCATAAATTGTTGATTTGGTCAATTTGAGACCTAAGGAGAAGGTCTGGGTTGATTTTTTTAATTGGAAGGGTGATTGAGAGGGTGTGGCTTTGGAAAATAGACCTATTTGGAGGTCTAGGACATAGTTGAAACACAATATTGAAGGTTTTGTTTCAAAGGAATCAAATGGGGTTGTGAGGCATGTGAAAGAATGCATTAATGTGTGTTTGGAATGAATCAGAGTTGGAGAGTTTGTTAAGAAAATCTGAAAGTTATGTTAGAGAAACTAGGTTTGTTGACCTACTATAGAGACTAGGTGAAAAATTGAAAACAAGTCTAGATTCAGTTTTGTGGGAAGAAAAGTGGTTGGAATCTCTTTGTATTGTAAAAGTAAATTGAATACCTCCCTATTTGACATCAATTGGTATTAGAGCATAGTACTGATCTAAGGAAGGAAGAGTTGTAGTGGAGAAAGGATAAAATGAATGCCTTGGTTAGTGAATTGATTAAAGAGAAGGAGATGCTACAAAGAAAATCACTTTTCAAAACCACCTGCAAGTGTAATGGAATGGTATGTACTGTAATGGTAGATTCTAGTAGCTTAGATAACATGGTGTCACAAGAAATGGTTGATAAATTGAATTTTGCAAGGATACCTCATGAAACACCCTATTATGTTTCTCGGTTGAATGATGAACATTCTCTTTTGGTTAAGGAGAAAAATTGGGTTGATTTTAGTATAGGTGGTTATAAAGATAGAATATTATGTGATTTGGTACCTATAAGTGTATGCCACTTGTTATTAGGGATACCATGGGAATTTGAGAGATCTTCTTTGTATGATGGAAGGCATAATAGTTATTAGATTGAGAAGGATGAAGTTTCTTTTAATTTGATTCCATTGGTGGAAGTGAATAAGGGAAAGAACAGGGTAGCAAGAGTGATTATGTAGGGTAGAAAAGAGTTTATAAATTATTAGGAAGACAAGCTTGAAGAATGTGCAACCACTTCATGGCTTGAAGATACCAAGACAACAGGATTGAAGGATGATGCAATGATAGAAAGGAAAGAGGAAAAGTTGGTGAAGAAATCTAAGATAGAAGAGGTCATGAAAGAATTCCTTGGGAAGGTGCGAGATGAGTTAGGAAAGAATGAGAAGAATATACAAGAAACAATGTTTGTCCATTGATGGAACAATAGGTGTGTAAATCTGATGCAAAGGTTTGTGAGAAAAAGATTCTTGGGGAAGAGAACCTGATAAGAGGAAGAGATAAGATGGGTGCAAGTGAGTTTCCAAAGGAAAGGAAAGAGTGGCTTGGTAAGGTCATAGTGGGAGAGCTATTTTGTCCACTAAGTGGACAAGAGGGATGGAATGCAATAGATTTTTGACAGTAAAAAGGATGGTAGACCTGATAGAAAAGAGGTCTTAGAGGTAGAGGGATTGAAGACAAAGGTAATGGGTAAATATAAAGAGAGTGAATGGACTATGGAAAGCCAAGATGGGCTTGTGAAGCATGAGGAAATAATGGTAAGTGAAGTGTTGTGTTCCTTGAAGACAAAAGAAGGCAATGTGTAGTCAATCATTTCCAACATAAAAGTTTATATGTCTAAAAATACAGTGATAATAGGAGCAAAAATTCTGATACAAAACATGAGAGTGAAATATGCAAGGAGTCAAGGTAAATGGCAAGTGATTGAGTTTGAGATGGTTGAGGATGAAGAGAAGGAAGTTGAGAGCATGGTATCCAAAGAGGATGATGGAAAATCAAACTTTTTAGATTAAAGGTTCATAAACCTAGTAGGACAGAGGTCCTTGAGGTAGAGTATCAAATGCAAAGAGTGGACAGTCAAGGTAAAGAGTTGGAAGGTAAGAAACAAGGAAGTGCAGCCAAATTTGAGCACACACAGAGAGTTGAGAGGAAATTTGTAGTCACCCAAGTGGTGAAGAGGTCAGAACATTGAGTTTGAAGAAGGTCTCAATGATGGAAGGGACTGAGGATGTGATAGGCCAAGAGAAGGCCAAAGAGAGGGTGTTTACAAAGTATCCAAAGGAAGTGGAGCAGAGGGATAATGGTGTGGTAAGGACAGTGAATTGTCCTTGGATGTCAAGATTGGTTGATAGGCAGTCATATGCTTCCATGAAAGAGGTTCAATAATGGAGAACCTAAAGATGGTTGTGAAGAGAAAGAAAGAGGTGAGAGTGGATGGTTGGCAAGGTCAATGGAGTAGATTTAAGCATGTAGTTGAGATGATGAAGAAAAGAGCTCATGGAGTAGATGAACAAGGATTTTTTGCAGGTGTAAGGACAAGTGTATCATCAAGTTTTGATGTGAGATGTGTTAGAGGACTTGAAGCAGGTTTGTTTGTAGAGAGGCAACAATATCAAGTTGAAAGGAAAATACAAGTTGGTGAGTATGAGTATGATCCAAGGGTAAAGATGAAGGCAGTATAAGACAAATTTCTCAAAGGAAAGATTGCAGGTGTCAAGGCAAGGTTGGCATTAGATGCAGATGAGAGACAACCTAGAGGGCATGTAACTGGTCAATTTGTGAAGGAGAGACAATGTCAAGTTGGAAGAAAGTTCAAGAATGCAAAGTGGGACTCTATTTTTGAGTATCTAACCCACTGGAAGGGGTTCCCAGGTGAAAGAACATTTGGAGAAGAAGGAGATGAAGTTTTCAAATGTGGACAAGCTGCAACTCGCTTTTCAAGAGATTTGGAAAACTTTCAAGGACAAGTGTATGGTGCAGGAGCACTAAGCCATTTTAGGTAAATTTGGTGAATTGATAGGGTCTTAGGTGTTTTGGGTCATTTCAATGTAACAATTCCATGATAAGGCCATTCATAGGTTTTTGAGGTTGTTTGAGTCATTTTGGGCAACAAATGTAAAAATTGTAAATCATGTCAAAAGTTTGTCATGTTGGAAAATGGTGGAATATGAAGAGTCTATGTTAGATGTGGGGGTTCTTTGAGTCATATGAGATCATGTTAGTCCATTTTAAGTGTCTTGAGTGTAACTGGGTCATTTAGAGGTTAGTTTTTACAAAAAGTGTAAAATTTCAAATATTGTCAAGCAAAAGTTGTCAAAAAGAGCAAGATTGGGAAGATGAATAGTCAAGGCCTGTAATAGGAAGTTGCAACCATTATTGGAAGTTTGAAAACCTTAAAATATGTTTGCAAACCATGAGGAAGATGTTGAAAAGTGTGTAATTGATTAAAAAAAAGAATTCCCTATTTTAGTGTGTATTTCTGTGCATTTTCTAGAAAATTGACTATTGTAGGTATCTGTACAGTCTTCTTGTGCACTGAAATCAAGTTTCCTTGTTGGATTTTTTAATCTTCTAACTAATGCATTTGGATTGAGGGAAAAATAATAAGTATTGTGCATTCTATAAGCTTTTTTCTATAGCAGCCTGTGTAACCCCAAAAACAAGGGTTTGAAGGACTTAAAATGAAATGAATGGCCATTCCATATATTTTATTCATTGTTGCTCAATGAAATGGCCCAATTAGGTTAGTAATAGATGTTGGGGGAGTCTAGGAAGCAGGGGAGGTCACTTGGTAGGGTTTATGTGATACCTTAGATGGCATATTTTAATGAATTTTGATGAAAATGAGAGGTTTATGAGTGCAAAAGGTTGAAAGACTTGGGGGCAGAAATTTTTGAGTGTGGATTGAGTTTGAGGCTTTGTAGTGTTGATATTGGATTAGGGAAGTTAATTTTCAATAAATCCCCTTCTATTTAAGAAAAAATGAGGGTTTTTTCACTTTGATGGCTTAATGGGCATTTCACATTCTGTAAATTGTTGATTTGGTCAATTTGAGACTTGAGGAGAAGGTTTGGGTTGAGTTTTTTAATTGGAAGGTTGATTGAGAGGGTGTGGCTTTGGAAAATAGACCTATTTGGGGGTCTAGGATAGAGTTGAACCACAAGATTGAAGGTTTTGTTTCAAAGGAATCATATGGGGTTTTGAGGCATGTGAAAGAATGTATTAATGGGTGTTTGGAATGAATGAGAGTTGGAGATTTTGTTAGGAAAATTTGAAAGTTATGTTAAAGAAACTAGGTCTGCTGACCTACAAGAGAGACTAGGTGAAAAATTGAAAACAAGCCTAGATTGAGTTTTATGGGAAGAAAAGTGGTTGAAATCTCTTTGTATTGTGAAAGTGAATTGAAGACCTCCATGTTTGAAATCAATGATCTCTTGCAATGTGTTGTTCATTGTGTATTTTTGTTTGATAGTTTTCTTTAGATGACCCTTGTTCTTATTGGCACATGGATACAAATAAAATGAATCTATTGTGACATTCATCTATTTGTATCTCCATTTCTCTTTATATTGTGAATATATTATCTTTGTTCCTTTTGGGAATGATGCAAAGTGTTAATACATTTAGGTCTCTTCCATGTTGACCCAAAATCTTTGTTGTCTTATATGTCATTTGTCCCTTGTGTTTGTAGTTCCACAAGTATTCAGGGAATGATGTTGATTTTAAGAATGATCATATTATATATTATCTCTTGTCTATAAATTTATGGATCCCTTATGAGTTATCTTTTTCTTGCTAATTATGTGGCATTTTTTTGGGGGTAACCCCTTGCCATGAGTTAGCTTTGTTGGGAACATATTAGTTGGCATAAGGTCTCCTATAAAGTACTCATGCCTTGTCCAAAATAATTTTATTCTACTCTAATTGAAATTTCTCCAAGTTGGAATTAGCAATTACTTTAAGTTGGGGGTGTACATTCCGTTAAATGATTCACTTTTTTCACATGCATTAAACTTTGTCATACATTTTTGGCATACTAATCATATTTTGTAGCACCTTTTCAAAATTATTAGTACTATAATTCTTGGTATGGTTGACATGAGAACTCACCTAGAGAATATTAGACTTCACTAGCCCTTGTGTGTTTTCATTTTCTACTATGGAAAAAAATCACTTAGTGAACATTGGACTTCAATATGTTGTGATGCTTTTGTTCATGGGTCACCTAGAAATTATCAAACCTTTTAGGCCTATGATTCATGAACTCCTTGGGTATGGATCCTAGTAAGAATTATGTGAACCTTTCTAGTTCGTGATTTTCATAACCCATTTGCATGTTTGCATTGTTTTTACATCATGTTTCCATTGTGTTTACATCATGTTTGCATTGTTTTTGCATCATGTGGTATTGGTAGTTTGTTAGTTTTTGCATTATGTTAGTTTGTGCATTCATTGTGTATGCTTCATGTTTGTCATGTTACATTACACCTTATATGTGTGTTCCTCTTTCTTTAAATTTGTGTGCCATGTTTGGATAAATGAACCCTTCATGGATTATCCTTACATCAGTGTGAGTATGAGCGTAAGTTCATACTCTCACTAAAGTGGGGGATGAATGTAGTATTGTAAATTATCACCCTTGACAATTTCACACTAGGTTTAGCTCCCCCTATGTTCCTAGACCTATTTGTGCTCTTAAATTGCCCATTTTATGATCATATTCAAAAAATAAAAGTTAAATTAGGAATTATCAATTAATGTTTAATAACACTTAAAGACCTGAAATAGATATGGAATAGGGCACTAGTGCCCCTATCAAACCTATTTTGGCTCCAATTGAATTATTTCATTATCAATATTTGAATATTTATAAATTTTAACTCACTTGTGGGTTGTCAGTAATTAATCTTGTGAGAAATTAAAGAAATGCATATAAATACAACTATTTTTTAACATTTAAAATCATAAGAAATCCTAAGGCAATTGAGATCATAATTGAGCATTCTAAAAAGTAGTCAAGGTCAAAATTAGAAAGATTATTTAAACATTATTTCAGTCAAGTATCATGTTAGCAATGCATCAATTTTTTATGAGTTGATTCATGTTTCATGTACATTTGTATTGTGATCACTAACACTTACAAGACTTCAAATCAAGCTTCCACTTGTCCTTGAAGGTGATGAGTACAATGAATTTATTTCATCAATGAATGTATATTTAAGTGGTGAGTTGTAGCACTTGTCAATTTATCATTATTGTATCCATTTGTCTTTGCTTGTCCTAGGGTAAGCACTCTTTTTACATCATCATATCCATTGTGGAGGAGGAAACACAAAAATGGGGTTTGACTTGGGTAAGCCCCTATACAACACAAACATTTATGTCCTCTCTTATGTGAGGTGATATATATGAAGTGAATTTGGGAGAGGATTGAAGGTCTAATTTCTCAATCAAGTATTCAAGCTTCACATGTCAAAAAATTGGGGAAAGTGGAATTAATCAGTGACAAATTTTTTTTACACTGAGTACAGAAAGGAAGAGATTGCATACAAGGGAAAAGTAAGATCTAAATTATGATTATAGAGGTCTACATTTCCAATTCTACAGAACTAGTACCCCTATCTAGCTAGTTTGAGCTCAAATTTATAGGATAGGTTCCTTTGTCTTTGCACTCTTCACTTCTATTACTATTTTATATGTTTCTATTTTGTACTTCTTTGAAATCAAAATAATTCACTATAGCTACACATTTAACCTAAGTACATATTTGCATCTTCAAATTTAGTCAATTATCAATCCATCAGCCAACCCCCAAAGAAATAACTAAAACCCTAATCCACCATTCTATCTCTTCCACAATGCTTAGCATGTAAGTGGGTGTTTGTGATCATTTTTGGTTCCTTCCATTGTGATGTAGGACAAGGTGTGATTTAGACACTACATCCCTTTTTCCTACATCACAACCTTGTGTATGGGTGACCCTCAAACCCTAGTATTTTTTCCCTAGTTCACACCTAACTTCCTAGCATATCTCATACTATTTTTAGTATTTTATTTTGGGCATCATTATTTGTGCAATCTTTCCCACCCGTTATCATTATTAAATTTTAAATTTGTAGGTGTTTTTAGTTGACCTATTCTATTTGTGTAGGATATAAAAGAGAAATTATTTTCATTCTAGATTGAAATCTAAACTTGATCAATTCCTTTTATAATCCATTTTGAGCACGTTTATTTAGTCATGGGAATCCCAGGATAAAAATCTTAGCAATTTTGAAGGAAAATATTAAATAAGGGTCATATTTGACATTCATTAGATGTGTACTATAGTTACATTATATGTTGATTTGATTTACCATTTTTTTGGTACAAATTTAATTTTGTATTTATTGATATTGAAAAACTATTTGAGTGTACTACAATAATTAATATAATAATAATAATAATAATAATAATAATAAAGAGGTCAAGGTTTACATCTATTATTTGATTTTCTTTATAATAAGAAGATCAAGAGTTTATTTTGCTATTTACTATTTGAAATATAATGATATTGTTGATACATGAACAATTATTAAATCTATGTTTGATAAGATTTGAGTTAAGTATTGCAATTATGAATTTAAAGTAACATACCACAAATTTACCCCATGGAATTTTCCTAAGTTTTAACTTGGAAAAGTAAATAAACCAAATGCTCAAGATCATGATTATAAAAATTTATCCTTTTCATTATCATAAATGCTTATTGCATATATCATTACATAATACCCAATAAATAAAATTCAACTTTCAAATACATTTTACAAATGATTGAATATCATAAATATATAAATATCATAACTCACATGAGTTCAGTGGTTCAATGGTTGAAGTATCCACCTATGGATCTCACTTTTGGTCGAGGCATCCAGCTATGGATCATGCTCCTTCTATTTCATAAGACTCAACATCTAACTATAAGAGGGAGAGCATCGTCCAAGTGTTTTTCCTCCAACCATGGAATTACTATAGTTCCCCACACATCTACCTAACTAGTAAGATAACCTTACCCTTCAACGAAGGGATTAGTATGTAAACCATAATTTAATGTACATTTGAGTATCTGGTGTTTTGTCCTACATATCTAGTATGGCCATACAAAGGATTCCTTCCAACTAGCATGAAATTATTGACTAGTATGCAATATTGGATCATAGTGAACCAAAAAGGTGTAGGCAACAACGCTTACACCTAATCTATATAGAGATTCTATATATAATAATTCCACTTCTATGAGCGGAGTCATATGTCCACCAACCCTTACTCAACTTGGAAACCATAATGACAACTGAACCTCAAGGGTTACATCCAAAATCAAGGTTTAACAAAAGTGATAACACACTAATAGTAATAGTATAGACCTTAAAGGATTGACACATCCACTAGATTACCCTTTTCCATAATTGTAAGGTTTACCCAAGATTATTAACCAAAAACAACATTTAATCCAAAGTGACGACTCACAAATATTGAATTAATAGTCCAAGTTTAAAATCACAATCACTTGAGTACCCAGTTACATGCTTGTAACAGTCTGGATCAAAAAATTTCCTCCTATTCAAGATCCATCATTTAATCTTGGAAGTAGAAAATTTCTTACTTAAATACACAATCAATTAATGCTAATCACTCCATGTCATCAACTTAGACACAACTGGTCTTAATCTAAAACATAGTCAATATGTCAATATGTATAATAAATTGAAATTGAACTTGATTCAAGAGGATTAATTCTTTGTATTGATTTTTAGACTCTTGGTTGTCATATCTAATATGATTCCATTCCTATCAGGTATTGTAACTAATTTGGTTATGCTTGATATTAAATAACATATAAATTTTTGTATTGATATCCCATAATATGTCAGCATAATAAGCTATCAACTCCTAATAATTCTTCTAAGAACCATTCAAATAATCTCTAATTCCCTCATGGTCTTTTATCCTTTCCATAATTTGATTAAGGTTCCTACATTTGTGAATAAGTGAGCAATCATAATTTCTCTCTTATTATGACACCCATATGTGCAAATATCTAAATGTATGACAAGTTTATAACTAACCTATAGGGAATTTTTAGCTTGGGAGGAGTCAATGCTTCTACACTGTAAAGTCTCCTTTCATTACGCTTTGGGTTGCCAAGACAAACAGTCCTCTTCTTAAGACAAGAATACCATGATTCAGTATAGTTTCTTGGTCAGTTAGAAGATAATAGCAATTTAGAAAGGTAATATTTATCTACATATCTAACATGTTTACTACCTATTGTTGCATGTCATTACAATAAAATGAACACCCTAACCCTAGGGAATATCTTACCCTAATCTCATAAGGTATATAACCACTTGAGAACATGAGTTCTCTATCCATACAATCTAACCAATAGATAGGTATTTCTATCATAATAAAATTAAGTCCATTTCTTGTTATGACTCTAAACCATATCATTGTGATAATTATTGTTGATGGGTGTTTTAGCACTTCTCAACACAAACACTGGATAGTTGTAATGCCTCTCTTGAAAGGTGAAAATCTACAACTGAGTTTTAGATAATCACCCCAAGGTCTCTTGAGTGTCAGGTCATGAATTGCAAAAACAACTCAGTTGATTGATGCAATTTTCTAGTAATCACAAAGGGCATTTATGGTTGACTAAGCTTGGATGGAATTGGATCTTCAAAAGGGAGTTTTGAAAATTCTAGAAATGAAGGGAAACTGCTACAAGTTTAGGACAACAATCTAAAACTCCATATTACCATCTGATTTAGCTTTGTAATGATGCTGGAACTTTACTTCAACTTCAATCTTCAAAGAAAAGTCAAAAGGAAAAGGGATAGAGAGTTTCCTCAACTTGCAACTAATGTTGAATAGTAAAAATTGAGGATGCTATAGTGGACAACCTTCCTAAAACTAAGTTCCATTTAACCTAGGCAACCTATAGTCTCATGAAACAAGTGCAATCTTCTAAGTTATGCTGATTTTCAACCATCCATTCACCATTAAAGCATGAATAATAGATGAAATTAAGTGCAAAAATATTAATAATGGTCATACTAACTTTACACTATTGTTCATCATCAACAAACAACAAAAAGTATGAACAAGGAAGGGGTCAACACCATAGCATTCTTCACCATTAAAGTACAACATAAACTAATAGGTAAAAGTAACTTAAAAGTAAAAAAAAAGGCTAAAATATATTGTTGAGGAGATGAATCATGTATACATGTGAAGAAACACAAGAATCCATCTAAATAATGCAATTCTCATTAAATTTCTGTAACATGCCTTTACTCAACAACTCAACTCTCTCTTTTAAAATGAGAGAAGCCCCCTATTTATATTTTTCCAAAAGTGAAATGAATGGACAAAATTTTCTTTCATTGTGTGGCTAAGATTTGTTATAGCTCCCCAAATATATGACAATATAAAATACATCCTTTGTCTTTTCCTTATTTTGTCATCTAGTGATCCTTATACTATAGCAGTTTTGTCCTTTAGTGACTTCCTTCCTTCATAGTCACTTTGAAAAATATTCATCATCTATTATTTGATTTCCTACATTTTTTTGGAGAGTAGCATACTCCACAAATTTTTGGATTAGAGCCTAAAGCTTATCCCATTCCATGATGTCGGATTGAAGGATCTAGAAGGATATCTTCTTAAGTCTATCTGTAATCTACTCCCAGCTCTTAGTGCATTTAGGGATTTCCTTGATGATTTGTTCTAACTATATGAAAGCCTTGGAAACAATGTTCATAAAGTCCAGTGACAGTGTATCTGTATCCCCTTGCTCCATCTTCTTGTGGAAGAATGGCTTGATCTTCTCTAGATCTATTTCTAGGGCATACATCTCAAAGTTTGTCATCATTTTCAAGTAATCCTCACTGTCTGCATAGAGTTTCACAACCCATTCAAGGTTGAGTTCTAGCTCATGCAAAGATCTCTCCAAAACATCCCTCCAGTGGTCCAAGCCCATTTTCCATGTTTCCACTAGCTAGTGATCATCCTTTATGAGCTCTATTTCCTTTTCCCGTACTGTCTAGGGAAGATTGAGGATGCTTTTAAGCTTAGGATAAGTGATCCTATATAGCTTGATGAACCTATTGCATGTCTTTATCATCTCATCTATTTTCTTATGCAAACCTTGAAACTTTTTGAATGCCCGTACAATGTGGCAGATGCCCATGTCACCATTATATCTCACTCTATTGAACCAATTTTCCGTGAACTTGGTCCAGTTCTTCATCTTTTCCATTCTATTTAGCTCTTCTTGGGAGAGGAGAGTGGGCATGGATTATGTTGTCGGGGCCTCTTCTTCCATAGATATCCATTGTTGGATATAGGCAGTGAGATCCACCACTTGTTCCTTTAGCCCTCCTTGGTGGATTGATCTTTATTCATTTGTTGCATGATTGTGGCCATGGAACCTTGGAATTCATCTATTTTTTGCTCTCGGGTTATTGGGCCTAGGTTAATGGTTGATATGCTATAACCTATGCCTATATCCTTATCCGCCATGGAGGTAGCAATTTGTATTGTTCTAGATCCAGAGGCATCTATCATGATGTGGGAATGAACTCTAGGATTCTTCTCCTTTCTTTTCTTTGTTTGAGCCTTGGATAGTATTTCCTCAAGTCTAGCCTTCAAATCAACAGCCACAAGAGTCTTCTTTTGTAATTGCCACTCCAGCTAGCTAGGCACCTTGGTTTTCTCCTTGGGTGATTCATGATCACCTTCCTCTCTTTTTTCACCTTGAGGCTATTCTTCTTCATTTTTAGGAGCTTCTTGATTAGTCTTTTCTTCTTCCAAGTCTTCTATTTGTAGAGTCTTCCCTTTTTCTACCTCAGTGGGAGTTATATTTTCCTCAGTGTTGTCCTCCTCCTAGGGAATCTTCTTTTCTTTGTGCTCAAGCTCATCATGGTGCTCAGGCTCAAGACTCTTTATTAGTACATATTATTCTACAAAAGGTGTTTCTTCCTCTTCAATCAGGCCCTTGTCTTGGCTAATTGGTGGAGGCTCTTCAAGGATCTCCACATCTATATCCATATCAGTCTTTCCTTTAGAGAAATTTCATTCAGGATTGGGATTTTCACCCTCATCCTTGGATTGTTGTGGTAGTTCTTCTTCCAATTCTTGGTCTGATGTCTCTATTATATACTAATCATTAAGAGCCTCAATATATTCCTTTGAAG
Source organism: Sequoia sempervirens (assembly GCA_007258455.2). Classification (NCBI taxonomy): domain Eukaryota; kingdom Viridiplantae; phylum Streptophyta; class Pinopsida; order Cupressales; family Cupressaceae; genus Sequoia; species Sequoia sempervirens. The sequence goes on from VDFB02000003.1 coordinate 205,614,776, forward strand.
AATACAACCTTTCCTCACCGGATGCCACCTTGTCCAAATTTATACTTAGCCCACCCTCGGGGCGCTTAAAGTAATCATCTCTATCAGAATCCCCAGCTCATTGGTGATGTATTTTTTTGCTTTTTCTTGTTGCCCCTTATGTCGCCTCTCCCTCTCTTCTAATATTTGCATAGTGGCTTCCATTTTAAGTGGCTTTTTAGGTGACAAAGGAAGAGGTAAGGCAACAACAATTTGGGCCATCCAAGCTTGAACCTTGGGGTCAAGGATCACCCTAGAAATTTCAATGGATATTTTTTGCATATATGCTATGAAAGCATGCGACAGAGTAAGAGGTGATAGAGTAAGAGGTGACACAGTGACAATGGTCATTGCAGGTAGTGGGGAAAAAAGAGTGGATAGTATAGGAGGAAGTGAAGAAGATGAAAGTGGGGATGTAGTGGAGGAGGAGGAATCAAGTACCATTACCAAAGATGTTGGTGAGGTGGAGGCAAGGTGGATAGAAATATCCATGACCAACAGAGCTGAGATGGGTAGTGCTTGGGAGGTGGAAGATGGAGGAGTGGCAATGGTGGTAGCAACAGCAGGGGAAAAAGTGGTAGGTAGTGAGTGTGGTTGCTTGGGCTCCTCCTCTATTTTAGGAATTTCTCTCATGAACCCCCTATCTTCTTCACTTTCTTGGATGATTCTCCCTTCATGGTCTTCCTAGAATATATCTTATGTTTAGGATTACACTTGGGTGCATCCTTCATTTTCTTTGACATTGTCATTAGCATGGACTTGGGTACCTCTTCTAATGGGGTAGCAGTTGCTCCACTATCTATTTCACTTTTGAGCTCATCCTCGAGCTCACTATATGTCAATTCAGCACCCTGTATTTTGAGTTGGAAAATTTGGGAATCTATCCATTGCCTAGTTCTATTCTCAATGGGCCATGTCAATATATCAAGGTGAGTGACCTCTTCTTCATTCCAATCTATCATAGGAAAAGGAAACTAGTTGCCTTAGAAAGACCACTTGCTCTGATATTTCATGCATTGTCCATTGTGGGGTTAACCATTACCCTTTTTTGGAACTCATTGATGTTTATGTTTCCAAGATTGGTGTCTGATGCTGAGTCCTAGGTAGAGGAGAGCTTGGAGGTACACTCCACTCCATGAAATTGGTATTTCATTTGGTCCTTTTCTTCTTTTCCCCTTAGCACTCATGTAGGTTTCTTTCTCTTATTAGCTTTCTTAGCAAACCCCCTAGATGGACCCGCAATAGGTTCCATAAATCCTATATGCAAAGATGTATTAAGTGCATTCATATATAAATAAGGGAAAGTGTTAGTCAAATCCTACAAAATGAGAGTTAGATCTAGTAATTCATCATCGAAAGATCACAAAATTCATCAACATCAACCATTTTAGGCTTGTTTGGATCATACAAGGAAATGCAGGCCCATGGATGCAGGTTTCCCTAGGATAGAAGCCATTAGGAGGGACTAGGAGTAGGACAACATTGAGGCCACGAAGACCCAAAGGCAACCACCCATAGCAAAAGTTCTGCATTGTGAGCCTGACAGTCAAAGTTTCCATGAGGCCATTTGACACGTGTGGAAGTTGGTTGTAAGGAACTTGAAGTTGCTTGGTTAAGCTTTGATGCATTTGTAGGTCTAAGACATTGAGGTGCAAAAAGGTTGAAGGAAATTTTGTGCCTCTTCCATTAAGCAATGAAAATTAGAAGATAGTGGTCTGCAAGAGGAATTCCACACTATAGGACTTGTGGGAACTTTATACATTAAGCATGATGTTTTTACCTCTTAGGGGGGTGGAATAGAGCTATCAGGCTGTTGTCATAAGTTTTTAGTTAAGAACAATGTTGTCAGGATGGTAGTTTGTAGGCGGCAATCCACATAAGTGGACCCATAGCTAGCTCACAGATAGGGTGCATGCATTAGAGATTTTCAAATTTTGTAAGGGAAAATCCCCCTTCTAGAACCCACCATGTAGAAGGACATGGGCATGAGGATGTTAGAAATTGATGATAGGGAAGCAATCACCCACATGTGGCTACCTACAAAAACCAGTCTGCAGACCCTTCTTATGTAGTTATTTTTGCATTGAGAAAATAGGGAAGCATGATGAGAGGGTCAGAGTCTGTAATGCAGATGAAAGGGTGGCTTTTTTTCTAGAAAATTACATTCAACGGATGGTCAGCCAAAAATAGTAGCCCACAAGGAACAACCCACAAGCTTTCAAAGACTTAGAAAATTTTGAGAAACCGACAACAATAGTCAAAGTGAGACCCACAACATGGAAGGAAGATAACACTAGGTCATTAACTAGTGATTGTGAGAAGATGACCGCTCGCACACAGTGAACCACAGAAGTGGACCCATGGTAGGTCTAGGACTTAAGTTCTTCATTGGGGTTTTCCTCAGTTTGACCAGGCAATTATTGCAAGGGTGTAGGTTGCAAAGAGGCTCATGCCATGGGAAGAAGAATGAAGGAAATTGTTGACAATGATTTTACTCACAGCAAATAGGGTGAATAAATTCCTCACAAACAAACCGCAAAGAGCCTATCCTTCTTGAAAGATGTGGAACAAATACAATATAAAAGGGGATTATGCTTTAATAGGAAAATATTGGCTTTAGTTCAATCCCATGTCTCTGATAACCAGGTCATGATTGCACTAGGGTCACTCTCAGGTATGATGTGATATTGCTGTTAATCTCAAAGGGACTATAGTTCTTTAGAATTATATATATTAGGCATTGAGTTTCTAATTGGATCATAAAGACATATCATGAAATCAAAAGATTTGCAATAATATTTCATGAATATCAACAAATTATTTGCTATCACTTAAGTAGATTTAGCATTCAACAATTTCATAGAAAAAAATGAAATAATTTCAATAGAATTCCATCCATTCATTTAATTTTGGAACATTTTTAAGAATTTAAACATCTATTCTAAAATAAAGCATAAAAAATACTGAAAAATTAAAATTTTCTCCTAGTTATTTTTCATTCAAGCCCCAAAGAATCAACTAAAATACAACAAACCACTTTATACTTCACCAGATTGCTTCATAGCTACATATAAAATGGTGCGAGCTTTTAAAGAGAGGTGTTTTAGTTTGGACACCGAGTAGGTTCTGTATGCACCCTTAAACAATGCAACATACAACCTTGTTTAGTTGAACTAACAAAACTAGCTACAAAAGATTCATGAGATAGGTAGCTATCGAATTGGCTCTGATATTAATCAATGTCTATGCAGATACAAAGTTTTACGCCAAAATGATTCAAAAAATAGGAAAAAGGAACAAAACTTGAAAAAGTTTTATGCTCTTCCAACATCCAAAAATTCTGAACTTAAAATAAAAAAGGGGTATCATCTGGCCTTTTATAGAACACAAGGCTTAGATAGGATAAGACAAATACATGAGAGGAAATAAAAAGGACCAATCACATCAAGGCATGTGGAATGTAGTGACTGATAGGATAATTGCAATCAAAGTCAATGGAGGTCAACTCCAATTGCATGTTGAAGCTCTTTGAGTGTTAATGTTTAATTATCAGGGTTCTTTCTTAGAACCAAACAAATCCACTCAAACTAATATAGGAACTTCCTACAAAATTAGAGTGATCAGGTGAAAGTATTGTTCCTACACCTCGGGATCCTCCTTGATTTGAACATTCTAGGAATGAGTCACTCCTGAAATAAGTACACTTCTCTGCCGCATGCTTGAACTCTAGAGTCCCAGGATTCTGGTATCTGGCACATCTCAACGAACTCTATTCTAGCATGAGATTTTAAAGTGCATCATTGAACTTCGCAACATCATCAGATTTTTTTGCAAATACAATTTGCCTAACCATCCATACCCAAAATTTGCATCGCAATCTATATCTCTTGCAATCACAAATTCCACACATTAAATCTCTATTTAAAGAAAGAAAACATTTATAACATCTGATGTAAATAAAACCATTATTCAAATTTTAGTACAAAAATATCATAAATAACATGCTTTCTAGCATATCATAAATTCTCACTTATATACTAGATTAAACCAGAATATCATAATCATTAGTTAACCTCAAAACCTTAAAATTTCATTTTGCATTGCAACTCAGTACCTAATATCTGATATTCATCTTTACCCATGAAATTTCCCGAACTTCAATTTTACTTGACTTCCATTTTACTAGACTCCAAATATCAGACGAAAGCCTTCCTTTCAAACTCGCATTACCTTTTTCCTTTTCAAATAATTCCAATTCCTCGTACCTAAAACACTTACATTACGAAGCACTCTTTGATTAAAGATTTCTCTTTTCCTTTCACTTCCAGTGATATTTCAATTTGTTATCTTGTGCCATAAGAGTTATGTTTTCACTTGGGTCCCCAAGTCTTTCAGCCTTGGGGTGTGTTGTGAGACCACACAAAAAAATGCAACCAATAAAACCAAATTTAAACCAAACTTGAAGATTAAATCACTAGTTGTAAATTATAATTTATACATATTTTAAAACAATAACTTTTACCTTTACCTAGATTCTAACATAAAAAAGTAAAACTCCATCAGAAAAATCCATGTGTGCTCTTATCAATTCTAATTTTTGGAACTCAGTGAAAAGAATCAGTTGATTAACATTGATCTACATATTATAGTAATCCTCCAAAGCCAACCAGGGATACCCCCAACAAGGTTATCGTTGTAATTCCCCCAAACATAGCTCTACTACTAGCCATGCGTTCATAGCCCCGGTAGAGTTATTTGGATAGCCTAAAGAGTTATATTTTTTTAGATATGGAAATGATAGTTCATTTTTATCTTTTGATATTTCAATCATAGCTCTTTTATCAACTTGCAAGCAATGAAGTCCCGTTATTAGGTTGGGAATTACAGTGGTAGTGAAGGTTACTTTTTGGTTTTTCATTCAATGCAAATCCCTTCATCAATTCACTACTTCCCAAAAACTCATTTAATGATTTCCTATAGGTGTGTGCTTCTAGCTAAATTTTACTACTTTATGCCAAATCCTAGCTAATTGTAACTCGCTATATGTTAAAAAATATGCATAAATTAAAATTTAGCAACAGACAATTTAATCAAAAAATTTAAATCTTAATTTAGAAACATTAGTTACCACCCTTCCAATTAAATTTTATGGCAACTACAAAAATTTTGCTAGCAATTTTGATTTGACAATGCTACACTACATTAATGGATTAGAAATGTCATGATTACCTTGAAACATGATCACATTATTCTTCATTAAATTCGCACGCCTGAACTTGCACGTATTACTTCTCTTAACTTACACGGGTGATGATGTGTACTACCTTTCCAACTTCATTTTCCTTTATGTTTTGGACACATAAGGACCTCCATAATTAATACGACTCTTAAAAAAAAATATATGAAATGACCATTAGTAATTTCAAAATCTTCAACTTGCTTGATTCACAATCTTCCTACTAATCAAATTTGAAGCAATTTATCACCAACTATGTGCAAATAATTAATTTGATTTAACCTTCCATTTTGAAGATAATTATGTAGTTGTCACCTTGCTTACAATTTCCAAGATTCCACTTAAGGCAACTATGTACTGCAACTTCGACATGACTCTATAAATTCCACATTTCTTCTTGAATTCTTCACACTTTTTCTTTCTAGCTTTCTTGTCTTATTTCTGTAATTTTTCTATGTGTATTCTCATTTGCTTCTTGGCCATGGATACTCCAATTTTCTTAGGTTGCTCTAGCTGTTAGAATGTTTTCTTGGGAAGTATCACACCGCAAAGGCTTGAAAAGGTTTTCTTCATTCGGACTTCCAATTTCACTATGCCAAATTTGTGCTTAGTCCTTGGGAAAAATTATGTTGAATCCAACCGCTACTTTTGCTTCTATTCTAACATGGCTTCTCATTTTTTTGTGTTGCTTTTGGATATTGGGCTACTTGCTGAGGATGTTTGCACATCTGCCAATTTAATAGTGAGGCCTGAATATCTAAAGAATTTGGATATTATTTTATCTATTGCACATCCAACCATTGGGATTCCCTCCATGGATGATATTCCTTAGTTCCTGGAACATGGGGAACTAGTTCCACTCCAGCCTTTCCTCACTAACCTCCATATTCATGACTTTGAAGTTCACCAGGAAATTTCCTATATAGGGTATTTAGCCCTAATAGAAGAGGCATCCCATATTGACTAAATGGCTACTACCATTTGCAACTTTTCTCACTCTTTTTTGACTTTTTTGATCTTTTGAAACAAGGATTTTTGATATCTCATGTATATATGTCACACACACACACACATAGCTTTTTGGTACATCTTAAAGCATGTTTTACTGTGCATGGTTTTATCATTTTACATTTTACATTTCATAGTTCAATTTTACAAATTTTTAAATTAACTCTCATGTGTAAGATAGGTTTAAGCATACTTTGCTAATGTAGAGGCTAGAAAAAAGAAAAGAAAAAGAGAAAACAAAAAATGAAGAAACAAAACAAAAGAAAACAAAATCCTACAAAAAGAAAACTAGCCCTAACTACCCTAACTCTAACATAACAAAAGATTAACCTTAATAAAACACCTTATTTTAATTTCTATGACTATTTCCTTTGCAGTTTTGGTATGAATTACAATGGATTTATCTTTGAATTCATTAAAAAAAATTTCTAATGTTCTAATGTAACAATGAATTATCTTAAATTTTCTACATTTAATAATTGTAAATTCAAAAGTGTTCCTACTAACGAATTGGCTAATATGTATGAAAATGACTTCATTAAAGATCAATTGCACACACTTCATCTAATGCAACCATACTCTACCTTCCTCTAGCCTTGGTTCATTTCCATGAACTCTCTGCACTCTCCTCTAAATATCTTCATGTCTTTGGTCCTGTCTTCACTTTGTATTTTGTTAGACCAAGATATATCACTATTTATATTGTTATTAGAGAGAGAGAAAAAGTAAAAGTTTGATACTCTATATCTTGCATAAAATTAGGAAAATTTCTTTTTATAACTTATGAATTTTCAACTTGGAGCAAAATACATGTGTTTCTCGCTTGATTTTCCCGCTTCTTCTCATTATCTGCATTTTCCATGTCTAAGGAGAATGATGATTCATCAATACTATTTCATCATTTTTGATGCAATGTCTCTGAATCTCGACATTCTCAACTATTTTCCTACAAAATGTTAGGATTTCTTTATAAAACTTGTAATTTTCCAACTATTTTGAGGTATTAGTTAGTTTTTTAATATTTCCAATTCCACTAGGGTTAAATTATTTTCAAATTAATAATTCCTCTCTTCTAGTAGTTATAACTTCTTTTGTTAATGAAATCACTTTACTTATGGCTAAACTTACCCTAGTTAAAAAAAATTCACACTCGAGTTCACCGTGATCAATTGTATGATGAATTCTACACTCGGTAACCTTAGCAAAGGTGGATAAACTCAAGGGATGTAATTTAGAGTTAAAATTTTTCCAAAGTTTTTCAACTCCCATACTAAAAAGCCAACTTGCACTCAATTTCACTTTACAAGCTTCTTACTAAACTCAGGACTAATAATTCAAAATATTTCCCCCTTCTAGTGCCAGTTCCCGTTGACAACAATTTTACTCGCAATAAACATGGTGAATAAATTCTTCACAGAAAAACCACTAAGATCCTATCCTTCTTGAAAGATATGGAACAAAGACAATCTAAAAGGGGATTATGCTTTAATAGAAAAAGATTGGCTTTAGTTCAATCCCAAGTCTCTGATAACTAGGTCATAATTGCACTAGGGTCACTCTCGAGTATGATGTGATATTGCTATTAATCTCAAAGGGACAATGGTTGTTTAGAATTATATATATTAGGCATTGAGTTTCCAATTGGATCATAAAGACAAATATCATGAAATTGAAAGATTTGCAATAAAATTTCATGAATATCAACAAATTCTTTGCTATCACTTAAGTAGATTTAGCATTAAGCATTGAACAATTTCATAGAAAAAAATGAAATATTTTCAATGGAATTCTATCCATTCATTTAATTTTGGAACATTTTCAAGAATTTAAACATCTATTCTAAAATAAAGCATAAAAATACTGAAAATGAAAATTTTTTCCTGGTTATTCTCCGTGCATGCCCCAAAGAATCAACTAAAACAGAGCAAACTACTTTATACTTCACCATATTTCTTCATAGCTACATATAAAATGATGCAAGATTTTAAAGAGAGGGATTTTTGTTTGGACACCAAGTAGGTTATGTATGTACCCTTAAATGGCACAACATATAGTCTTGTTTAGCTGAACTAATAAAACCAACTACAAGAGATTCATGAGATAGGTAGCTATATGATTGGATCTTATATCAATCAATGTCTACGTGCATACAAAGTTTTACACCGAAATGATTTAGAAAATAGGAAAAAAGAACAAAACTTGAAAAAGTTTTATGCTCTTCCAACATCCAAAAATTCTAAACTTAAAATAAAAAAGGGGTATCCTTTGGCCTTTTACAGAACACAAGGATCAAATAGGATAAGACAAATACATGAGAGGAAATCGAAGGGAGCAATCACATCAAGGCATGTGGAATGTAGTGACTGATAGAAGAATTGTAATCAAAGTCAACAGAGGCCAACTCCAATCGCACATTGAAGCTCTTTGGGTGTTAATATTTAATTATCAGGGTTCTTTCTTGGAACCAAACAAGTCCACTCAAACAAAATATAGGAACTTCTCACTAAATCAGAGTGATTAGGTGGAAGTATTGTTCCTACACCCTAGGTTCCTCCTCAATTTGGAAATTCCCAGAAGTCACTCCCAGAATAAGTACACTTCTCTGTTGCATGCTTGAACTCCAGAGTCCCATGATTATGGTATCTGGCACATCTTCGCAACAAACTCTATTCTAGCATGAGATTTTGAAGTGCATCATTGAACCTAGCAACATCATCAAATTTGTTTGCAAATACAATTTTCCTGACCATCCATACCCGAAATTTGCATCAAAATCTCTATCTCCTACAATCACAAATTCCACACATTAAATCCCTTTTTAAAGAAAGAAAAAATTTATAACATCTCATGTAAATAAAACCATTTTTCAAATGTTAGTACAAAAATCTCATAAATAACACACTTTCTAACATATCATAAATCCTCACATATCTACTAAATTACCAGAATATTGAAATCATTAGATAACCTAAAAAACCTTAAAATTTCATTTTGCATTGCTATCTAGTGCCCGATATTCAACTTTACCCATGAACTTTACCAGACTTTGGTTTTACTAGATTTCCATTTTATCAGACTCCAAATATCAGACCGAAGCCTTCCATTCAAACTTGCATTACCTTTTTCCTTTCAAAAATTTTTTGGTTCTCGGTACCTAGTACCCAAAACACTTACATTATGAAGCACTCTTTGATTAAATATTTTTCTTTTCCTTTCTCTTCTAGTGATCTTTCAATTTGTTAACTCATTCCATAAGAGTTACTTTTTCACTTGGGTCCCCAAGTATTTCAGTCTTGGGGTGGGTTGTGATACCACACAACATAAATTCCTGGTTTGACATGGTTTTTAGGGCACAATTTGAACAATTTTAAGAGAATTTTAAAGTGTTGGGAATGGATTTTTATGTGGGGCTGAGTGTTGTGAGAGTCGTTGAGTGTTTTAAGGTTTTCTTCAAGATTTTTATTATTAATTTGCAAACCATAGCTACAAAAAAGCATGCATTTCAAAAGTTCAAAGGATAGCGCACCAGAGAACAATGCAAAAGTCCAATGAAGACTTTGATTTCGATCCACCAAGAGGTGATGTAGGCGTGAGCTTCTTCTTTTTTGTTCCATGTCTTTGAAATTTTAAAATGCATTGATGAAAATGATAAGTTTGGGTGCATATTTATAGGAAAAATCACATTTATGGCCCACAGTTAATGCTCGATACAACAATAGGAATGATAGGTGAGACAGGAACTTGACTGATTGGTAGACAACTATGTGGGGCCTGCAATGCAAGAGGAACCCTGGGTTTCACTGTTGACTAGCAGCTAAGAGGTGACAATGAAGGATAATGCAACACCTGCCATGCGGGCGGACGTCCAAGGTTGGTCGTTATTCAATGACAAAGGGATAGTGGTGAAGGGATAGCAGTGAAGGGATAGTGGCATCACGCAAAGGGAGACTAACAATTGCGGGCTTGTAGGGCCTGGAGGATGCCAGGGCAATGAACTAAGGGAAACCCATAGGGGAATTTTTGTATGGACCAATGACTTAAGAAATTTTGGGATGGTGAATTTTGGTCAATGAGGAATTGGTGATTTCATTGCATGTGACCAATTTGAGATCAAAATTAGGGGCATTCCAAAATGAGGCAAAGGAAAAATGACCTGGAAAAGGAAAAAAGGAAAGACGGGTTCCTCGGTCCGAACAAGGCATGTGTGCAATAGGCACAAAAATTATAAATAATCAAGAGATAATTAATCACTAATATAATATAGTATTTCTTTACTAAGTACATTCTTCCAATGTATAAAACTATGATAAAATCATAGTACACTCTATACAAAATACTTAACTTAGCTTCATACAAGCTAATGAGAATCTCAAACAATCATGTCTATCTAATAACTAGAGAATTTTGTATCATATGATAACTCAACCATTTCCAATCAACACACAATTCAATTCCATAATACAAGAGATAAATAAAGTTAGAATATCAAGCATTCATAGACAATAATTCTTCCAATGAATAAAGCTCTTGCAACTTCTTCCAAATGATTCTACTTGCAGCCTTCCACTTCTTAGCTTCACAATTAGCTTTAAATTTTTAAAAAAATTCACACAAAATCCCTAAAATAATACTCTCAACTCTATGAACATAACTACTCTCTAACTCTCAAAATATACTCTCTATTTTCACGCACAATAGTAGAACAATCTTGGAAAAATGATGGCAACTAAACAATGAAATGTTTCTCTTAATTTATAGAGAAATATAATGCTACAGATCTACTAACTTCTATTGCAAGAATGGAAAAAGGAATGAAAGTGTTTTCACTGATGTCAACTAGTCAACTGGTTATCTACTAGTTGTTGTTGGTTGTATATGTTGAGGATATTGAGAAAATAGTATTAAAGAAAGATTACAAGTATTAAGTTGTTTCTCAAGATGATCCAGTACTTGTCCCTATGTTTGTGTGGTTCAGATATGTTGGTCATGGTTGCTGAAGGTTGCTATATCTATATTTTTGGCTATTGGTTCATTGTGAAGTTTGAGCTGTGCTCTCCAGTTGTGAACTATATTTTTTAGTTTTATGGCTAAGGTTCGGGAGAAAAGTTGATGGTATGGATTTCTCTTTGTTGAAGTCTTTTGACTTGTGGTTCTAAAGTTAAGATATTCTAATTGCATTGAAGATATTTTTGGTTTATGGAAGTCTTGAGCTTAATTGTTTTATGTGTTTTACACAAGTTTGGCCAACCTTTTGTTAAGCACTATCTTTGAAGTTGATGAAGCCTATTGGATCTATTTTGGGTCTCAGTGAAGCATGTGTTTGGGTCGCCCTCATTCTAATTCCACCCTAGGATGTTCTGGCACTGACCTAATTTGAATTTGAAGTTGGTTGTCTGACTTTGTATCTTTTTCAAGGTTGGAGATAGTATAAATACAAGATGAGATAGTAATGAAAAATATACAAAATAAAAAGAAGATAAGTGAAAGAGAAGACGTGACTTTTATGCTATTCAAAAAGTGTGTGTGAGTTATGTGTGCAGTAGATCAGTGAGAAGCTTAATGTTGAGTTTTTGGATGTAGTGAGTAGAAGGCGAACTATATCATTCATGCAAGTTGATCAAGTGATTGTGGTGGAACCCTTTGTTGCATTGGGATTTTTGTCTCTCTATAACAAGTATTCTTGGTCTTCTTTGTATCTTTGTGGTAGTGAGCCCTTCGGGTTGTATCCCTATTGGATAGTAGGTCCTTGTTTTGGACAGTGATTCATTATCTTAGGTAGTGAGCCTTTTGTAATTAGTTTTAATATTCTATATAGTGTGAGTTAATCCTCACCATGGTTTTTCCCTCATTGGGTTTTCCATGTAAATCTGGTGTTATTTTGTTTATGCATTGGATTTGAGTTTCTACATTGGAATTTGATGATTAATCATTTAAGCAGTTTAAGTATTAGTTCCAATAATTGAATTGAAGATTAAAATCTATGACAACGGATTTACCATCCCCTCTCAGTTGTCCTATTCAACAATTGGTATTAGAGCTTGGTTCCTTGGTGAAGAGCGTAATTGCTTGAGGAAGGTGTGGGATTGCTCGAAAAATGGTCTTTGATTATCTGAGGTTTGATGGAACTAATTATGGTATTTGGAAAGTACTGATGGAAGAATATCTAAAGTATTGTGGATATGATGTGGAGAAAGCGTATAAGAATCCCTATAGTCCTCTTGCTAATGGTCCAAGTACACCTAAAGAAATTAGAGCACATGAAGTGAATAATAAGGTGAAGTTCATCATGAAGAATAGTTTGGTACATTTCGATTTGATTAAGGCTCAAAATTTGAAGACAACTAAGGAAGTCTAGGATTCTTTAGAAAGAGCACATGATGGTGATGAAAGAGTTAAAGAGGCAAAATTACAAAATTTTGAAACAAAGTTTGATCTTATACATATGTCTGAAGATGAAAATGTCAAAGCTTATGTACATATATTAGATGAGGTAGTGGATGGAATGTGATCTCTTGGTGCTACTATAGATGAAACCATGATTGTAAAGAATATTCTTATAACTCTTCCTAATGCTTATAGTGAGAAGGTGAGTGCTATTGAGCAAAATATAGATTATAAGACTTGTACCAAGGATCTACTGTTAGGATTTTTGACATCTTGTGAGATGAGGAAGTCGAGTCTAGGAAATGGAGGAAAAATAGAGACTACTTTTAAATCTACAAAAATTGAAGATATGGATGAAGAAAAATTTGATGAAATAGAAGCTAACTTTGTAAGAAGAATGAGAAAAGGCTCTAGTAAGTATGAAGGTAAGTTTCCCTTTAAGTGATTTAGCTATGGAGAAATAGCTCATTATGCTACAAAGTGTCTAGAAAGAGCTAAAAGGAATAAACAAAGATATGAGAAAGAAAAGAAAGGAAAGAAGATGAATAGAGTTTACTATGTGAATGAGAATGCTAGTATTTTAGATGTAGATTTACAATATGAAGATCTAGATGACAATGAATGCTTATTCTTGGTGATTAAGGATGAACCTACTTCTACTAATTCATAAAAATGAGTAAAGGAAAGTCCTCGAGAGAAGGAGAAAAATGAAGGTATGGTTATCTCTGCCCTACATGCTAAACAAGAAATTTATTTGGGTAGTTGATAGTGGTTGCTCACATCACATGATTGGTGATAAGAGTAAGTTTTTAAAGCTTGAGAAATATGATGGAGATGATACTGGTGCTAAAATATGTGGGATAGGTTTAGTAAGTTTTGGTGGAAAGCATCATACTAAAGATGTTTACTATGTTAAGGGGTTAAGGAATAATTTATTGAGTTTTGGTCAAATGTGCACAAAAGGATATGATCTTGTGTTTAAGGATGAGAAATGTGAGATCCAGAAAGGATCTAAAATACTGATTGCTACAGGAAAGAAATATGTAGGGAATATTTATCAACTTAAGGGTGTTGATGGACGATGATTTATGACTCAAATAAATGATAGTTGGTTATAGGATAGGAGAATGTGTCACATGAATTTTGATAACTTGGCAAGGATTAGTGTTGTTTAGGCTGTGAGAGATTTATTGAGAATTGCCAAGTTTGTCAATGCTATTGGCAAGAATTGTCAGTTTGGGAAGCAAGAAAGAAATCAATATAGATCAAGAGAACAATCTACTACTAGATTATGGGATTTAGTTCATACATATCTTTGTGGTCCTATGAGAGTGTGAAGTCTACTTGGTGAAAAGTACGTTATGCTTTTAATTTATGATTATCCTAGATATACATGGGCTACATTTCTTAGAGAGAAATCATATGCATTAGATAGATTCAAGGCATTCAAGGCTATGGTTGAAAATAAAGTGAATTTGAAGATAAAATTCTTAAGATCTAATAGAGGTGGAGAATTCACCTCCCATGAGTTCAACATGTTTTGTGAAATGCATGGAATAAAGAGATGATTATCTACTCCAAGAACTCCTCAGCAGAATGGAGTCATTGAAAGGAAAAATAAAATAATTCAAGAGGCTGCTAGGTCAATGATAATTGAAGCTAATTACCAGAAGTTTACCTGAAATAATCTATTCATACTATTGTATATGTGTTCAATCGAGTTCAAACAAGAGAAAAAAATGCAAAGAATCCTTATGAGCTATGGAATGAAAGAATTCCTATAATTTAATATTTCAAGGTATTCAAAAGAAAATGTTATATAAGAAGGGATGAAGAAACTTTGGGCAAGTTTGATGCAAGAAGTGATGAAGGCATATTTCTTGGATACTCTAGAAAAAGCAAGGAATACAACTATTTCAATAAAGGACTGAGAAATATTGTAGAGATCTCAAATGTGAAGGTTGATGAGATGGTGAAGAATTCTATTGATATTGATGGATATGTGTCTAATGAACATGACTATGCAACAATAGAATAAATTGAGGAAGAACATGATAAAGATGAGTAGAAAAATCAAGATGAACATAATGAAAGAGAAGAAGATGCTCTGGTGATGTCCCCTAGGAAACTAAAATATGTATAGAGGAATCATTTAGAAAATCATATTATTGGAGACAAGAATAAAGGTGTGTTAACCAAAAGCAAAGCTACTGCTATAATAAATTTGTGTTTATTCTCTAAGATTGAGATGAAGAAAATAAGTGAAGCTTGTAAAGATGAACATTGGAAGGAAGAAATATAAGAACTTTTACAAATTGAGAAGAATTAGACTTGGGAATTGGTCCCAAGACCAAGAAACAAAATATCATTGGATCAAAATGGGTATTCAGAAATAAGTTGAATGAGAATGGAGAATTTGTCAAAAAAAAAGTGAGGCTTGTGTGTAAAGGTTGCTCACAAGTATAAGGCATAGATTTTCAAGAAATTTTCCCCTGGTAGCAAGAATGGAAGCTATAAGAATGTTCTTGGAATTGGCTACTTATAAATATTTCAAAGTCTATCAGATGGATGTCAAGTCAACATTTTTGAACGGTGAGTTGGAAGAAGTCTACATAGAACAACCAAAAGGATTTTAGTTAACAGATCAACTGGATATGGTGTGTAGATTGAAGAAAGCTTTATATGGATTGAAGAAAGCTCCTAAATCTTGGTATGCAAGGTTATAAAAGTATTTGGTTCATAAAGGATTCAACAAAGGCATGACAAACAATAATTTGTACTTTTAGATTGAAAATGACAAAATCTTGATTGTAGTTGCATATGTTGATGACATTATCTTTGGAGGAAATGAAAAGATGTGCAAGATGTTTGTAGAAGAGATGCTGAAAGAATTTAAAATGTCTATGTTTGGGGAGATGAATTTCATTCTTGGGCTATAGATTAATCAAATAGAGAAAGGAATTTTCATTTCATAGTCTAAGTATGCGAGAGAGATGTTGAAGAAGTTTGGGATGGATGGTTCAAAACTGGTAAGATGGTGACTGGTTGTAAATTGGGTAAAGATGATAATTCACCTAAGGCTAATCAAAGCAAATATAGATCTATGATTGGTGGAAAATTGTATTTGATTGCTACTAGACTAGATATTATACATGCAATTTGTCTTGTGGCTAGATTTCAAGAAGATCTGAAGGAAACACATGTTGTCATAGTTAAAAGAATATTTAGATATTTCAATGACACTCCAGATTATGGATTATGGTATCCTAAAGATACTAACTTTATAGTTAGTGCATATACAGATGTAGATTGGGTTGAATGTCTAGATGACAGAAAGAGTATAAGTCATGGTGCATTCTTTCTTGGATGTAGATTGGTGGCATGGTTGAGTAAGAAGCAAGATTTAGTCTCTTTATCTACTGTTGAAGCTGAGTTTATTGCTGTTGCATCTTACTGTACACAAGTTCTATGGATGAAATAGACATTGAAAGATATCACAATGCTATATGACGATCCCATTTCTATCTTTTGTGATAATATAGGTGCAATTCCAAATCCTCCAACTTTTCCCACTTGCACAATCAATATTTCCTTGGAATATTCCCTTTTTTAAATTCAAATATTTTCCCCCAAATAGAAATATCTCCAACATCTTTCCAACATAATTATGAAAAATTAGGGAATTGGTTAAGTCTCTCATGAATTTGAGACCATTGATTTAATCCTTGATCTATGAATCATGGATTTTCAATTGTAGGATTCATCCTCAATCCATGCCCATTCCTCTCATTTGATTTCATCCATTGATTGGTCTTTCTAATCTTCACCATTGATCCTAATTTTAAAATTCTATAAATAGTAAGAATTTTTCCATAATAATGATCCACAAGCTTTGAGTAAACTTACTCTCTTGAATTGATTGTCAAATTTGATCAATTTCAAAGAACTTGTGAGTCATTTGAGTTGATTTCTTCATCAATTTCTTTACATAACAATGTATTTTTTTTATTGAAGCACTCCACAACCAATTTGGACATAATCCCATAATGTGATTGAGGTTTTCACCTATTAGTTAGAATTCAAATTGACTCTATTTGTTATTTCATACTTTTGAATTCTAATATGGATTTGTGAACAATTTCATTGGATTGTGTAGTTAATTGATCATTTTCTTAGTCATTTTAGTTCATTTGATTTCATTTGATAAATCAATTTTATACATTCACATAATGGCATGCTCGGTGGGACCCCATGTCCCTAGCTAACAATTTTGTTTGAGTTTTCTCATAAGAACAAGAAGCAAAGCAATGTAGTTGCAAGTTACTATTGGCATATCTTATGTAACCATTGGATTCACATTATCCATTCTGCATAAGACTCCTTCCTGCATTCTCATAGGGGTGTTTTTTTAGTCCTATAGGTCCTTGGTGGGCTTGTGAGGTAAGGAAGCAAAATGGGATTTGACTGACACACCATGATGGTCAAGTAATAGTAGTGTTGGTTAGTAGTTAACTACCTACCACCATACCATGACAACCAAGTAATAGCAACATGGGGTAGTGGAAAGGAGTACCACCATACCGTGGTGGTCAATTAAAGAGAGTGTGGGGTAGTGGTTAACTACCTATGACCATACGACGATAGTCAAGTAAGTAATGTACAATATAGCAGTAAAGGGTATCTTAACTTGCTAGCATGTGTTGTGAAAATGATATCATCAAAAAATTATGCAAGGGTGTGGCCAGGTGACACATTTCATAATGGGGCCCAATTTTTTGGTTGCTAGTGTGTGAGATGAAGATCATTGAATGTGTTTTAAACTTTGCTTAATGTTTGATTTGAGCCCTTTATCTCCAATCTGGTGGTCCATATTTAAAATTTAATGGCTAATTGATGCTATTCGTGAGAATTTTGCAGAAGTTATTGTTTAGCGACATCCTTAGTTGCCAAATCAAATATGATCAATTATGGATCATTTTTTATACATTTTTTCAATGTTGTATTTATTGTAGGATGTCACCATTACTCCTTGATGTGCTATATACTATTTATTCTCTATCACGGTGTATTGGTTGGAGAGTTTTACAATAGCTTTTATGGGAGCTCCATCCCTGCATTCATGATATTAATTATCTAGGGCTCATTCAAGATGTCAAAACCCCTTTGTGGTTGAGAGAAATTTAGATCCTTTCTAGACCTAATCAAATTTCATCTTCTATAACCTTAGTTAGTTTAGGGTTAGGGTTTTTATTGCAAATCTTGGATATGCTTGAACCATAAAGGAAAATATTGTATCATTATTATGCATTCTTCCTCTGGCCCCTCTAGGATTTTTATTTTGCATACTTGTAACTCTTACATTCTACCATTATACAATTTACTTCAAGCTTTATGTCCATAAAATTGATGTGAGAGCATCCAATAGTGTAGGGAAATATTGCATCACCCAAAAGAAAATGTTTTTCCTTATTTTCTTTTGTTTTTTTTAGTTCCATGATGGAACTTAAGGGGTGTAAGACAGTCTAAAGTCAGAAAAGGTGAAAAACAGTCACTTACTATTTTTAGTAAGTCAACCTAAATGGGCTCATATGGACCTAAAAAATTTACCCCAATGAGTAGAACTGAAAAACATTTCTAGTCGTGAAAGAATCATCTCAATACACTGCACGTTTTGGGGGATATTGAATTTTTTGTCCTAAGAAATTTTTCCAATGCAACTTGAAATTGAAATAGAAAATCTTAGAGGCCCTGAAATAGCTCGAAAAGTTGATGAACCTATGGACACCAAAAAATTAACCCTTCTACTTTTTCTGTCTTGTTTGGGCCTCCTTGTGATTGTGGCTTAATTGTGCCTTGATTTAATGTTGTAATGTGGATAACACATTCACATAAGGTCTTAGGCCCTTGTGAACTAAAAAGAACTCAAATGGTACCTTGTGTGTTGTAAAGTGTTGTAACATACTTTCACACTTTTCTAGGGTCTTGTTAATGTATTTCACCTAAATAACCTCTTTTTATCATTTACCAAGCCTTATTTCAAAGTGATGTAAAGTGTTGTAACAAAATTCACATTTTTCTAGGCTTTTCATTAATAATTGGGCTTTCTTATGCTTTAATTGGCCCCATTTTGCATCTACAGGCCTTACTTATGAGTATTTTTGAGAATAAACTATTTAAACATCATTTAAAACATTTAAATCTTGAAACCCACCTCAAATGCCTAAGGTGGGACCCATTCACCTAGAGTGGAAAATGAGTCCCCTTTGGCTGAAAATTCAAAGTTAGTTCAAAATTTTGGCAGGTTTTTATTTTCTAAGATCTAATGTTGGCTTGTGATGATGTATTTTTAGGAATTTTTGCATAATCAAGTATAAATAAAATGTTTTTTCTACTCATTTCACCCCCAATCAATCTAACAAGCAATCAAGTGACCTAGCATTCAAAAATTTTGTTTACAAGAGCATTCAAGCACTTTGGAGCCATCACATACATGTTTGCAACATTCTACTTCAAGGGTTTGGTGAGTTGTAGCATTGTCTTTGTTTATTCACCATTCTCTTTCCATATTTCATTTTCATTTCAAGGGTTTAATTACCAACAAGGGGTTTGACCAAGGAAAAATCCTATTCACTAACTCTACAACAATGTTTTCCTCTCTTTGCATGTGATTTGCAGGTTTAGGTTAAAAATTTATCAAAGAGAAAGATTGGAAAAGTTTCCATCAAGTTGTCAAAGCTATTCAAAGTTATCAAAGTCCTAAGAAAGGCTTGGAGATGATTGACGAATAAGTTATAGACTTGTTGGAGTCATCTCCCTATTGGAAAGGTCAAAATCTTCACAAAAAGTCACTTACAACTCTAAAAATCAGGGTTTTGGATTTGGACACTTGGAGGTACAGATTGAGCATACTGAGAGCCCAACTTTTGAACATCATAATTCTAATTTGGAGTCCATCATCATCCTAGATCTAGCTTACATTAACTCTGCATTATGATTTACATTGGTTAATTTGCATCTAGGGTTTCTAAAATTTTGCATTAGTGAAAGTGCATATAGGTTGCATTTTTGTACCTCATGTCATTGGAAATCATAGAAAAACTGCATTTGCATTTAGGATACACATCATAGAAACTAAACAAAATAAAAATCAATTGAATTTTTTTGAAATTTTTGAAAAAAATACCTATTGGGACTTGATTTCCACCTTGGGAGAATCAGTCTCATTGCACCCCTGAAATTGCCTTTTACAACACTGAAAACCTTGTTTCTACACTTTTATTTGCTGCTATTAACTATTTGTATTAGTTATTTGAGTTTCTGTTACATGCATTTCATTAGATATAGATTAAAATTAGCTCATTTCATGCATTGCTCAATTTCAAATTTACATTTACAATATTTCATTTTTTAGGTTGTTGCATAATGTAATGGAAAAATTACCTACATCTGAAAATTGCATTTAAAATTCTTACTTTAGGTCATTGCATTGCACTTTCTTTACTTTTTTATGATAGCATGTTTTGTTTCAAGAGATATGGCTTTGATATGGTTAAAAAATGGATTACATAAGTACAACATACCCTCTTATGAGTTTAATTTAGATTACAACAATGAGGTCATTAAGAAACATGTTAGTCATCCTTCTACTATATTTCATAATTATGAGAACATCCTAGAGCAAGTGGATCAAACCGTTGACACAATCCTTAATATTACATTGCCAATTGGTGAGGATGGTAGTAACAATCATACTTTTTTCTTCTCATGATACCTCTCCTATTAGTGATGAAGGTATCTTGGTGAAATAAGATACAAGCATTGAGGGTCTTGATTGTTCCTCTCCTCATTCCCCTTTGGAAGATATTGGAAAACAAGAAGATGAGATTATAGAAATATTTCTAAACATCACTTTGCCTAATCTCCATGCATCCCTTGCTTGTGATAATGTTTTAACAAAAGAAGATGATATCATAGATAGCCATGAAACTCAACATTTTATTTCTCCTAATATCCCTCCTTGATGTAAAGAGGATATGTTGGTGTTAGAAGATATACCTAGTAAGAGTCATGAGAATCTTGTCCCTCCCTTCCCTAATGTTCCTACCATTTGGGAAGATCTATTTGGTAAGCATGAAAATCATATTTTTCCTTCTCTGGATGCCTCCCCTCCTTGTGATGAAGTTGCTTTAAAAATTTAACCATCGATGAACATATTATAAGCTCTCCTACTAGGGTAGATAATATGGAACAAGAGAATGAGACCATAGAGAAAAATGAGAATCAAATAGAGTCTTCCCCTAATATCCCCATTATTGATAAACAAGATAATCAAACCATTGATCATTCCCATACTTGTGATGAAGTCATTTTAGAAGAACCAATCCTTGAATGTCAAGAACATGTGGTTTGTAGTTCTCCTAAAAACTCTCCTACTAGGGAGGATATCATGGTGCAAGGAAATGATAACATTGACAATAATGATATAGTGTCCTTAGAAGAAGATGACGAGGCAACAATAGACTCACATTTGATAAGGGATGTTAATATTATTCAACCTCAGCTCATCCTTTATCCACTATTGCACAAACCTCAAATAAAAAAAACCTGAACTTATCCTCCACCCACCTAAGAATAATGTGTCATAGCAGTCAAGTCATAATACCATTGCTCATATAGATAACACTAGAAACAACCCACAACCACAACAACCAACCTCGACAACCTTACCTTTTCCTAATCCCATATTTCCTAGTGATCCTCATTTTCCTTCGCATAATGGGAAAGAGTATGATCTTTTTGAACAACTTAAAAATACTCTTGTAAAGATATCTCTATGGGACCTAATTCAGAGTTCACCTAATTATCACACTATGCTTCAAAATTCCTTGCAACAAGTTCCTATCCCTTATAATGCACAACTAAATGACATAGCAGCCATGATTCAAGGAATGCATGTTGACATTGTTTTCCACCAAAGTGAACTCCCCCCTGTGGAAGTGAAAAAACAAAATGATGCTTTCATGCTCATAGCTCAATACAATAGAATAGGGATAAAGTGAACCCTTGTTAACAATGGCTCAACCCTTAATGTGTGTAGTGTAATCTTGGATAGGATTCATGTGGATATATAAAAAATTCATCCAAACTCTTTATCTATTAAGGGATTTGAAAATGTAGGAAAAAACCGCTTGGTGTGATCACTTTACCTATTATAGTTGGGAAGGCCACATTGAAAACACCAATTCATGTTATGCCACATGATATCTCATATAATATTCTCTTAGGAAGACCATGGATTCATGCAATGAATGGGGTGCCTTCTAATCTTCATTATAAAATGAAGTATATTTACAACAACAAAGTGTACACACTCGAAGGTGACTCTGACCCAATTTTTTTAAAAAAAATTGAGAAAAACAAGGAAAATCCTTTAGCAACATTGACACTAACTACACAAGTAAAATCCATACAAAAAGAAGACAAAGAAAAACACATTGAGGAAGTCACAAAGCTATTAGAAGATGATTGGGGTTCCTTAGATTTCACACCAACATTCATGGGAGAATACAAGATCATAAAAAAAGATTCAAATAAGAGACATGAAAAAGAAGTAATGTCAAAAAAAAACTCGGAAGACCCTTCGAAGGCATCCACCTCAACCACTTTAGAAGAAAAAGAAAGTTACATAACAAACTTCGACAAATTTAATCACGAACAACCACTAAATCCAAAAGAGATGAAGAAGCTTTATGGAAAAGGTTATGAGCTTATGAGACAACTTGGGTATAGTGGAAAAGGATGTGGTGCTAAAGAACAAGGTATTTGTGTCCCTATCGAGCCTAACATGCAGAAACAACTCATGATCTTGGTTATTGTCCTTTGATAGAAATAAACAAGCTTTCACTTAACATCGACACTCTCTCAAAAGATTCTTCTAAGCTGACTTTAACAAAAATGCATCCTAAATTGATAGAAACAAAACAAACAAAGACATATTCACTTATTGTCAATGTCATCTCACAAAACACTAATGATTTGAGTTCATTAGATTTTACACCCTCTTGTAAAGGAGAGAACAAAATCTCACAATCTAAGTAGTCTTGCGTAGGTATGACATTCGGTCCTAAGCAAGAGATATATTTTTTGTGCCATAATAAAGGAACATCTTCTACCATTGATCAAGAGGGTATCTTGTTGAGACTCCTCCAAGATCACTTCATATCCCTTCCTCCAAGAATATGAAAGAAATTTTATTAGAAGACTTCATTCTATGCATATCATAGATTTCATGGTCATGCCACTAATGAATGTAAGGATTTAAGTAATCAAAATCCAACAACTTAAGGAGTTTGGTACTCTTCCTTATGTAGGGGAACCACATTCCTCTAATTGATACTAATTTTCACTCTAGCATGTTTCTCATCAATCATTTCGGCTCATCCTTGTCCTACACTAAGTGGGGGAAAGGGGTTAGTAGCCTTGTTCTTGTATGTCACTTGTCATTGTCTCTTTTGGCTAGTTGACCATCTTTCATGTACATCTAAGAGAAATCTTAGGATGTGGATGACATGCCTTAAGTTGGCTCACATGTGACATACTATCTTTTTCATGATGTAGCTTATTGGAAACATATGATTTGGCAAAGGGATTTTTGAGTAAGCTCTCATGTCTTCTTCTACTTTAAATCAATTTCTCATAGTAATGATTTTAGCAATCACTTTAAAGTGGGGGAATACATCAACACTCATAATGTTTCATTGTGTGATTTCTTTCTTCTTGCAATGCACCCTTTTCTTGGTTGTCATTGGGCTTGATTTCCTCCAAGAGCGTGATATTTCTTTAAATTGTCCTCTCTTGGAAACATTAAGTATGATGTTCCCTAAGATGAGACCTTGTATTTTTTCTTTCTTGGAGATGTTAAGCACAATATTCCCTAAGATAATACCTCACATGAACTAAGAAAAGTCCCTTTGAACATTCCTTTCACTATTTTACATTTACAATATCTTTGAGTTTCAATCATACAAAGTTTTACTTGCCTCATAGAGCTTGAAGATCATTTTTGCTTGCCACCTTATCAAAGTTATCAGGTGGTATAAATTTGGTATGGTTGAGTGGGAAGCCCATTTTGAGGCATGAATTTCCCCATAACCACCTACGTGTGTGTGAGTGCATACAAACCATGAGTGTATTTTTCTCACCTTTTAGGCCTTCTCACCTGACAGACAACCATGAGATCTGTCGCCTCAAAGTGAGTATGTATTTTTTGGGAAAATAGCCTAGATCTGATCTACATCATGTTGGAAAAAATTTCAAAGCTTGATAGGATTCTTTCTTTTTATTTTCCTTTTCTCTCTTTCCTCTTTGGAACTGTATGCTTGTGCCTTTTTTTGTTTTTGATATCATTTTCATGTGTTTTCCCTTGTGCTTATGTTTGGTTTGTCATGAGATCTTGATCCTAGGGGCTTGATCACCCCTCTTGATTGTTGTTGTCCCATCTTGCTAGCATTGGTTCATGGGAACCCCTCTTGATGTGTGTTGATCTACTTTAGTGTGAGTTTGAAGTAGGTTCATCCTCTCACTAAAGTGGGGGCTAAATGTGAACACCAAAAAAGTAACCCTTCTACTTTTTTGTCTCATTTGGGCCCTCCTTGTGATTGTGGATTAATTGTGCCTTTAATGTTGTAATGTGGATAACACATTCACATTAGGTCTTGGGCCCTTGTGAACTAAAAAGAGCTCAAATGGTACCTTACTTAAGTGTTGTAACATACTTTCACGCTTTTCTAGGGTTTTGTTAATGTATTTCACCTAAATAACCTATTTTTATCATTTAGCAAGCCTTATTTCAAAGTGTTGTAAAGTGTTGTCACAAAATTTCACACTTTTCTAGGATTTTCATTAATAATTGGGCTTTCTTATGCTTTAGTTGGCCCCATTTTGCATCTATAGGCCTTACTTATTAGCATTTTTTAGAATAAACCCATTAGACATTATTTAAAACATTTAAATCCTGAAAACCACCTAAAATTTCTAAGGTGGAACCCATTCACTATTTTGGGTGAATGAGTCCCCTTAGCTAGGACCCATTCACCCATAGTGGCGAATGAGTCCCCTTTGGCTGAAAATTCAAAGTTAATTCAAATTTCTAGTGGGTTTTTATTTTCTAAGATCTAAGGTCAGCCTGTGATGATGTATTTTTAGGAATTATTACATAATCAAGTATAAACATAAGGTTTTTCTACTCATTTAACCCCCAATCAATCTAACAATCAATCAAGTGACCTAACATTCAAGCATTTTGTTTATAAGAGTATTCAAGCACTTTGGAGCAATCAAATACATGTTTGCAACATTCTACTTCAAGAGTTTGGTGATTTGTAGCATTGTCTTTGTTCATTCATAATTCTCTTTCCATATTTCATTTTCATTTCAAGGGTTTAATTACCAACAATGGGTTTGACCAGGTCAAACCCCTATTCACTAACTGTACCACAATTTTTCCCTATCTTTGTATGTGATTTGGAGGTTTAGGTTGTAGATTTATCAAAGAGAAAGATTGGAAAAGTTACCATCAAGTTGTCAAAGCTATTCAAAGTTGTCAAAGTATTAAGAAAGGCTTGGAGATGATTGAGGAATAAGTTATAAACTTGTTGGAGTCATCTCCCTATTCACAAGGTCAAAATCTTCACAAAAAGTCACATATAGCCCAAAAAATCAGTGTTTCAGATCCGGACACTTGGAGGTACTGAGAGGTATAGATTCCATTTCTGAGTTTCTAGAAAAGTTAAAGTGGACTCATTCACAAAGAGTGGTGAATGTGTCCCACTGTACCTATTTTTTTAGAGATTTTTGTGGATTTGGATACCCATTTGGCTAAAATAGGCTCTAGTGCAGCTTTCCAAAATTGGGACCAATTCACCTAGAATGGCGAATGAGTCCCACTAGACTTAAAAATCAACATTTTCAAAATTTTAGAGCTATTTCTAGTCTCTTCAAGGTTTCCAGGTGCACACCATTCACATCTTTAGTTTTGTGTTCTACTTTATTTACATTTCTAGGGCTTTTCTTAGGTCATTTAACATTTGTTTGCATTGTGTTTTCAAACATTTTATGTTTTCCAAGTTTACACTTGGTGGTGAACCCCTTTTTGTCTCAATCTTCTCCAAGGATACCTTATTGTCAGATCTCTCACATCCTTCATTAGGTTGAGATCTCTGAAGTGTCCTTGAATGTGAATATTGTGAAATCAGATCCCTCTCCTTGTATCCATTTTTGTGGAAAAGGAAGTGAAGCTTCCATTTCTGGTGTCCACAGAACTGACCTCCGGTAGGTTTGGTGTTGTAGATCTCTTGGAGAGCTTTCCAATGATATGTTACAATAGAAAATACAACACTCAGATCAAAAGTTATGGCCCCATGAAGTTGGCCTATTAAAAAGTGAACTTCATTAATTTTTTTTCCTAGGAAAGAAATCAATCGACGTGACTATTGACACCAAAATAAAAAGGCATAAGTGGGGGTTGCAGAAGGTGACTCCATTAGTGCAAATTTTGGCTCCAAATAATAGATTTTGTTTTCAAAGTTGATTTTGTTGTAATGAATCAAGTCCATGAGGCTGTAGCATGTAAGTTTTGAATCTGTAATTTCATTTTTTGAAAATAATTGAAAGTGAGTTATTTTTCTCTTTCATCTTCTATGTTAGTATCTATTGTTGTGATTTTGTGTGGGTTTTGGGTGGTGTGGACCTCATCAAAAATTCAACTATTATCACCATTACCTCTTGCATGTTTGCGTAAAATTCATTTACCTTCATATTTGAGTTGGTGTTTTAGTTGTTTCTTTGACATATTATGCTATTCTAAAATAGGAAGGAACAAACTTGAAATTTGGTGCATCACCTTCTTTCACATTTCATGTCTCCTACCCTTTTCCTTTGTGATCTATTAGAGTAGGTTAGCATTAGGACTTTCATGTGCTAGGCCAACACATTTGCACTTAGTTTGGAAAAGGAATTCGACCTTCTCTAGAGACTTGACCTCACCTTGCAAGGTCCCACACCTTGAGGTCATTTCCATTGTGTCATTAGAACATTGAACTCTTGTATAGTAAGGTGCAGTTTTATGTGAACAATTTCTAGCATGCCTTGTGGGACAAGAAGAAATTTCATTTTACTCAGATTGAGAAAGTGGTACTTCTCTTAAAATTTTAGCCTTGAAGAGGCCCTAAAAGAGTACCTAGTGACTTTTAAATCTAGGAAGAACTCTACATATGAATTGGTTACTCTATTGTTACTCAGAACTCCTGGTTCAGGATCAGAACTGCAAGGTCATGCCAAGAATTCATATAAGAGAATCTTCTAGAGGTAATTTTTTAGTATATCCAACTCTCATTTTCTACTTCTAGAAGAAGAAATAGGCAACCTTTGTCACCTATAAGAAGGAATAGAAGTTCAATTCCTTCTCATAGAACTCAATCTACACCATCTGTGGGTAGATTATTTCAGACTAGAACACCTACCACCCATAAAAATAGGACATTATTCCACATGGCTTTATGAAAAAATCAGCCCTTTGTATCGTTTACTAGTGGAAACCCCTTAATTTTGGTCCAAAAGAATGATATACTAGTGAATTTATTGAAAAGTATTGCTCATTTTACTAGTGAAACATCTACAACTCTAGAAGAAAAAATCATAGATGTGGAAAACATATGCTCATGCATGATGTTATAGAAGAAAATGTGGCTATTAGATTACTTTCCACTTCTCTTAAAGGAAAAGCATAGTTATAGTGATATAGAGGTCTCCTAGATATCACCATTCATAATTGGGATGAGTTAGGTGAGAGTCTATGCAAATATTTTGAAGATAAGAGTGGCCAATTATCCTTGGTTGAATAGCTAACCACTATTAAGAGAGAACCTCATGAATTCATGAGTGATTTTAACTACATATTTCAAAAGACTTGGGATAGAATCCCTGCTCTAGTGAAACCTTACCCTAATTATGCTTTCTTATATTTCTTAAGAGATCTTAATAGTGACATAGTTGTTATGGTTTAGTCAATGGGAGGTCATAATTTTCCTTGTGCATATGATGTTTCCATAAGGGAAAACAAAATTAATATAGGCTAGGAAAATAGCTCCCAGGCCATCAATTCCTTTATTTCTAGAGCTTCCCTCACAACCAATAGTGGCTCCAATCCTGATGGATCCTACTCCAATGGCTTCCACAAGCCAACCTTCTACTTGTACTGCACCTCCAAAATATTTGAATACCTTTCTTTGAAGTATGAATAATGAATTAGTATCATTGAGGATGCAACAAGCTCAAAATAATAGGCCTTATCAGCCTCAAAATCAGGGTTATCAGCAAAATAGACCACCTTATCAAGGACAATCAATGGAATCACACCAAGCCTATGAACAATATGCACACAACTACTCCCAACACTACTAATTCTTTGGTCCCAATACAAAATAATCTAGCTTAGGAACAAGAGTGGTGTTACCCTTGTGAGAAAACTCACAATCAAAATGCTTATCAAAATGAAAAGTTTGTACAAACCCCAATAGCTAATAATGAAACCTACTTTAGGGTAGTAGAGTGGCATAGGACAAATAACTGTTATTAATCAAAATAAAAAAGAGGACTGCTCATTTTTCATTTGGGTTTGAGAGGATTTCTGTGGTGTAAATCAAGTAGACGTTGGTACAATAGCCCAAAATACAATGTGAAATAAAAGAGCAATGGAGGGTGGTACATCTTCCATGGTTGGGAAAGCATTAGTCTCTCAATGACCTCAACAAAGTATAAATATTGGACCAAGAGGTAGGACGATGGATGTTCCACAATCAAATCAGTCAGTTAATAGGCCTAAACAAGTGGTAGAGCAACCTAAGATTTCCAAAGCTACAAGAATTGACCCTGTTGTTCTAAAGGTTCCTTGTCAAGCTAGTCAATGCCCTTTCAACATAGTGGAGAAAATGAAGAAAGCCAATATGAATGTTACTATGTGGGAGGCTTTATGTGTTCCATCACAAAGGGATTTGTTGCATCAAGATTTGAAAGAGTATAAACAATTAGGTGGTGTATATGAAAAGGAAAAAACTACTTCATCAAGCAGCTTGATGCAACCTAAAGAGGAAGGGAATTCTAGCATAATCAGTAAGCTACCTCCCTTCTATCTTTCTTTAATTATTGGGAATCATATTGTACATAATTGTATGATAGATTTTGGGGCAATTAGTTATGTTGTGCCTAAGGGAATTGTTGACATGCTTGATATCAAGTATGAATTGATGGATAGAAAAGTTTTACAATTAGATGGTACTACTGTCAATACAAAAGGACTAATTAAAACCAAAAATTATCCTTGCATGTGTGTCCTGGATATGATGTGTTGCAAGATATTTCAGTCATAGACCACCCTGCTCATTTCACAATATGCTTATCTAGAGATTTCATTGCTAAGATAGTTGGGTACTTATATGTTGATTGGTCTCACATGATATTTAGAAATAGAAATGGCACTAAGGTAACTGTTGATGCCAAAAATTGACGAGATAACAGTGCCTTTATGGGAAACTCAGTTCAAGGGAGACCCCTTTGCGCCAAACTGAGTGACCTCCAGATTTTAAAGAAGCCGACTTCTTCTATATAATGGGTTTTGGAAAGGGAAAAGGAAGCAGATATAATGAAACAAATATTAATCTAAGGCGATGCGCCAAAGCTTACTGGTAGGCATGATAAATCATAGACTTAAGGGCCTGAATGTTATAGTTATGTTCCAAAACATCCGAAACTTAAAGTTATAGCATAAACAATTCATTTAATTGACATAAAACAGTATCGCATACATTCTTACTGCTAAGAAGAGTCGTTAAGACATGATTTAGACCAGCAAGTTTGCATTCAATATATAGAAGTCTCCTCAAATGAAATGCTTAAGACAATAAAAAGCATAGTTCACAGTTTAATCAAGACATGAAAAACAGAAAGGCCGAACAATAGGCACAGTCTAAAAGTTTCTTGCGAATAAACATGCAAAAGAGGCTTGGTGTCTCTTGCTAAAACCAGTATTCTTTCTAAAAATCTTGGACCTTTTTCCCCTCAACAGAGAGAGTATATATAGCCGGAGAGCAAAATCCCACCGCTTGAAGAGCTGTAACAGAAAGATTCCACAATCTCCCGTAATGATGCCCAAATAAGAATATTCCCAATGCCGTTATGAGAGTAGCCAGTCAGAGCACAACATCCAGTTGATCAGTTACAGGCGTGCCCCTTGTGATGATGGCAGTGGTCCCAACAAGGCTTCGAAGCGACAAGTGCCGCCCACGGCTTTAGAGAACCATGACGAGCAACACCCAATAACACTATCCCGCTCGGCCATCCCATAACTTGCTTTGATAATCAATGTAAGGCACGTGGCAACAAATCGTGGCCCGAATGAAAACTCCTCCTCCACCGACCGAGAGCTTGCAAAGAAAAGACACGCGTTCAGGGGACTGAGGTCACTTTGAAAATGGGGAAAGGCCGTATAAACCGGGTGGCAAAAGACGCGTGGCCGCGTTTCGCAACCCGTGGTGCTCTCATCCCTGCTGTTGTTTTAAAAGCTACGAACCGCTGACACGTGGGTGAAGGTAGGTCCCGCTAGGAAATGAAGAAGGCCAATAAAAATATTTCATAGCCCGCTGCAGCATAGTCTATTCTTCCTAGGAAAGTTTGCGATACACCGCCACGTACAAAGATATGGGCCCCTCGATGAACCTTAGGAGTATCAGACCTTTATGGAAGGCTTAGCAACCCGAAGAAAACACAAAGCAACAGAAAAATGAGAAACCCCGCAGGCGAGACATGTGGACGCCCAGTGCAGCATTTCAGGAGCCGAACGGGGAGCCGCTTGCTGAAGTTGCGAAGCGAGGAATGCACAAAGGGAAAGATCAAAACTTGCTGGGAAGCCGAAGAAACGTGGAGACGCACAGGCCAGCGCACAAACATGTGCAAAAAAAGGACCCGAAGGGAGCTGCTTGAAACATTATTTCAACAGCTTTTGGCGACTAATAGGGGTGTTTCAGATAAGGAACGGAGAACCCAAAAACTCTCTAGTTCTACAGACTAGAGCCTTCATCTATAGGGCGAATGGAATTAGAGCTTGGAAAGTACAGCCTGCAAAGGCACCCATTCATTTTCGGATGGCTTTGCCATGTTGCACAAATTCTCTTTTGCCCCGTGGAGATCAATAGCTTCCTTATGAGGCAGCACCTCTGGCAGGCCAGCGCCTGCTTAGATATGGAAAAGCAGCTGAGAGAGTGGATGAATGATTGCCTCGATATCTGCTACTGTTGGGGGGCTGCTGAATTCCTTGAATGCCTCCAGATCATTCTCTTTCTATTCAATAACCTCCGTAATCTGTGCAGCTGTGGCAATAGTGCCATCTTCAAGGAATGGAGAAGGCAATCTCAACCTGCCCAACTCAGATAAACTTCCTCGAATGCCATCCAGTGCTTTGTTTAGAAAAGCTGCCACTGCCTTAGTACGCTGGAAAGTGAAGTGGCAATGAATGAATTTATTTGCCATTTGAGCTGCGGTGTCCCGATCTTTGATACCCGCCCCGGCAAGGATCTCGTCTGAGACTTAGTATAGCTTATTTAGCAAGTCCCTTGCCTCGGGAACTTTTTCCAGGATGAAGCGCGGGAACTGTTCCATTGTATCATGGGCTTCTTGATTGAGTTTTAATGCCTTGTCGATGAACCGGAGGGTAGGCTGCAGATTTAGGCAGAAGGCTTTGATTTTCTCCCAGTGAGAAATGTACAATTGCCTGACCAGTGGGATGATATCAGGTTGGGCAGGGGCTGGTAGTAGAGAGGCCTTAAGTGAAGAAATCTCCGCATCTCTTGAAATGAGGGCCTCGGTGAATTCTTCCTTCTTCTTTTTCTCGGATGCCAACTGCTCTGCATAGCTATGCATTTCTTTGTTCCAAGTTTGTTCAGCTCTGGAGTGGTTAGCCGATTGCTCTTCTAATGAAGCTTGTCTCTTAGAGCTCCTCTTCTAGCTTGGTCTTTGTCTCTCGGAACTCCTCTTCCAGTTTGGTCTTCAAACCTTTGAATTCAGCCTCTTTTTCCTATACCTTTTGCTGATACTGCTCTTGTAGGCGTTCCATCTCCTCACCTTTCTCTGCTAGCTTCTGACTGTACTCAAGGCGGAAATGTTCAAGCTCCCCTTCTATCGATTGTAGGCTCTGTCGCGCTGCTTGGTTTTGATTCTGTAATTCTTTTAATACGGCTGGGTCGGCTACTTGGGTCTTTGCAATTTCGCCTTGAAGCCTGTTTCTCTCATTTTCTGCTGTTAGCGCCCTTTTTGTCATTCAGGCGATATCTGCCTCTAAAGATTTTTCCTTTGCCTCTAAAAATCTCACCCTGTCCTTGGCTACCTTGAGCTATTCATCCTTCTTCTTTAACTGGCGACTAGTCTTTAGGAAGTCGGAAGTGACCACCCGTTGTGTCTCCTCCATGATTTCGAATTTATCTTGTGGCCGGGCTACCTTCATGTCCAGTTTGACAGCATAAATTTCATAGTCCTCTGGTTGCATCTCTCCCTGGGGCTTGTTTATCCTTGGGTACATAGTTGCAAACTTTAATTCTTGGCGGGCCTCGTCATACGAAGCCTGTACTCTCAGCTCGGTGGGGGCATTGTCATCCTTTGCCCTTTGTCGCCTCATTCTATTTGTGTGCGCTTCCTTCCCACAATCTATCTATGCAATGAACTCAGCTGGTGATGAAACCAGCCCACCTGCGAAAGGAACACCGGAAGGTAAGGCGTAGGGATAGGTAACTTTCATAGGCGTGCGCATTTGTTTCTTCTGGAGGGTGACGGTTTGCGGAGAGAAGTGCGGCACGTTCCATAGCTTAGCTTGGGGGTAATCAGAAGGGTTAGACATTTGCAATGGTTGAACCAGAGATTCAGTCGTAAGGCCTGTTGGCCAAGAAAAAAGAGTCGCTGCCTGGGGCTCAGTTTGCTGTAGTGGGAAAGGATCTGTA
The DNA here is from genome assembly GCA_007258455.2 of Sequoia sempervirens. Taxonomy (NCBI): domain Eukaryota; kingdom Viridiplantae; phylum Streptophyta; class Pinopsida; order Cupressales; family Cupressaceae; genus Sequoia; species Sequoia sempervirens. The sequence goes on from VDFB02000003.1 coordinate 205,647,461, forward strand.
AGCATCTTGAAAAAAGAGTGGGGGCCAATGGGAGGAATATTTTTGGAAAGTAATGTGAGGAAAGTCTGGGCGATAGCAGTAGGCGTTAGCATGCTCAGAGGGGTAATTATAAATGGTTGGGCTTGCAAATACTAGGCAAATCCAATGGAATAAGCTGGGCCAGAAACAGAGGGTGGAGGACTCGGACGAATGGCAGGAGTTGCTAATTGAGCAGGGACGGATGTGAAAGAATCAGATGTAAGAGAGGAAGGAGCGAAATGTACCTGCTGACTGGTCGGCGGTGGCATCATAATCGTTCGAGACTCGCCTGCAACCTCTGGCATTTGACTAGAAGCGGGTGTTTCCCCTTCGGCCAGTTCATGTGAAGTTGTCCCGATAACACTTTCCGTGCGTTGCCTTTTCGCGGGGGGACACTCACTAACCTCGGCAGTCGGATCCTTCTGCTGGGGCACTAGCCTGACCGGTTTAGTGGCCCATGTGTGTGTAAGTGAGCCCCTTGATATGTTAAAGCGCACATTAGTGCCCACGTAAGCGGCATGCCCAGGGGCATCACCTTCCTACGCTGATATCGCCATCTCTTCCTCCTGCTCATCAGAGCCTTCTGCTTTGCTCATGTTAGCACTGGAGATCAGGCTGGGATGGCCTTCATCCCAGTATCTTTCAAATTCCTAGTCATCCTTCAATTGATTATAAGGAGATTTCAACTGCCCTGTTTCCTGGCGGTATCTCCAGAAAGCTTTTATTTTTTCATCGCTCCATTCCTCGTCCACTTTCAACTTATTATGCATGCTGCGCTCTATCAGAAGGTTGTTCCGGGCCATGGCCACTGGAAAGTAGAACTTGTGCCATGGGCCCCTGGTATCCGGCATAGGGATTTGTGCCAATTCAATCAGATCTTCATCTTTATCAGTCTGGTTATTACGCTGCTTCTCCTAGTATGGTCAGGGAACATGTGTAACTTTCATATGCGGCTCAGGTAGGTCATTGAAAGGGTTGTAATCCCATTTATCATTTACTAGTACTAACCCCAGGTGTGCCAGCTTGTCCCCTAGTAGCTCATACGATCATTTTTTGACAAGCATTATTGACTTGAAACTCTTCGGGCAAGTGAAAAATCCCTTCCTCTTGACACTTTTGTTGCTACAGAACATGAAATCAATGATGCACACCTGCCGGTAAACCTCCAACGCTAGCACTCTATCGGTGATGCAAGCCGGGAGCAGGAAAGGCCTGCCAATAAAGCCCCTCATTCGAAGGATTGTAAAATCCTTGCCCAAGAACTAGTCACAAGTGGGAGTGTAGCCTTGCAGAAATCCAGTCTGCTCAGTGTTAAGCCGAACGATATCACCCTCTCCAATCAAATCATTCAGGACTGGGGCTATGAAATAGTCCGCGAAGACATAGTAGTCATATGTTGCGGAAAGGTAGGGTGACCATGTAGATACCGGCTTTCTTTTGTTATGCTCGTCAAAAATTGATAGTGGGATAAATCGGGCGAAGAAATCTAAATTCTGATGCAGGAACATCTGGACCAGGTAGGAAAGAAATCTAAATTTCTTCTCCGCCTGATAATTATCTATTTGCTGTATCATTTCTTCGACCATGAACTCAGTAAAATCATACCAGAAAAGTTCATGCTGCCTGCGAAACTGTATTGCAGGGCCCAGCTGAAAAGCCTCGATCTTCTCATCGGAATCACGGCCGTAAACAAATGCCAGAATGGATATGGGGTCTTAGAGGTCATCGCAGAATGAACCGCACAATAATAGGATGCTCGGTGCCTTAGCGGACGTAACACCCTTCTTATTGGTCTCTTCTAATAGGAAATCAGAGCTGGTTTTCATCCTTTTCCATATCTTTTCCCCTTTGTTTGGGCGGAAACATTCGATTTTCTCCTTTCTTGTCCTAGGGTCAGGAATGCATAACATATGCCAGATGGCTTCCAGGCTGATATGAACCCTTAAATTGCGACCCTCAATGCAGTGGGTCTTTGGATTATAGCGTTGAACAACTGCGTCGACCACCTCCGGGCAATAGTGCACCAATGGGACCATGTATTGTGGAAGACCGCTAAACCAGACTCTACTCACCGTGGCTTGGTCCGCCCCTGGTGCTGATAACCTTGCGCAAGCCGCCTCTCTAAGAGACTTAGGGTTCTTGGCAAGCTTTGGGTCGTAGATATTAGCCCACTTTTCTCTAACCTTTTTCGGGTTATTCCACTCTTTGGGCCTCTCCAGCTCCTCTGTGTTGGCTCTTTTCACCTTCTTGGGTATACCAGGAGTGGCATACGCTACATCTTCGTATACGTAAACCTCGGCCGCAGAACGAATAGCCGAATATAGTTCCTGGCTAATCCCTTCATGCGTTGGCTGAGCTGAAGATTCCGCCATTTTTTCTTTGCGGCAGAACTTGTAAGCTCCCTGGCCTTTGAATACGCTTGCACTGGAAATACAGACAGAAAACACTTCGCACACTCCTTAGCTTTTGGAAAAAGACTTAGGAACAATAAGCATTTTCATGCAATAATAGCAACTTTCCTCAAGGTGGTAGGTGAGCGCGAGCCCTTTGCATTTAATTCGGCATGTACCGTTAACTCCACAACTCGTGCAAGATGAGTTGATTGATTTTTCGAGGCGGCCGAATTTCATCATTACTTTCACAAGATCGTGTGATACGCCCTGATTTCCTTGGAAATTGAGCTTGCAACTGGTCTTCTCACCTTGGGTTAGCATGTACCGATAATTAATATCCCTGGCCAGAATGATTACGCCAAGCAAACGATCACTGCCTGAAACAGATACGAATATCGCATCGGGCTCTGGGATGTGCTTGAGATTTGACACCATAGCATACGGCCATACGTCCCTTCATCAACAAGTGCCACCATTTTTTAAAGCTTAATTAATTAACTTGATTTAATTAAGCATGCCTTGAGCTATGCTACCATGCATGTACCAGCCCAAAACATGAACAAACACAGACTCGGCCCTCGAGATCGCGGCCAATATATGTCACGTTGCTTACAGGCGGATTGGCATTCATCTTGTCAATTTTCTATAAATAGGCCAGTAGATAGCGAACATACGCACTATGCGTCCAAGAAGTGATAGGCAAGTAGAATACTGCTAAGCAAGTCTTTTCATAGGTTAGGTGGTGAGTAGATTTCGGCATTACTCAGTAGATTTAGGAATAGTGTTAGGAGAGATGGATACTCCTATTCGCCTAACCTCCTTCAAATCACAGACAGCATTTGTAGGTGAGATCTCTACTAGGAGGCTCAAGAGAATGACGAAGAACAAGCACTCGCTGGTTCTAGTAGCCATCAAGTGGGTTCTTGGCAAGGACTGTGTTGAATATGAAGATAAGCATCAGGTGAACACTGACGTGTGCTCGCACTTTGTAGTGTCCATGCTGAACATTTGTGTCCCTCGGCTGCTTGTATTGAAGCTAGTCAAAGAAATCTTCCCGAAGAAGTACCTGAATGGGCTCGGTGAGGTTGTTACCCATGTTGCGTACGGGATAGGCCTGCCAACAGCCGGTGACCTACGTCGCTTCATCGAAGAAGAAGCTGTTGTCGTTTGGCAGCCATTCCTGAGCAGATTTCGCCTGCAGACTCGTGGTGTGCACCAGCAAAGGGTTACCCAAGTTCTTCACTTCCTGTTCAGGAGCTACAACGTGATACCCTTCTACGATGTAGAATGGTATACTGATTTCAGGAACCTGGTGTATCCACCACTGATGACAGCCGTGTTTAATGATGCTGCTAGTGCCGCCGAGGAACCTGTTGATGAGGAAGAAGCGGATGCTGTCTTAAATGCGTCGGTTGTTTCCAGCCACTCCTGCGGATAGATGATCCCCTTGCCTTAGTGTCTGTTGATATAACCCTCCTGCTCCATATAAGCCTGATAAAAGGCCACCATATATATATATGCTCTAATACTTGTACATTTTGAAAATCGACATCCATGCCATTTTGTAACTCAGGAACATGTATATAAATATATATGTCTCTTTTTTTGTTGTGAAATCTATGCTCCTATTTGCTTCTGTGTGCAATTTTTCTGGGTTTGCCAATCTTGTATGTTTTGTCTCTGTTTACGAGCATACTTTTGCGTTTTAAGAAACTCTGGTGTTTTTGGGAAGTCTATTGATTTTAGCAAAAGGATAGGCCAAAAACAAGAAAGGAAAAAAGAAAAAGCGTTACTTACAACTGTACAGGGTAGGGTTTGACGCTTAATGGAACAATTTAAGGTGAATCCCATTAACCAGGATTCCTAGAGGCTCTTTTTCCATATTTTCCAGCTCGAAGGCATTGTGTTGCATGCACCGAATGATTTTGAAGGGTCATTCCCATAGGCTATCGAACTTACCATGCTGACCTGGCTTCGTAGCCCTGCTGTCGTATTTTAGCACTAAATCTTCACTTTTTAGGCCTTGGTCGGAAGCCTTTTTGTCAAACCACCGTTTGACCACCTGTTGACGACCTGTCATGGCTTTTAGGGAATTCTCCCTTTTTTCCTGTACTTCTAATAGTTCGGCAAGCCAAACCTCCATGGCATCATTTTGTTCTATCTCGAGAGATTTCAACAACTATATCGCCGGAATCTCCATAGAGATAGGTAGCAGCGCTTCTTTCCCATATACTAGCTCATAGGGCGAAGTCTTAAGGACTTGTTTAGGAGTTATGTGGTTGGCCCAGAGTGCTTTTCAGAGATTTTTATGCCATTCCCTCTGATGTTTTGAGCCAACCTTTTTGAGGAGTCGGACTAAACTTTTGTTTGTCGACTCAGCTAGGCCATTTCCCTGTGGATAGTAGTTTGACGACATTTTAAGGAATATGTCATTTTTCAATGCAAAGTGACATACCTTTGTGTCTACAAATGCTCTAGCATTGTCCGAAATGATCATCTTCGGAGGGCCAAACCTTGTCACCAGAGCCTCGAGGAAGTCTACAATCTCAGCCTCCATCGCCTCCTTAAAGGGAACAGCCTCCACCCACCTTGTGAAGTAGTCTGTAGCTGTTAAAATCCATTTATGTTCGGAGCTAGAAACCGGGTTGATCATCCTGATAAAGTCCAGGCCCCATTGCGCAAATGGTTCATCCACCATGATAGGTTTGAGGGGCATCGCTGAATTCTTCCTTCTGTCAGAGAATAACTGACATTTTTTGCAAGTCTTTACCAGAGAGTAGGAATCATTGAAAAGTGTAGGCCAGTAATATCCAGCCCGTAGGACCTTGATGGCAGTAGTTTTAGCGGAGAAATGTCCACCTTCGTCACTATTGTGAAATGCATCGAGGATCCTCTGCGCCTCCCCTGAAGTAATGCACCATAGGAGCACACCATTAAAATTCCTTTTGAAAAGAACTCCTTCTATCAGCGTGTATCCACAATTCTGGAGCCGGTAATACCTTCTTTTCTGGGATGAGAGGCCTGGCGGGTACTTTCCAGTTTGCATGAAGTTCGTTCTATCTTCCAGCCAATCATCCTCCGATCCCGATCCATTTATCAGGACAAGCTCTGGCTATTCCTCTTTAGCAGGCATCTCCTCGTCTTGTGTCATATACTCACATAGACCTCTGCCTTTAATAGTCCTGGTAGGCTTGACCTCGATGTCATATTCTAGGATCTTGGTGATCCAATTAGCCCTTTTTTTTGTGATTTCTCCCTCCATGATGTATTCCCGCACACTAGAATGTGCGACATATACCAGGACTTTGCTACAGGAAATTAGATGGTGGAACTTTTTAAGTCCCTTTACTATTGCGAAAGCCTGTCTTTCAATGAAGTTATAATTCACCTCATATTCCTTTAAGGTTCGGGAATAGAACGCAACTGGATGCTCTCCCTTTCCTTCTCTATCCTTTTGAGTCAGAACAGTAGTGATACTGGACTTGCTACTGAAGGTGTACATTATAAAATCTTTATATTGATCTGGATTAATTAACACCGGGGTTGAGGAGATCGCTTCCTTGACCTTTTCAAATGCCTCCCGAGCCTCCGTTGTCCACTTGAAAATTTGATCCTTTTTCAGCATTAGGGTGATCGGCCTAATTATTCCCGCAAAATCGAAAATAAATTTACTGACGAAATTTACTTTGCCTAGAAAAGACTGGACACCTTTCTTATTTATCGGGAGAGGAAGCTCCTTTATAGCCCTTACTCGTTCTGGGTCAATTGAAATACCTTCCTTTGACACAACATGTCCTAACAGCTTACCCTGAGGTACTCCGAACACACATTTCCTTGGATTTAAGGAAATCCCGAACTCTTGGCACTTTTGAAAAACCAACTCCAAATGATCGAAATGATCATCTTTAGATTTGGAGAACACAGTAAGATCATCCAAATAGATTAGGATAATCTTATTGATCAGTTCGCTAACGTCCATAGCTCTCGAAAGTTGCCCCTGCATTAGATAAACCAAAAGGCATTTTAGCATATGCAAATGTCCCCCACTTGGTGGTGAACGTAGTTCTGTGCTGATCTTCCTCTTTTACTCGAATCTGGTTATAGCCAGAGAAGCCATCCAGTAGAGAGAACATTTCCGATCCCGCGATAATTTGGAGGATCGACTCCATAGAAGGCAATGGATAGTGGTCCTTCAGAGATGCTCTATTTAGGTCTCAGAAATCCACGCATAAGTGGATATCACCATTCTTCTTTCGGACTGGTACCAGATTTGATACCCAAGTACTATGTTTAATCGGGAAGACAATACGTGACTCAATGAGCTTGGTTAGCTCTTGTGCCATCAAGGCTTCAACTTTAGGGTTGACCGGCCACTGTTTCTGTCGGATTGGCTTCGCATCTTCTGTTAGCTCAATAGTATGTTGAATGATACCAGGATCATAACCTTCCAGATCATCGTAGGACTAGGCCACTACTCCATATTTCTCATAGAAACTGATAAGCCTTTCTCTGTCTTGCAGTGAGACATCTTTTCTGACCCGAAGGTTCCTATCATCGGAAACCTGAAGGTTTTCATAATCACCTCTTTCCGCCATGAATTTCCGCTTATCATTTCGGGCGTCACTACAATCAAATTTTTTTTTGAGAGTAACCAATCCTTTCGGAAGATTATTTGACTTTAGCTGCATAATTTGTCCCTTGTAGGCCTCAGCGATCTTTGGTTGGAGTTGATCGAAAAATTCCCCCGAGTGTTGAATAAACGAGGTGATGTGTTGATCGCTCTCAAAGACTTGCCAACTTTGGTCATTGTCGGGTATTGCTGGTCTAACAAGCACTCGTACTGAATGTCTGTTTTGAAGCAAGTCAGAGACAGGATCAAACTGAGCACCGATTACCGCCATGCGATCAGCATCGCCATTCTGTGCTCGGGGAATGGTCAGGGTGTTGAAAGCTTCAAAAATTTCTACAAGATCCCAGATTCGATGTCGATAGGATCTCATGCAGATATTCTTTGCTGCTGAGATTCCTCGGACCTGATTAACTACTAGTTCTGAATCTTTGAACATAATCAATTGCTTGACACCCATTCATTCCGCTAGGCTTAGGCCTTGGACTAATCCCTCATATTCAGTCTCGTTATTTGAACAGGCGAATTGGAATCAGAAAGACCTCAACAACTTTTTATTCTGTGGGGATATTAGGCATATCCCTGCTCCAGCTCCAACTTTACCCCTTGCTCCGTCAAAATACAATGTCCACAGCTCACTTGCTTGGTCATCGTCGGGTTCTTTGACGACCTTCGGAAGAACTTGGTCTTCATCATAGATCACATATGTGCCTAATCCGGTAGCATGATAATTTCTGAAGGGATCATTGTTTATATGTTCACTCAACAGAGCATCTTCGTTATCACTTTGGTCTCCATTGACCTTCTCCTCCTCTAGCAGTTTGACATTGTACATGTCTTGCTTGGTGATGGAGGTATGTGCGGCTTCAAAGTTAATCAGGGCCTCATTCGCCACGTGTTCGGAATGTAGAGCCTCCGATTCTATCTTCATCTTCGCGCCATGCTTGGTTCTAAGTATTAGATGTGACCAATCTAAAGACAAATAGCCGCCCACCTTTGAAGTAAACTCTCGAGAAAGGCAAAGACCAAACATTGGCAGAACATCTATGATCACTGTGTCTTGCGGGACCGTGATACTTGGGCAGGCAAATAGAGTCAGTGGAAGTGCTTTGATGACACCCACAGTATCAACCTTATTTCCATCTAGCTGCATCACCCCCTTTTTCATAGGTTCGTAGCTGAGTCCCAAGGCTTCGGCTATCAATTTTGGCATAACCGTAGTACTAGCGCCAGAATCAATCATAGCATTGTGTAATAGTTTCTCCCCTATAATGAGGGTCAAGAAGAAGGGTTGAGGTTTTGGCCTACCTCCGCCTTCTGCATGGGATTCCTCTGCTTTGTTTGCGAGAAACTTAGTTGGCGACATTTGATAAATTGCCTCAGTACTGGCTGCAGGCTCGGTCAGTGCTGGGTCCATCTGTTGCTGAAGCGCCTTTTGGAGTATGGTTTTCTGTTCCGGGATAGCTAGAATGTCCCATAAAGACACATTAGTGGGTGATTTCTTCAACTGCTCTACCACATTAAGAGGTGAGGAGCTTAGAGATTTCTGCTCCTTTGCTTTTGTTATAATAATTTCCTTCTGTGGTTGAGAAGACAAAGAGACGGTTGGACCACTAGGAATTTGATCCGAAACGTCTTTGCATTGTGGACTGTCCGAAAGTGAAACAACGGCCTCACCGGTGAATCTTCTCTTGGAGTGCATGTTATAGTTAGACTTTACCCACGGCGTTTCGGCTGTGGTCGTGTCATTTGCGAACACCATTTCCTTGTCCTCCATCCATGAGAAGAGCGCATGATCAGGAACAATGTCGGACTCTTGCTCTAGGGACATTCTTTGTATTTGCGCAGTAAGGACCGCATTCTCCATTGCCGGGGCATATCTGTATTCTTCGTTCTCTGTCGCAATACCTTCACTACGTTGCTCCGCTATCCTTTGTTGTAAGTTGCCACGCGGACAATTTCAGGGCATATGCACATCGTTGCAAGGGAAGCACCATGGATTGATATCATTAATCAGATTGTTTTTCCCTGCGGTTAATTCTCTGCTAGAGCTCGGCGACGCACCTGCCAGCGGTGTAGGCACCGGAACTATTTGGTTCATAGCCGCCGCTGGTGAATTAGTGCGATGCACATTCTGATATTGATTTTGCTGATAGGTAGGCCACCCACCTTGATAGTTCTGATATGCAGGCCACGGAGGCATTGCTTGGTTCCGCTTGAGAGTTGTTATATCATTCGCCATAGTCCGCAACATCTCCTTGAGGTCGCCCATCTCACCCTTGGGAGAACCCGATGTAGAGGCCAAGTTTTCAGGAGTGGCTGTATATGAGTACACTGACTGGGGAGTCGCTGGCGCACTGGTCGACGCCACCTCTTGTGCTACGTTCGATATCTCAGGAAATATCGGCATAACAGGTTGAGGAGGCAATTTTCCACAGTCTATCAAGTGATTCTCTGCTTTGATAGCGGTGGCATATGCGTCTGGTAAAGTGGCCCCTCCCAGAGACTTTATCATCATAGAAATATCAGGATTGATGGACTTCAGAGAGAACATGAACGCCAATTCTGGAGTCGGGCGGATGGTCACAGGAATCCTCCACCAACTTGAGTGAAATCGAGCATTGAAGTCCGTCAGAGCCTCCTGGGGTGCTCGTTTGATGATGGATAACTGATAATATAGCGAAGAACGATTTCGTCATTTGAAAACCTTTCATAGAACGGATCTCCGAGGTCATCCCAAGTGCGGATGGTATTAGGAGTTAGTGTTCGGTACCACTCCAGAGCTTTGCCTTTGAAGGACGCAGCAAGGAGCCTCAGGGCTACATTCTGCGCTGTGATACCATGTACCAGGCATACATCCGGTACATCCTGCAAATGCTCTGCTGGTGTTTTTGTGTTATCTCCGGTGAATTTGGGAAGAGCTTTCAGGGCCGAAACCTGAATGGCGCCCCAAACAGCAGGTGCTACCGGAGCTACCAGGGGGCTTCCAGCATCCCATGCTACATAATTTCTGTTCGCAGCCAGCAACATGGTGAGAGGAAAGGGTGGTGGGAATGGAACGGTTACTAACTAATTTGCGGCCTGGACTATCTCGAATGGAGGCACTAGTAAACCTGGGTTATTTGTAGTTTGGGATCTAGTTACAGGCCGATGGCTCATACACCCTTTTAGAAGACGATTTCATTAGTTTGGGTCCCACCAGGGATGCCAGATAAAAGGACAAACTGTTGACGCCAAAAATTGATGAGATAACAATGCCTTTATGGGAAACTCAGTTCAAGGGGGACCCCTTTGCGCCAAACTGAGTGACCTCCAGATTTTAAAGAAGCCGACTTCTTCTATATAATGGGTTTTGGAAAGGGAAAAGGAAGCAGATATAATGAAACAAATATTAATCTAAGGCGATGTGCCAAAGCTTACTGGTAGGGACGATAAATCATAGACTTAAGGGCCTGAATGTTATAGTTATGTTCCAAAACATCTAAAACTTAAAGTTATAGCATAAACAATTTATTTAATTGACATAAAACAGTATCGCATACATTCTTACTGCTAAGAAGAGTCGTTAAGACATGATTTAGACCAGCAAGTTTGCATTCAATATATAGAAGTCTCCTCAAATGAAATGCTTAAGACAATAAAAAGCATAGTTCACAGTTTAATCAAGACATGAAAAACAGAAAGGCCGAACAATAAGCACAGTCTGAAAGTTTCTTGTGAATAAACATGCAAAAGAGGCCTGGTGTCTCTTGCTAAAATCAGTATTCTTTCTAAAAATCTTGGACCTTTTTCCCCTCAACAAAGAGAGTATATATAGCCGGAGAGCAAAATCCCACCGCTTGAAGAGCTGTAACAGAAAGATTCCACAATCTCCCATAATGATGCCCAAATAAGAATATTCCCAATGTCGTTATGAGAGCAGCCAGTCAGAGCACAACATCCAGTTGATCAGTTACAGGCGTGCCCCTTGTGATGATGGCAGTGGTCCCAACAAGGCTTCGAAGCGACAAGTGCCGCCCACCGCTTTAGAGAACCATGACAAGCAGCACCCAATAACACTATCCCGCTCGGCCATCCCATAGCTTGCTTTGATAATCAATGTAAGGCACGTGGCAACAAATCGTGGCCCGAATGAAAACTCCTCCACCAACCGAGAGCTTGTGGAGAAAAGACACACGTTCAGGGGACTGAGGTCACTTTGAAAATGGGGAAAGGCCGTATGAACCGGGTGGCGAAAGATGCGTGGCCGCGTTTCGCAACCCGTGGTGCTCTCATCCCTGCTATTGTTTTAAAAGCTGCGAACCGCTGACACGTGGGCGAAGGTAGGTCCCGCCAGGAAATAAAGAAGGCCAATAGAAATCTTTCGTAGCCTGCCGCAGCATACTCTATCCTTGCTAGGAAAGTTTGCGATACACCGCCACGTACAAAGATGTGGGACCCTCGATGAACCTTAGGAGTATCGGACCTTTATGGAAGGCTTAGCAACCCAAAGAAAACACAAAGCAACAGAAAAATGAGAAACCCCGCAGGCGAGACACGTGGACGCCCAGCGCAGCATTTCAGGAGCCGAACAGGGAGCTGCTTGCTGAAGTTGCGAAGCGAGGAATGCACAAAGGGAAAGATCAAAACCTGCCAGGAATCCAAAGAAATGTGGAGATGCACAGGCCAGCAAATGAACATGTGCAAAAAAAGGACCCGAAGGGAGCTGCTTGAAACATTATTTCAACAGTAACCATCAAATTTGATCCTATAGCAAAGTATCATCTAGAGCCTTATACTCCTAGTACAATAAACATGAATTGTACATTGCATGACCAAAAGGAAGAGCATTCTCTTCACAAGCTTGCAAACCCTATAAAAGAGATAGCTGATCATTTGTTGGATGAATGGGGAAATAATTTATAGTTTGACCTGATAACTATCATTGAAGTAGAAGAGATTGGTTTGGGCACCTGCTACATTCATGAAGAGAATGCTACTATCCCCAATCTCATAAAATGTCAAGAAGACTTGGGGGGATTGTGGAAGATGGCTTTTGATGGTTCTAGAAATAGAAATGGCACTGGTAATGGTGTAATTTTGGTATCTCCAAGAAAAGAGTGATATTATTCCTCTTTTAGGCTTAAATTTAGTTGCACTAATAATGTGGCCGAGTATGAAGCACTCATCCAAGGTCTCCAACTTGCACAAAAAAGGAACACCAACTTGTTACAAGTTTTTGGTGAAAATGAATTGGGTGTCCATGAGGTCAGAACTCAAAGCTCTACCAAGAAAAAATTTCTCAAATCCTACAAACAGGAGGTTTAGGATTTGATAGAGGGCTTTGAGGGTTTTAAAATTCAAGCAACTCTAAGAAATCGGAATAAGCATGTTGATAGACTTGCAGCAAGCAGTGCTCAGTTTTCCATACTGACACATGTTGCAAGCGAAATGGAGCAACATATCAAGCTTGTTGTAAGGCATACTATTCCAAATAATCAAGACCACTAGAAATTCTTTGATAGTGATCAATAGATAATGAATTTTCTGCTAGAGGAGGTGAAATTTTCTAAAAAAAATCATCTAAGTTGGAAAATGAATATGGTGATCAGATTATGTAGTTGAGTAAGGACAAGCTACCAAGTGGTCTTGCCACCATTGAAGGTATTTTCAATTTTAATGATTGGTTAAAGTAGAAAAGTATGAATTTAGCTACAAAGAGGGGTGATTTCAAACCACTAGAGATTTCATAAGTGAACCATATGGTGAAAATGGGGATAAATAATACCACTCTTCACGTACATTCATTCAGCAAAGTCCTAGGAGTCCTAATTGGATTGACTATCAACCTCACAAGGTAAGTCAATTCACAACAAGGAAGACCTAGGAGGGGGATTTTTTTAGCTTTAAGGGGATCAGCACCAAGAAAAATATTGGGAAAGAAAAATAAGTATTTAACTCACAAAACCTAGTAATGCAAGCTAAATGAAGGATACAAATAATGAAATTATGCAACAGGGAGTTAGGATGTATGCACTTGGAAAGTCTAGAGATGTTGTGAGGATTCCAAAAATGCAAAGAAGCTTCCAAAATGTGCTATGGAGGACTAAGACACCCTTACTATTGTCTTAGTTCCACTACTTTTTTTTAGAGCATATACAAAATCTTTAGATGTTAGAACTAGATCTAGAAGAATTTTTGAAAAATACCCTTAGGAGGACTAAGATGCCTTTACTGTTGTCTTAACCCCATTTGGAAATTCTAAAATATTTGAGTGTAGTCCTAAGGCTTGATGTCTTCTCTTCCTTCTTCTCTGATCTCAAGGTCTGAAACCTTCAGATTTGGCTTGTAGGTGAGTTTCTGTGAAGATGAAAAGTTTGCAATGCAACTTTGCAACTTGACAACTTTGCACTTGAAAGGATCTTCAAGTCTTCAACCTAGATTTGCAAACACAAATATGCAAGAGGAAAAAAAAACCTATTGAATTGTTAGTGAATGGGGATTTTCCTTGGTCAAACCCCTTGTTTGTAATTAAACCTTGAAATGAAATAGAATAATGAAGGAAATGATGAATGAACAACATGCAATGCTACAACTCATCAAAACCTTTTTGTAAAGTTTGCAAACTGTTGTGAAATGGCTGCAATTGATATGGATCTTGAATCAAAGAAATTCTTGATGGATATGGACTTGAATTGCTTGCTTGAATCAAAACCCTACATCGCAAATGTTAGCACAACAACACACATGATTCAATATTATCCTTGATATGATGCTTGAATCTTGATGATGACTCAAAATTCTTGAAGAATTGCTCTTGAATGCTTGAATGCTTAGATGCTTAGATTGCTTCTTATGAAAAATGAGTGAAGGAACCTTGTATTTATACTTATCTATGCTTAATATCTTGAAATTACATCACACCAATCTGACATATGAATTCATTAAATAAAGGAGGCTAAATCCTACTAGAATTTGAAATGAAATCCCCAAAAATGACTCAAGGGGGACTAAGACACCCTAGGTGGCATCTTAGTCCCAAGTCATGAAACTTGTGGCATAGACACCAAAAAGGGGCCCAATTAAGATGCCTCAAAATCAGGGTCCCAAGACCTTTGGGGGACAAAGACACCCTAGGTGGTATTTTAGTCCCAACCCAAAAATTAGGGACAAAAATTAGGGACACTTAGATAAAATCATTAAATTATCATTTATTCATTGGAGAATGTTGGGATTAGCCAGAAAAGATATAATTCACAGGGCTTGTGGACACAAAATAGGACCAATCAAGACATAAATAGTGATAAATAAAGCAAGGCAGGCCCAAACAAGTGTGAAAATGCAAGGGTATGCATTTTACTACACTACATTTATCCCCCACTTTAGTGAGAGGATGAACCTGTTTCAAATTCACACTAAAGTAGCGAATCATGCAATCAAGATGGGTTCAAATGTAGGAATGCTAGTAAGATAGTATGACAATAACCAAGAGAGTGGCCAAGCCCCCAAGATCAAGATCCTATGGAAAAATAACATAGGCACAAAGGAACACACATGTGGATGATATATGGAGCCATAATCAGATCACAAACATACACCATCAAGGATAGAAAAAATAAAAGAAAAAGGAAAAATGCAACTAATCAAGCTTTGACTGGCTATCCAATGCGGTGGACCGGGTCTAGGTTGTTTGTCCAAAAGGTCCACAAGTGGAATGTGTTGCCTACTATGCAAACAAAATGCATGCTCACAAGGGCTAGTGAAGCTAGGTGTCCACTAGGTGAGCCCTAGGAAGTTCATATAAAAGTCAAACCCCCATGACTATGATAAGGAAAAAAAGAAAAATGCATTCTCACATAGGCTAGTGAAGCTAGGTATTCACTATGTTGGATGATGTGGATGTGTTTCTGATATGTGGTTTTCATTGATGTTAACACTATTAACATTTGGTGTATCAACTATTGTATATGTCGAGGATATTGAGACAATTATAAAAGAAAGTGTTCTATGTTCCCTGTGGAATTGTGCAAGTCATGATGGTGTCCTATTTTGTATGTTGAGGATTACTTGATGTGGATTAAAGGGTTTATTGTTGAGTTTATGTAGATTATCTACTAGAAGTTTTAGAGGCCCGTGTGATGTTTTTAGTATGTCGTGGTCTGACAGTGTTTGGATGGTCTTTGTCAGTGTTCCTAAATGAAGATTGTGTGATTTTTGTTATCTTGGTTGGTACGTATGTTTCTCTATTTTTTCTTGGTGCTCTCAGATGTCTCTAGATCATTATCTATCTTTGTGGTACATCCACATTAATCGTGTGCTCATGGTTTTTCATGTTTTTGGCTGACATGTTGGTGGTAGTGTGTTGTGGATCTTTGAAGTTAAATTGATTAAAGTCTTTTTGTATTGGAGATGTTAATTTGGGTCTCCACTATGTTGTGGCTGACCTTGGTGGATTCACATTAAAATTTTATTTGTAAATCTGGGCCGACATTACAAATATATTTTATTTTTCTTGGCCGACAAAGTTGTGATGGAATCTCATGTAGTGGATATATAAGGGTGATTAGTTCATTGATGAAGATGATGCTTCATGTGATCCCATGTGTGTATGTGTGAATATCATTTGATTGCAGAGTAGAGTGTGAAGAAGTTTGTGCGAAGTGTGAAGAAATGTTGAGCTTAATTGGAACTATAATCAATCTTGTGTAGAAGCTATTTTCATAGTTCATACCCTCCAAATGTTTAATCCAACTCTGTTGGGCAGTAAGACCATTTTTTAATTGAGCAGGGAGCTTTAGGCAGTGTGCCTGAATGCATTTGCATTCCCCTTATTATTTCTCATTATACTTTTAACAGAGTATAATCTTGTGGACTAACATCCATTGTGATTTTTCCTCTAATAGGGTTTCCATGTAAAAAATATTGTTCTTTGTCTCTCTGATGTGTTAATTGCTTATGGTTAATTGTTTATTCATTAGATTTGAGATTAAGGTTAAGTTAGGTTAGAAAATTTTAAATTTCTGTGACAACTAATTCACCCCCCCTCTTAGTTTTCTATCCTTTTTTTTGCCAACAATTGGTATCAAAGCTTGTGCCTATGAAGAAGTCTAACATCTTGAGGTGATCCAGGATGACAACATTCAAGAAGGATAGTCCTAGATTTGATGGCACTAACTATTCACTATGGAAGATTAGGATGCAATTTAGCTTAAGGTGTATTGGTGAACCCTTCTAGAAGATCACAAGAGATCCATATACTATTCCTCAGAATGGCCCCTCTATTGTTGATGAGATCAAAGATGTTGAAAATAATATTAGAGCTATTGAAGCTTTGGTGAGTGCCCTAACAAATTCAGAGATGGATAATTTGGTAGGTCTATAGAAAGCTCATGAGATTTGGATGAAACTAGAAACTTTGTATGAAAAAGATGCACAAGTGAAGATGGCTAAGCTACAAAGCTTGAAAGGCAAGTATGAAAATATGAAAATGGGTGAAGATGAAAATATCACTTCTTTTATGCAGAGAGTAAATGCGATAGTTATGGGTATTAAATGTGTTGGTGGTTCTATGGATGAGGATGAAATTGTGGATAAAGTACTCAGATCCTTTCCTCCCTCCTACAAAATGAAGGTTCATGCTATTGAAGAGTTCAAATCAGTAAACAAGATGACAAGATATTCACTGATTGAGAAGCTTGTTGTCTTTGAGATAAGTGAATTTGGTGAATCTACACCTAAGAATGAATCTGAATTCAAGGCTACTGTATCCAGAAGTAACGGGAAAAGATATAGTCTAGGAGAGAGTTCCAAAAAGATATCCAAGTATGATGAAAAATTGAAACAACTTGAAGATAAAGAAAGAGAGGTAGAAGAACTGGAAGCACTGATTGCAAAGCAAGAAGGAAGAGGAAAAGGTAAGTATGAAGATGTATTACCTATTAAATGTTTTTCATGTAGTAAAATAGGTCATTTTGCATCAAGATGTCTTGAAAGAGTTCCTAGATCTAAGCCTAATAAATCTAGATTCCCAAAGAGACGTTACTTTACTGAAGAAGTAGTGACTGGTGATGAGTCTAATAAAGATAATAGTAAAGAGGATGATTGGGCTTTCATTGCTACCATTGAAAATAATCCCGTGGCTAAATCTACTAAAGATGAAAAATCTCTTGCAAATCAAGTTGAATAAAAGGATGAATGGGTCATTGATAATGGATACTCACATCATATGACTGGTGATAAAAGAAAATTTGTGAGTCTAGAAAAGTATGACGGTGGGGTTGTAAGATTTGGAGATAACAATGCTAGTGTGATTCATGGTAGAGGATCTACTTGCCTTGGTGGTAAGGATAACACTAATTATGTCCTCTATGTTGAAGGCCTGAAGCATAAGTTTTTGAGTGTTGGATAGATGGTTCACAAGGGATATGATCTTCAATTCAAAGATGGAAGATGCAAGATACGTGGAAGTTCCAGGAACATGATTGCAATAGGAAAGCAAACAAAAGGTAATATTTTTCACCTGAATACTATTATTGGAAGTTGTTTAATTGCTCAAGTAGATGAAATTTGGTTGTGGCAAAGGATATTGTGTCATGTAAACTTTGAAAAAATTATCAAGATAAGTTCTACTCAAGCAGTAAGAGATCTACCTAGATTAGTGAAGCCTGCTAATGTAATTTGCAAGGAATGTCAGATGGGTAAAAAAACTAGAGTCTCATTCTAGAGAAAATAGTTTCATTCATTGGAGCTGCTACATACTGACCTTTGTGGTCCCTCCAGAGTTAGAAGTATTCATGGAGAAAGGTATTTTATGTTGGTTATTGATGATTACTCTAGAATGATTTGGGTTTCCTATTTGAGAGAAAAATGTGAAGCATTGGAGAAATTCAAAAGTTTCAAGGCTATGGAAGAAAATGAGAAAGGTCTAAAAATAAAGGGCCTGAGATTTGATAGAAGTGAGTTCATTTCTAAGGAGTTCAACTCTTATTTTGAAGAGCATGAAATTAAAATATAGTTATCTACTCCCCGAACCCCTCAATAGAATGGAGTTGCAGAGAGAAAGAATGAAATAATTCTAGATGCTGCCAGAACCATGATGATGGAAGGAAATGTGTCTTAGATGTATTGGAGTGAAGTGGTAAGAATTGTTGTGTATATCTTGAACTGTGTAAATGTGAATGAAAATTTTGGTAATAACCCCTTATGAGTTATGGTTTGGTCACAAACCTACTTTCAAGTATTTTAAGATCTTTGGAAGAAAGTGTTATATCAGGAGAGATGATGATATAGGAAAATTTGATGCTAGAAGTGATGAAGGGATCTTCTTAGGTTACTCCACTAAGAGAAAGGCCTACTGGTGCGATAATAAAAGACTGAGAAAGATGGTTGAGAATGAAAATGTCAGAGTTGATGAGGACTCTTTTAAATCATCTAGATGATGTAGCTATGATTCAGATGAAGACAACACAAGCCAAGGGAAGAACACTCAGACACTGAATCTACTTCAAATTATTCCATATGTTTTGGTGAAGCAACCTCAATTTGTTCTAGTAAATCAAGCAAGTGTAGAAGCACAGACAAGTGCAAGTGTAGAAGAAATATCAGAAGAGTCAGAAGTCCAAGTAAGTCCCAAAACTCCAAGATATGTAAGGTTGAATCATTCTAAATGTCAAATCATAGGATATAAGAGTAAAGGAGTGCAAACTAGAAGAAAAATAACAGAAGAATATTGTCTGATTTCCAATATTGAACCTAAGAATGTCATTGAAGCCTGTCAAGATGAAAACTGGTTGGAAGCTATGAAGGAAGAGTTGACATAGATTGAGAAGAATGACACATTGCTACTGGTTCCTAGGCTTAAAGACAAAAATGCGATTGGTACTAAGTGGGTATTTAGAAACAAGCTAAATGAAGAAGGTGAAGTGGTCCGAAATAAAGCAAGACTGGTATGTAAAGGTTTTTCTCAAATGGAAGGTATTGATTTCAAAGAAACCTTTTCCCAAGTAGCTAGAATTGAAGCTGTGAGATTATTTCTTGCTTATGCTACACACAAGAATTATGAAGTCTATCAAATGGACATGAAGTCTACATTTTTGAATGGAGAACTAGATGAAGTATACATTGAAAAATTAGATGGATTTCAGCTAACGGATAAGGGCGATATGGTTTGCAGATTGAAAACAGCTTTGTATGGACTTAAGCAAGCCCCCAAAGCCTAGTATGCTAGATTGGGAAAATATCTACTAAAGCTTGGATTCACTAAATGTACTGCTTATATAAATGTATCCTTCAAGTTAGATCATGATAAGGAGTTGATTATAGAAGTTTTTGTTGATGACATCATTTTTGGAGGTGATGACAATCTATGTATGAAGTTTGTTGATGAGATGAAGAGTGAATTTTAGATGAGCATGATTGGTGAGAAGAAGTTCTTTCTGGGATTGCAAATTACACAATTGGACCTTGGGATTTTCACATCTCAATCCAAATATGTGGAAGAACTACTAAAGAAGTTTGGAATGGCTGACTCCAAACTTGTTGGTACTCCCATGGTGATCGGATGTAAGTTAACACAGAATGATGATTCTCCAAAGGAAAATCAAACTAGGTACAGATCAATGATTGGTGGATTGCTCTACTTGACACATACTAGACCGAACATTATGAATGTTGTATGTATGGTTGCTAGATTTTAGGCTGATCCAAAGGAATCACATGTGACTACTGTCAAAAGAATTTTCAGATATCTAAAAGGAATAGTTGACTTTGGACTTTGGTATCCAAAGGATGATGATCTCACTTTGTGTGCATACACTGATGTGGATTGGGTTGGTGATGTAGATGAAATGAAAAGAACTAGTGGTGGTGCCTTCATCCTAGGGAAGAAGCTAATATCTTGGTTGAGTAAAAAGCAAAACTCAATTTCTCTATGTACTGTTGAAGCAAAATACATTGTTAGTGCCAATAATTGTACTCAAGTGATATGGATGAAACAGATGCTAGGAGATATCAGGGTGATATATGAAGAGCATATTTCTATATACTTTGACAACTCAAGTCCTAAATAAATATCTCAAGGAATCTGGTACTACACTCTAAGACTAAACATATATCAATCAAGTTTCATTTCTTGAGGGGAAAAGTAAATGAGAAAGAAGTCAAATTGGAGTATGTGCCTACCAAAGAACAAATTGTAGATATATTTACTAATCTTTTTCCAAAGGATACTTTTTAGTATCTTAGAGGAATGCTAGGGGTAATTAACCCTCCTGATCAGAACTAGGGTATGTGCATGATCATGATGAGCCAAAAAGTGGCAATATGATGGGTATTTGTAGGGCATGTGGCTAACAATTTTTTTTACCCAAAATTGATGAAATGAAAAGGGTTTGTAAAAAATATTCTTAGCTTTCCACCAATATAAATTATGCTTTGCTTTGAATTTAATAAATAATTATTATTCATTTTCCATTTGAATTATGACTAAAGTGTTGATTGATAGGCTGATTGAAAAACATCTATAGATTTCATAGGGTATCACATTTTTTGAATCCAAAACATGCATCACATTCTATGCTTTGCATACTATAGGATTAAAAAAAGAAAAATTGAATTTCATGAAGTTTTGACCAAGTTAAGGTGGTCAGACATACAAGTTTTTATATTTTTTAAAAGTTCTAATAAAAAAATAAAATTAATTATTTACTTGGAAAAAAATTACAAAAAAAAATGCATCACATTCAGATGTAAGTCCTCTACTTATGTTTAAAATATTATAAACAAATATTATCATTTTATTGTGGTTAGGGTGGTCAAACAGACACCTACTTCTTATTTTTCCCGTGAAATTTAAGTACTACTGCACATTGAAATTTTAAATTTTCACCAAATAGATTTTTTTTTTCTAAAATAAACCTAGTAGTTTAGAAACTACATTCAATTTGCTATAGATTCTATTCTTACATCTTTTTGAAATAATATAGATAACTTATTCAAATTTTTACGTCAAGTTTCCTAACTCTAATTTTTATAAATTTTTTGCCACTTAAGGGCCTTATTTTTACATGATGATCCTGCACATACCCACTAAATGATGAATTTTCTTGCATCAATCTGTGAGCTTCATTGTTATATTTTAGCCCACATTTATGTCTCTATGGCTGCTACTCAGAGGGAGTAGTCAAATGTGTAGATATGTGGTTCAGAGTGTGTGCATGGAAAGGTCATTGTTATCTTTTCCATTGATTTCAAAGGGCGAGAAGTGTAATGTGAAAAATCCTTGTGGAGAGAAGTTCAGTTGAGAGAAGAAGTCAATTTGTTGGGTTGATGGTATGGTTCACATTATGTGTTGCCATCAATGCCAAAGAGGGAGATTTTTGGATGTTGTGGATGTGTTTATGATATGTGGTTTTCATTGATGTCAACACTATTAGCACTTGGTGTATCAATTGTTGTATATGTCAAGGATATTGAGAAAATTGTAAAAGAAAGTGTTTTGTGTTCCCAGTGGAACTGTGTAGGTCATGATGGTGTCCTATTCTATATGTTGCAGATTAGATAATGTGGATTAAAGGGTTTATTGTTGAGTTTATCTAGATCATCTACTCGAAGTTTCAAAGGTCTGTTGGAAAAGTATGCCTCAATCATCACAGGTTGAAACCTCCATTGGAGTCAAGTCAGTGTGATAGCTCAAATATCTGGCCAACTAGCAGATTGGTAGCATCATGTTTTGTATAGGTCGTTGTGACCTAGCTTTTGTTTTTCTGAATGCTTTCACTGTGGAGTGTATCACTATGACATAGAGCAGTTGGTGTGACCTCTTACCACTTGTAGAGATCTTTGGCCGATAGGCCATTCAATCGTGTATCGGGGAGACTCATGGCAACCATGGGCTTTGGAATAACCTTTGATGGGAATGCACTTGGGTTCATCAGAGTAACAATGGTTGTTTTGTTATGATGTCTCAGCGATGTGCAAATGTCTCACCGATGGAGGCTCAAGTGTTGGTCATTGGAGTAACACAAAGGATCTCAGGGAGAGTTCTTAGTGACTGGAGGATGTCTTGCCGATAGCCTTTGGCTATCAAGGTAACACAAAGGGTTTCGAAGAGATGTCTTGGCGATAATGTTAAGTCTTGCCGACTATCCTATGGTGCTCGATATGACTTAAGTCTTCAGAGTAACTTTGATGACTCGATATATGGTCTTAGTGAAAGACAATTGTCTGGCTGATAAGAACACTAGTATTGGTATAATATATGGAACTCGGTATGATCTCCTGGTGACATAAGAATGCTTTAGCAATAATCTCCTGAACTCGGTGTAACACAAGGAAGCTCGTTGGGATGTCTTGGCGAGAGTGATACTCTTGCTGAAACGAAAATTAAAGCCGATACATGTTGTAAGCTTGGTGAAACATCTTGGCGATAATGATATCTCTTGGTGATATCGATATGAAGGTTATGTGGCATCGGCGAGACACTGTTAGTGTCTCACCGAGATGCCAACACAGTGCAAATTATTTTGACCATTTTTTGACCATCCTTTGTGGAGTCTCGTGGACCAATAGGAGAAGCCGAATCTGAACAGTTGGAAGGTTGTCCATTGTGACAGTTCTGTGAGGAAGCTCTATGGACATGGAACAACAGGGATATACTCGGTGATTACAGATTGTGATTGGTTGGTTGCATCGATGGATTTTTGTGTGGTTGTATGATCAGTAAATGAATTCTATTCTATGTAGACTGTAACTTGAAGGTTCCTG
Source organism: Sequoia sempervirens (assembly GCA_007258455.2). Lineage (NCBI taxonomy): Eukaryota > Viridiplantae > Streptophyta > Pinopsida > Cupressales > Cupressaceae > Sequoia > Sequoia sempervirens. The sequence continues at coordinate 205,670,240 of VDFB02000003.1, forward strand.
TACAAGATTGTTCATGGTGAATGTTGCTGTAAACAGACACCAGAAAGATAATTCTATCATTTGTATGTAATCTCCATTACTGTAATACAAAGTGATTTCTCTTGGTGTGGTGGGTTTTTCTCCCATAAGGGTTTTCCCACGTATATCTGGTGTTCATGTGTGATTTTCAAATACTTTGTTGCTGTTATCTATTTCATAGTGCATCTTAATTGGACTCAAATTATAAAATTTAAAAGTATATCTACATTCTTTCCTGAGGTATTGACTTTAGGAGAATTGTTTCTGCATCTAATTTTCTTTACAAGTGGTATCAGAGCCTGGCTAGTTGTGTTATCCTTGTGGGTACGTTAGGTTTTTTGAGTCAATTTTGTTTAGTGGGAGTCTTGTAGAGTTTTTTTATTTCTAATTACAGGCTAAGATGGCTAGCACATCTGGAAAGTTTAAAATAGAGAAATTCAATGGCAGTAACTTTGAGTTGTGGAAACTCAAGATGGAGGATCTTCTAGTTGATCGTGATTTGTGGCTTGTAGTGTCTAGAACTAAACCTACATGTATGAAGCAAGAAGATTGGGACCTTGTAGATAGGAAGTCTAAGGGGCTAATAAGGCTCTATTTGGCGGACTTAGTTCTTCTGAATGTGCATGAGGAGAAGACTGCCTCTTCTTTGTGGAAGAGACTGACGTCTATTTATCAGGGGAAGTCCTTGGTGAATAAATTGTTCCTAAGGAAGAAGCTGTATTCTTTGAGAATGCAGGAAGGAGGGTCTACGACTGATCATTTGAATGTATTTAATATGATACTTGCTCAATTAACATCTATTGGTGTGAAGACTGAAGAAGAGGATCATTGTATGCTATTATTGTGTTCTTTGCTAGACTCGTGGGATCATCTAGTGATGGCTATTGGGAGTACAACATCCAGCTTCAAGATGGGAGATGTTGTTGGTTCTTTGCTATCAAAAGAAATGAGAAGGAAATCTTCTGAGATGGTGAAGCAAGCTCTTGCTGTCAGAGGAAGACCGAAAGAGAAAGGCAAGAAGAAGGACAAGAAGTCCAAATCAAAATCAGAGGGGAGACCAAAGTCTCCTGGAAAGAAGTTCAAGGTGAAGTGCTAGAACTTTGGGAAACCTGGTCATGTCCAAAAGGATTGTAAAGAGGAGAAAAAGAAGAAGGGCTCTTCCAATAATGGTTCTTCTCATAGTGATGGTGACACCTTCATTGCAGCCTTGGCTACTCAGGCATCAGATGATGTCTGGCTGATTGATTCTAGAGCATCTTTGCACATGACATCTCATAGAGAATGGTTCATGAAGTATGAAGAATACAATGGTGGAAAGGTGTAATTGGAAAGTGATTCAACTTTAGAGATAGTTGGTCATGGAAGAGTTAGAATACAATTCCTCGATGGCAGAGTGAAGGGAATCAATAATCTAATGCATATACTAGGTCTGGCTCAAAACTTACTTTCTATAAGTATGCTGAATGATATTGGAGTACAAGTTACATTCTCTAGAAATGGATACAAGATGACTAGAGGTTCAATGGTGCTAGCTAGAGGTGCTCGAATTGGTACCCTGTACAAGCTGGTTGCACATGTTGTTCAATGTAACAGTGTCTCTAGAAAGTCACTGAAATCTACTCATGGAGGTAAAGAGGGAAATATCCCTAATTATCTAAACTCTATGGAAGTAAAACTTCCAGTAGAGAAGACTATGCTTTGGCATCATATGTTAGGCCACATAGGAGAAAAATATTTAAAAACTTGGTTGAGGGGCTTGAAGATTGTAATCTTGAATTTGAATTCTATGAGCATTGTATATATGGAAAGCAGCATCATGTTTCATTTTATTTCAGTCCACATAAATCTTCTAGTTTGCTAGATTATATTCATTCGTATGTGTTTGGTCTAGTGGATGTTCCTTCTTTGTCTAAGTCAAGATACTATGTGTCATTTATTGATGATTACTCAAGAAGAGCATTTGTATATTTTCTAAAAAGTAAATCAGAAGTATTCAGTCAGTTTAAAGAATTTAAAAATCTTGTTGAAAATCAAACTGGTAGAAAAATAAAATGCTTAAGGACTGATAATGGCAGTGAATTATGTTCTGATGAATTTGAAAGATACTGTAAAGACCATGGAATTAAAAGACACAAGACTACACCTTATACTCCATAGCATAATGGAGTTGCAGAAAGGTTCAATAGGATAGTGATGGAGAGAGCACAAAGTATGCTTAGTAGTACTGGCTTGGAGGAGAAATTCTAGGCTGAGGCTGTATCTACTACATGTTATCTAATTAATCATTCTCCAAATTTTTCTCTTGTTCAAAAAACACCTTTGGAAGTGTGGTCTAGTAAGAAGCCCTCTCTTAGACATGTTCGTGTTTTTGGCTATGAGGTATATGCTCATGTGCCGGATGTGAAAAGATCTAAACTGGAGAACAAGGCTATCAAATGTATTTTTATTGGCTATAGTGATGTCATAAAAGGATACAAGCTTTGGAATCTTGATATAGAGAAGGTTGTATACAACAGAAGTGTAATCTTTCGTGAGCTGAAACCTTCCACTTTGGATATGCAGTTAGAGACAAAGTCAGAAAACAATAAGGATGTAGCATTAATTCCTCCTACACTAGAGAAAGAGGAATTGAAAATTCAAAATGTACCTAAAACTAAGGAGAGCTCAAGCAGTTCTAAAAGTTCTGAAGAAGAAGAACCTCAGCCTCAACAAGTGAGGAGGTCAACCCATGAAAGAAAACAACTAGATAGGTATGGGTTCTCTTTGATTGATTCTACTAGTGTCTATGCTTTAATTTCTAGCACTGATGAGCCTAGGACTGTAAAAGAGGCATTTAGAATGTCTGATTCAGACTCTTGGTTAGAAGCCATGGAAGAAGAGATGGCATCATTGGAGAAAAATGAAACTTGGAGTTTGGTGCCCTTGCCTGAAGGTAGAAAGCCCGTGGGCTACAAATGGGTATTTAAGAAAAAGATTGGTCTGGATGGCAGTGTAGAAAAATACAAGGCAAGACTGGTTGCAAAGGGTTATTCCTAGGTTGAGGGAATTGATTATGGGTAAATATTTTCTCCTATAGCTAAGCTAACGTCCATTAGATTTCTTTTGTCACTTGCAGCAACATATGACTTAGAGGTCAAATAGATGGATGTGAAGACAATATTTCTTCATGGTGATCTTGAAGAAGAAATCTATATGTCCTAGCCTAAGCACTTTGTTGAGAAAGGTAAAGAAACATTGGTATGCAAATTAAAGAAGTCTCTGTATGGGTTAAAGTAGTCACCTAGAATGTGGTACCAAAAATTTGATACTTTTGTATTGTCTTTGAGATTTTTGAGATCAAAATCTGATCACTGTGTATATTATAAAGCTGAAAGTGATCAAGTACTTACTATTGCTCTCTATGTTGATGATATGTTGTTCATAGGAAATATTAAGCTAATGATTTCTGATCTTAAGTCTCAATTTTCTAGTAAGTTTGAAATGAAGGATCTTGGTCTAGCAAGGTATATTCTAGGGATGGAGATAACCAGGGACAAGAAGAATAGAAAGCTTTTGTATGAATGATTGCAAACAACTAGTGGTTCCAGTCTTGTAGGGAAAAAAGCTATCTATTGAGGACTGTCCAAAATTTCCTACTGAGGTGGAGGACATGACCAGTGTACCCTATGCTAGTGTGGTTGGTAGTCTTATGTATGCAATGGTCTATACAAGACCAAACATTGCCCAAGCAGTGGGAGTTCTTAATCGATTTATGGAAAATCCTGGAAGGATACATTGGGATGTTATGAAGAGAGTGTTGAGATATTTGAAGGGGACTTCAGATTTTGCTTTGTGTTACCATGGGAACTTGGTTGAATCATAGAGGACTCTCAACATTCGTGGATATGTAGATTCTGATTGGGCAAGGGACATTGACAGTAGGAGGTCCACCAGTGGATACATTTTCATGTTGAATGGTGGTGCAATGAGTTGGATGAGTAAGCGGTAGGCTGTAGTTGCTTTGTCCACTATGGAGGCTGAATAGATGGAAGCTACTCATGCTTGTAAAGAAGCAATTTGGTTGAAACATTTGTGTTCTAACATTGGTTTTGATGCAATGAAAATAAATATTTTTTGTGACAGTCAGAGTGTAATTTTTCTGGCAAAGAATCCAACTTTCCATGCCAGGATGAAACATATTGATGTACAATACCACTTTGTACGAGATATGGTGGAGGATGGAAAGGTCAGTTTGGAAAAGGTTGATACTCTGGAGAATGTTGCAGATTCATTGATGAAGCCAGTGAGCACAAACAAGTTCAGGTGGTGTGCCAGTTTGATGGGCCTTAATGCCCTTGATTTTCAGTAAGTTATGTTGTGCTCTGGAGGTTCCTGTGTGATTTTTGTCAAGTGGGAGATTGTTGGAAACATATGCCTCAATCATCACAGGCTGAAACCTCCATTAGAGTCAAGTCAGTGTGACAGCTCAAATGTCTGGCTGACTCGTAGATTGGTAGCATCATGTTTTGTACAAGTCGTTGTGACCTAGCTTCTGTCTTGCCGAATGCTTTCACTATGGAGTCTATCACTATGACATAGAGCAGTCAGTGTGGCCTCTTACTGCTAGTAGATATCTTTGGCTGACAGGCCATTCAACCGTGTATCGGGGAGACTCATGGCGACCATGGGCTTTGGGATAACCTTTAGCGGGTCAGTGAGAAGTCCCAGTGAATAGTTAAATTCTTGCCGATGGGAATGCACTTGGGTTCATTGGAGTAACAATGGTTGTTTCATTATGATGTCTCGGCGATGTGCAAATGTTTCACCGATGGAGGCTCAAGTGTTGGTCATCGAAGTAACACAAAGGATCTCAGGGAGAGTTCTTAGCGACTGGAGAATGTCTTGCTGATAGCCTTTGGCTATCGGGGTAACACAAAGGGTTTGAAAGAGACATCTTGGCGATAATGTTAAGTCTTGCCAACTATCCTGTGGTGCTTGGTATGACTTAAGTCTTTGGAGTAACTTTGATGACTCGATATATGGTCTTAGTAAAAGACGATTGTCTGGCCAATATGAACACTAGTATCTGTATAACATATGGAACTTGGTATGATCTCTTGGCGACATAAGAATGCTTTATCGATAATCTCTTAAACTTGGTGTAACACAAGGAGGCTCGTTGGGATGTCCTGGTGAGAGCGATACTCTTTCCGAAAGGAAAACTGAAGTTGATACATGTTGTATGCTTGATGAAACATCTTGGAGATAATGATATCTCTTTGCAATATTGATATGAAGGTTGTGTGGCATCGGTGAGACATTGTTAGTGTCTCACTGAGATGCCAACACAGTGTGAATTCTTTTGACCATTTTTTGATTGTCCTATGTGGAGTCTTGTGGACCAATAGGAGAAGCCGAATCTGAATAGTTGGAAGGTTGTTCATTGTGATGGTTTTGTGAGGAAGCTCATGGAACAACAGGGATATACTCGGTGATTGCAAATTGTGATCAGTTGGTTGCATCAACATATTGCTGTGTGGTTGTATGATCAGTAAATGAATTCTATTCTATGTAGACTGTAACTTGAAGGTTCCTATACAATATTGTTCATGGTGAATTCTTTTGTAAACAGACACCAAAAAGATAAGTCTGTCATTTGTATGTAATCTCCATTACTGTAATACAAAGTGATTTCTCTTGGTGTGGTGGGTTTTTCTCCCATAAGGGTTTTCTCACATATATCTGGTGTTCATGTGTGATTGCCAAATACTCTGTTGCTATTATCTGTTTCATAGTGCATCTTAATTGGACTGAAATTGTAAAATTAAAAAGTATATTTGAATTCTTTCCTGAGGTATTGACGTTAGGAGAATTGTTTCTGCATCTAATTTTCCTTACAATGTCCATGTGAAGTTTTGAGTACGTTGTGGTCTGACAGTATTTTGCTGGTCTCTGTCAATGTTCCTGAATGAAGATTGTGTGATTTTGGTTATCTTGGTTGGTGTGGATGTTTCTCTATTTTTTCTTGGTTCTCTTAGATGTCTCTATATCATTCTCTATCTTTGTGGTACGTCCCCATTAATCGTGTGCTCATGGTTGAAGATCTTTTCTTGTGCATGTTCGGTTTTTCATGTTTCTGGCCAACATGTTGGTGGTAGCATGTTGTGGATCTATGAATTGAAATTAATTAAAGTCTTTTCATATTGGAGATGTTAATCTGGGCCTCCACTATGTTGTGGATGACCTTGGTGGATTCACATTAAAATTTTATTTGTAAATATGGGTTGACATTGCAAATATATTTTATTTTTCTTGGTCAAAAAAGTTGTGATGGAATCTCATGTAGTGGATATATAGGGTCAATTAGTTCATTGATGAAGATGATGCTTTGTGTGCTCCCATGTGTATATGTTTGAATATCATTCAATTTTAGAGTAGAGTGTGAAGAAGTGTTGAGCTTAATTGGAACTGTAATTAGGTTTGTGCAAAATCTATTTTCTCAGTTCATACCCTCCAAATTTTTAATCCAACTCTGTTGGGCAGTGAGCCGCTTTTCCAATTGAGCAGTGTGCCTGAATACATGTGCATTCCCCTTATTATTTCTCATTATATTTTTAGTAGAGTATAATCTTGTTGACTAACATCCACCGTAGTTTTTTCCCTAACATGGTTTCCACGTAAAAAATATTGATTTTCTTTTCTCTTTGATGTGTTAATTTCTTGTGGTTAATTGTTTATTCATCAGATCTGAGATTAAGGTTAAGTTAAGTTAGAAAATTTTAAATTTTTGTGACAACTGATTCACCCCCCCTCTTTGTTCCATGTCCTTATTTTTCCAACACACTAGGTGAGCCCCAGGGGACCATATCAAAGCCATACCTCCATGAATTTAATAAGGAACAAAAGGAAAATGCATGCTTACATAGGCTAGTGAAGCTATGTGCTCACTAGGTGAGCCCCAATGGACCATATTAGATCCACACCTCCATGACTTTAATGAGGAACAAAATGCAATGCATCAAGAAAGAGGGATGTTCTAAAGGATCTTGCCTAGTTCATGTGAGGTCTTATTCTTAGGGAACAACATTCCTAATGTCTCCAAGAGAGGACCAATCAAAGGATAAAAGATTCACAACTTGGGGGATGCAATGCGTCACATTACCACTAAGAGGAATATAATATGCTAAGATAGATTGAGCTCTTCAAGAACATTACTCTCAATGTCACCACAAAGAGGAAAAGCACATTGCATGAAGTAAAAAAATAACATCAAGGAACATGAAAAGGAAAAAGGAAAAGAGGGTTTCCCCCTAGAAACTCATAAGGGATCTATGGATTTGAGGTCAGTATCTGTCTTTTCTACAATGATATTAGAAAGCTCAAAACTGTCATCATTCCCCAAATACACAAAACTGGAAGAATGACAAAAAGAGTGAAAAAAAATGAAAAACCTTTTGGGTCAACATGGAAGAAACATAAATGTCTTGATGAAGACACAAGACAAAGATGAAAAGAAAAAAAAAAGATAATGAAAATAAATCTTTTTGGTCAACATGGAGGAGACATAGGGTGTCTCGATGCCTTATGTCATCCCCAAAAGGAAAAAAAAAGACAAAGATGAAAATGAAAGAAAAGATAATGAAAAATATTTTGGGTCAACATGGAAGAGAAATAGGGTGTCTCGATGCCTTGCGTCATCCCCAAAAGGAAAACAAAAGACAAAAATGAAAATTGAAAAACAAAGATAAAAGATCAATGAAAAGGAAAAAGTATATGACATATCGAAGAATGAGGGTACAAATAGAGGAATGCACATAGAGAGAGAAACATGAAAAAGAACATCATGTGGGATCACATTACACACATGCAATCACACAAAAGAAAAGGAAATGATGCAAAATTCTAGTAAGGCAAAGGTGAGTCAATCTAAAGTAGGTCATCCACCTTCCAATCTCAGTTAGTATTAGATAATGAACCTAAGTGACAAGGAAAAATGCCTTACTAGTACAAGGCTATCTACTTCTTTCCCCCACTGAGTGCAAGAAAATAATGGGCCGACGTAGGTGATGGGAAAGGTCATGTAATGGTGAGAATGTAAAAATTCTATAACTGTTACATGACAAGAAGCAGAGACAGATTAGGCTATGCAATCACTCAATGGAAATCATTTCCATTGAAGTGAAAATTTTTCAATACTAACTAGAATGCACGACATTCATCGGTACTGTGTCCAAGAATTTGATGATATGTGCAACATGGGACTTTTGCATCTTTAGGATATAGTATTAATCTATTCATGGGTGGTAATGTTATTAGTTCTTTGCTAAAAAAAAATTGTAGTTTCCTTTCACTTTCGGGTGGTGGATGAGGAGGTTGTAACTTTTGTAATTTGTAAGGCCTCTTTTGTTTGTTAGATTCACCAACTTCTTCAAATGGGATTAGGGTAGGAGTTCCTGAGATAATCTTATCTTTATCCTTGTTATTAGTATGATCTATTAGTTGTTCTTTAGGAAGAAGGATATTCAAATCAGGAGAGGAATAAAAGATCACTGTACCATCACTACGAAGCTTTAGGTATTCTCTAGGAGGTCTTGTATTGCAAGGGGGATCTTGATATCCTAACACTTTTGTGTTTTCATTAGTTGGTATTTTCTTTAGGAGTTGATGAATTTCATGTTCACTTGTTGTATCACATCCCTTTTTACTTAAGATCATGAATCCCTTTCCATATGTTTCCTCTAGATTGATTGGAGTGTTTGTTACTTTGCTATCATAAAATGGTTGAGGATTTGTTTGTGTGGAGGAACTAGTTTCACCTATTGTAGGGAACTTAGGTTCAACTTGTGTTTCAGGATGTAAGTAACTGAACATCTCAAGAGGTGGTATTGTAGGAGGATTTGGTTGTTTCATGGAGGGATAAAAGGAAGCATTATCTTCAAGGTTGCTAAGGAAATCATTTAGGAACTTGTTCATGTCATCATCTTCTCCAATGATGTTAACATCACAAGGAGGACATGCATTAGGAGTTGTGTGATCATGAGAAAGTTCAATTTCGTTAGGGTCATTACCAAAGGCACAACTTTGTACATCTACCTAAGGTTTCAAGGACATCCAAAGCTTTCCAAAGCACATATCCATGATGCAATATTAAACAAATACACTTGAAATGAAAGAAATTGGAATAACAACAATTCTGCAAATTGAAATAGAGAACTAAAAGCAACCAACATAAGCACATAAAATCAATTTTAGATCCTAAAAAATGGAAAATCAAACTCAATAGGGACTAATAAGCCAGTAAAGGAGTTTTAGTCCTACTGGTGAAATTATGAAGTTCTAGGGACTGACATAGACAACAAACAATAGAGAGAGGATTTTGAGCCAGAAACCCTGAGAGGGACTAAGAAAGTAGGAAGGGCATTTTAATCCTAGCAAAGGTTTTTCTTAGAAAAAACAACAAATTATGGATTTTATATAGTCTTCATGGGTTGCCTATTTAGGATGTTGATGTTTAGAAATAGGAAAATTTGCAAATGAGTGCAAGAAAAATTAACTAGTAGCAAGCAATTGAATGCAATTTTTTTTCAATTTTGAATGCAATAAGAATGTTTCTAAATGCAATTAAGATGATGAACAATGCATTTTTCAGTTATTGAATGAAATAAAATGTTGCAAGAAATAAAAAATGCAACCTATATGCACTTTCACTAATGCAAATATGAGAAACCCTAAATGCAATTTTTACTAAATATAAAAAACCCTAGATGCAATTTCACTAATGCAATATGCAATGCAAGAATGAATGCTATCTAGATTTAATGAACTCCAAATCAAAAAAGGAATGCTCAAAAGAGTCAAGCTCGCCAAAATGAACTGTATAGTGAAAAGAGGGGTGAATAATACCACTCTTCACATACATTCATTCAATAAAGTCCTAGGAGTCCTAATTGGATTGACTATCAACCTCACAATGTGAGTGAATTCACAACAAGGAAGACCTAGAAGGGGGCTTTTTAAGCTTTAAGGGGTTCCCCACCAAGAATTTTTTTTGGAAAAGACAAATAAGAATTCAACTCACAAAACCTAATAATGCAAGCTAAATGAAGGATGCAGATAATGAAATTATCCAATAAGGAGTTAGGATGTATGTACCTAGAAATTCTGGAGATGTGAGGATTCCAGAAATGCAAAGAAGCTATCAAAATGTGCTATGGAGGACTGAAATTCCCTTACTGTTGTCTTACTCCCACTATTGTTTTTTGGAGCAGATACAAAACCTTTGGTTTTTAGAATTGGATCTAGAAGAATTTCCAAAAACTACTCTTAGGAGGACTAAGATGCCTTTACTATTGTCTTAGTCCAGTTTGGAAATTCTAAAATATCTAAGTGTGGTCTTGAGGCTTGATGTATGCTCTTCCTTCTTCTCTGATCTCAATGTCTTAAACCTTCGAATTTGTCTTGTAGGTGAGTTTCTATGAAGATGAAAACTTTGCAATGCAACTTTACAACTTGAAAAATTTTCATTTCAAAGGATCTTCAAGTCTTCAACCCAAATTTGCAATCACAATATGAAAGATGAAAAAAAACTTGTTGAATTGTTAGTGAATGGGGGTTTTCCTTGGTCAAACCCCTTGTTAGTAATTAAACCTTGAAATGAAATAGAATAATGAGGGAAATGGTGAATGAACAACATGCAATGCTAAAACTCACCAAACCCTTGTTGTAAAGTTTGGAAACTTGTGTGAAATGGATGCAATGGATATGGATCTTGAATCAAAGGAAGGCTTGATGGATATGGAATTGAATTTCTTGCTTGAATTAAAGCCCTACATCACAAATGTTAGCTCAACAACACACATGATGCAATAATATCCTTGATATGATGCTTGAATCTTGATGATGGATCCAAATACTTGAAGAATTTCTCTTGAATGCTTGAATGCTTAGATTGCTTGTTATGAAAAATGAGTAAAGGAACCTTGTATTTATACTTATCTATGCTTAATATCACAAAATTACATCACACCAAGCTGACATATGAATTCATTAAATAAAGGAAGATAAATCCTACCAAAATTTGAAATTAAATCCCGAAAATGAATCAAGGGGGACTGAGACGCCCTAGGTGGTGTCTTAGTCTGAAGTCATGTAACTTGTGGCACAAAAACCAAAAAGGGGCCCAATTAAGATCCCTCAAAATCAGGGTCCCAAGACCTTTGGGGGACAAAGATGCCCTAGGTGGAATTTTAGTCCTGATCCAAAAATCAAGGACACTTAGATAAAATAATTAAATTATCATTTTTTCATTGGAGAATGTTAGGATTAGCCAGAAAAAGATATAATTCATAGGGATTTTGGAAAAAAAAAGGACCAATCAAGACATAAATATGAATAAATAAAGCAAGGCGAGCCCAAACAAGTGTCAAAATGCAAGGGTATGAATTTTACAACACTGCAAGAAGGAAAGTCTGTAAATTTGGGGAAGGTATGCTCTGCCACTAAACATGATGCTTTCATAGATCTTTGCAATAGATAAAATGATGTTGTTGCTTGGACTTATGAAGACCTGAAGGGTTTTGACCTAGTCCTTTCCCAACATAATATTGAATTAGATCTAGATGCCAAACCTGTAAGGATGAAACAAAGTCCAATAAATCCTAAGATTGAATATTTAATGAGAAGGGAATTGGCCAAGTTAATTGAGGCTAGGATAATAATCCTTATCAAACATTCTTTATGCTTGGAAAATATGGTTCCTATAAAAAAAAGAATGGGGAAAGAAGAGTTTGTGTAGATTTTAGGGATCTAAATAAAGCCTCCCTAAAGGATCATTAACCCCTCCCCTCCATGGAGAAAATTTTATAAAAGGTCAATGGGTTAGAAAGGTTCTATTTCTTGGATGGTTACTCAAGTTATAATAAAATTCTTGTCCGAGGATCCGATCAACATAAGACTACATTTAGTACAAAGTGGGGCACCTATGCTTATTGTAAAATTCCTTTTGGTCTAACCAATGCAGGTGCCACTTTTTCGAGGGCCATGGCTATGGAATTTCAAGGTGAATTTAGAAAGTTTGTATTGGTATATCTAGATTATATTACAGTGTTTTCAAAACATGATAAAGGCCATTTCAGTCACCTTGAGCAAATTTTTCAGAAATGCAGGGAATGTGGTATTTCCCTAAACCTGGAAATAGGTGTGTATTTACCAATGATCAAGGGAAGCTTCTTGGACACATTATTTCTAAGGATGGCTTGGTCATTGATCCTACTAGAGTAAATTGTATCTTTGCCATCCCACTTCTTGGTCACAAGAAGGGATTACAAAGTTTCTTGGGCACAATCAATTTTTTGAGGAGGTTCATTCCAAATCTTTCTACTTTGGTAAAACCTCTTACCCTTATGATTAAGAAAAACGTGGTCTTTAAATTGACCAAGGAGGGTATAGATAGCTTTAAGGCTACCAAACAAGAAATTTCTTAGGCTTCTACCCTTGTCAATATTAATTATGACAATGATTTCATTCTTTACATTTTTGGAGGTGAAGCAAGTATATTAGTTGTTCTAACCCAACTAAATAAAGAGAATATGGAGCAACCCATTTCTTTCTTTATTGAAGGGCTTAAGGAATATGAAACCAGTTACAACTATGTTGAGAAGCAATCTCTTGCTGCTATTAAAGCATTGAAGAAATTTAGACATATGTTGTCTAACAATATAATATAGTTAATGGTGCCCCATCATAGCATTAAAGAGTACCTATTGAGTGGAGATATCAATGAAAAAAGGGCTAGATGGATCACCAAGGTGATGGAGTATGATATTGAAATCAAAATCACCAAGCTAGTGAGAGGCAAGGGATTGTGTGAGTGACCTGTCTCGACATTTGAGACTCCTACAGAGGCTTCCCTTGTGCTACAAAAGCAACAAGAATCAAATACAAACTTACAAGAAAATTGGGTGCATGATATGATTACCTTTCTATAGAATGGTGCATACCCTTTAGGTCTAGATGGGACCAAAAGAAGACATTTCAAACTGTAGTTCATTCCCTATGTTCTGGTGGATGGCATTTTTCATAAAGGATTTCAATGGAGTCCTATTAATATGTATAGAAGCAAACCAATTCAATAGAATTCTAAGTGAATTCCATGATGGCTCTTTAGGTGGCCATTTTTGTGAAAGGACTACTACTACAAAGATAATGAGGGCTGGTTATTATTGGCTAACTTTATTCAATGATGCTCACAAATGGGTGAGAAATTGTAAAAAGTTTTCTTTCTTTTCTAGAAAGAAAAGGTTGGCTTCCCTCCCTTTTCATCCTATTCAGGTTGACCAACCATTTACACAGTGGGGTATGGATTTTATCAGCATGATAAATCCACCATCAAGTGCTAGTCATGAGTGGATTTTAACAACCACAAATTACTTTCCATATGGATGGAGGCAACTGCCTTGAGCAATGCCACTGATACTTTAGTTTTGGAATTCCTTGATGGAATTGCTACAATATTTGACACTCCTTCCACCATCATTTCAGATAATTCCAAGGATTTTACTATTGCTCAGATCCTTGATTGGGCAATGAAGCATGGCATTTACTTGAAGACCTCATCTAATTATTATCCTATGGGTAATGGTTTGGATGATTCTTCAAATAAGAATATCATCAAGATTATCAAGAGGACCATTGAGGACACCCAAAGGGTCTAGCATAGCAAGTTAAAGACAACCCTTTAGGCTGATAGAATTAATCCTAAAAGAGTTTTTAGTAATTCTCCTTTCATGTTAGTTTATGGAAGGGAAGCAAGGTTATCGTTATGAAATTGGAGCTTCCTTCCATTAAGTTGGCACATCAACTAGAGTTGGAGGAAAATGATGCTATGATAGTAAGGTTGGATGAAATCCTAGAATTGAAGGAGATAAAGAACAAATCTATGCAAGTCATAGAAACACACCAAGTATAGGTCAAAAGAAATTTTGACAAAAAAATAGTTCATAGATTGTTTTGAGAAGGAGACCTAATGCTGAAATGGGATCCAAATAGAGCCAAAGCTAGTAGAAATTCCAAGTTTTATGTCGTTTGGAGTGGTCCATATATCATCATTAGCTACAATGGGACCACTGCATTCTATCTTTCCAAGATGGATGGTGAGGTTCTTCTAATCTTAGTGAATGGGATTCATCTCAAACCTTATTTTTGATATACATCCCTACAGTGTAGACTTGTAACTCTTTCATTTTCCCATTGTAAAGGTTACTTCAAGATTTCTGTCCATAAAATTCAACTATTATCACCATTACCTCATGCATGTTTGAGCAAAATTCATTTACCTTCATATATGAGTTGGTGTTTTAGTTATTTTTTTGACATATTATGCTATTCTAAAGTAGGAAGGAACAAACTCTAAATTTGGTGCATCACCTTATTTCACATTTCATGTCTCCTTCTACCCTTTTCCTTTGTGATCTATTAGAGTAGGTTACAATTAGGAATTTCATGCGTTGGGTTAGGCCAACACATTTTCACTTAGTTTGGAAAAGGAAGTCAGCCTTCTCCGGAGACTTGACCTCACCTTGCAAGGTCCCACACCTTGAGGTCATTTCCATTTTGTTATTAGAACATTGAACTCTTGTTCAATAGGGTGCAATTTTATGTGACGACAGTTACAAAGTGACAGTTGAATTTAGGAAAAAAAATTGCAAATTGTGATGTAGATGCAAGTCAAAGGTTAGCACAATTACAAATTTCAATGTAGTTGCTAATTTCTATCTTTTTGTTTTTATTTTTTTTTGTAGAGCAACGCAATTGCATTCGTGCAACATATTTGCATTTGAGTGACACAGTTGTAGTTTAGCAGAGTGAAACATCTACAAATTGAGATGCATTTACAGATAGGAAGAGTGACACACTTTTCTAATAGTCCAATGAAGTTGGTCTAATAGATTGACACACTTGCAAGTTAAACAAGGATTCAAAATTTAGGGTTTTCATTTGAATTTCAACTTTATTTTACATCTAACCCTAATCTATTTTTTTTTTTTTTTTCTAGTTAAGACTAAGATTTTTCAAAAACTGAGGTATCCAGTATGGAGCAAAGTGTTTATTAGTACTAAGTCATGAATTCATCAAATTCCAAAGTGTTTATCAACACTTATGTGAAGGATAACTTTAAAACTTCTTATTTTTATGCTTTATATTAGAATCTCACATTTAATTTGGTGCTTAAGAATTAAACAACACAACTTGAATTTTTCAATTTGGTGCTTTAAGAATTGAACCACACAATCTCACCTTTGTTTGGGTTTAAAGGACCAATACAACTTACACACCTCATTTAGTGTTTTAACAAGTTACTCACATTTATCTTTGGTGCACCTAAAAAGAGCAAGACTTTGTGTGCTTTGCTTTTTGTGTTTGGTAGAATAGCAAGTGTATACCCTCTCCCCTTGCACTTTATTTTCATTTTCAACCCTATAAGGTTTCTTCTATGTATCCTCTCCCCTTACGCTTCATGCGATCTTGGGTGAAGAGAAATAGTATCACCTCCATTTTTTTCTTTTAAGTAGGAGGTCTACCTTGAGACACATCCTGACAAAGAACTCAAGGGCTCAACCTCAAGTGTCATTTTAGGGCTTGCTATATAAATTGGATGAGAGTGAAAGGTGGGGGTCAAACTATGCATGTAGCACTCTAGACTTGCATTATGGGACTACAAATTTTTCTCTTTCCTAGAGGTGATGTTTGAGAGGTTGATAGTGTTACCTAGTTCCAACCACTAAAAGCCTATTTTTTTAGAGGCCTAACACCATTTAATGTCTTCTTAAGGAGGTGTAGTGGAATAACATCATTCCATGAAGTTATTCACCATGTACTAATCACAGTTGAGGTGACAAATACCTTTAAGGAACTTTTCCTTTCAAGGTAAGAGGTGTATCATGTACATGTGCACTCTTGTTACACACTCTATGGGTAGTATTTTATTGTGTGGACCCAACTTAAGAAGATAAACCTACTTGAATAAATAGGTTTATTTCTAGTGAGCTTTGTGGAAGAAATCTTACAAAATAGCTCCCATTACCTATTGAGTCAATTGAACACATTTCTTGATCATTAAAACACTCAAAACAAACATTAAACATGGTTATGACATAAATTTAAAGCCTTTGAACACTTTTTATGCACTTGAAGGACATTATACTATTGTATGCATCTAAGTATATATTTTTTATCAAAACAATATCTTGGTTTGCTTCCTAGTATCTTTGTCTATATCATTGCACATTGTGTTAAAGTAAACCTAGGAAACTATAATTTAGCATTTTAGTTTTCACAAATTTTAGCTTTTGTGGAAAAAAAATTGCTTTGTTATAGAAATCTTTGTATTAGACAACTCATAATAAATTATTTCTAATGTGGTAAAATTAATTCATGCTTAAGTTAGACTTTTTAAAAAAATGAACCTGGAAAGACACATTAAAATCCACTTGGTTACTTGATTCAAAAACACTTGGTTACTAGATTTAAACAAAATAAACAAGGAAATTCATTTTAAAGATTATTTTGATCAAAATAATTTTTGGGTTATCATTAGACCAAAACATTATTCTCCATCAAAAATTGAAACATTATACAAGGTTCTTTGTCAAACTCACTTGGAAATTATCAAACATAATCTTAGGTTGTCATTTTGAACAAGGATACCATATTCATTCAACATTAAACATCAACCATCCAATCAAACATTACAACATCTCACATCAAATTAAACAAACTCAAATATTTGGACATAAGTCACTTGGGTTTGAAACCTTTATCGCATCAACTAATTTAGCCTCATACTTGAAAACGATCACTTTTCAAGGAGTTTAGGTTGAGTTAGCAAACATCATTATGGACAAACTAACTTTGGATTCATGATTCTACTCCCAAAGTAGTGAATACATAATCATAAAAAACAGATCAAAAAATCAAATCAAACAATCAAAATCCTAAGTGTAGTCTATATCAAAAGTTTCATATCATTCACATCATCATTGATCTAAATCAAATCAAAAACATCATCACTGACAATAAAAATTTGAGGCCACAAATACATTTCAAAATCATTTATCTCAAATATTTCCTAGGTTTGATAAACCTTGTATGGTTACAACCAGGTTACAATACAAGAAAGCAATGGAGTCTCATCTTATTGAATCGAGAAATCCTAATTCAAACATTAGTGATCAACTATATAAAATACCTCAAACAAGTGAGCTTCCTCCTCCAAAAAAAAAACTCTCCAATTATAAACAAACCTCAAGTGGAAATAATTTACACTACAGAAGAACAAAAACCATGTTAGCTTAATCAAGAGGATATACTAGAAATACAAGAAAATCAAGATTTTCTTCATGTAGTGGAAGTATTGATAAAACAAGATCTTACACAATACATGCTTAAAGTTGCACCAATGAGTGCCAAACTTCCATCAAAATTTGATGTTAAAACATTGAAGGAACAACCCCTTGAAGGGTATGTGTGATCATGGTGCACCAAAAGTAAGGCAATATTTGTAGGGTATGGCTTGACCTAATTTTTTTTCACCCAAATTAATGAGATGAAAAGGCTTTTAGAGGAGATCAGCTTCCAAAAATATAAATTATGATTTAATTTGAATTTAATAAATAATTATTATTCATTTTCTATTAGAATTATGATAAAGTCCTCCCATCAATAGGTCGATTGAAAACATCTATAACTTTCAACAAGATCATATTTTGAATCCAAAACATGCCACATACTATAGGATTAAAAGAAAAAATTAAATTTCATGAAGTTTGACCAAGTTAAGGTGGTCGACAGACATCAAGTATATTTTCTAAAAGTTGTAATAAAAAATTCATAATTAATTATTTACTTAGAAAAATTACAAAAAAATATGCATCACATCTGGACATGAGTCCTCACTTTATACATAAAATATTACAAAAAAAATATTATCATTTTATTATGGTTAGGTATAGACGACACCTACTTCTTTATTTTTCCTGAAATTTAAGTACTCATCACATTGAAATTTCAAATTTCAACAACAGACTTCATTTATTTTAACAAACCTAGTATTTTAGAAACTACATTCAATTTTCTACAAATTCTATTCTTACATGTTTTTGAAATAATATAGACAACTTATTCAAATATTTACATCAAGTTGCCTAACACTGATTTTTCTCTCAATTTTTTTTGCCACTTAAGGGCCTAGTTTTTGTACGATGATCTCAAGACATACCCTGAAACACAATCACATGATCAAGTTTTTGCCAATATGCTTCAAGGAATCACCCACAAGGGAGTGAATACTTCATATATAATCTGATCCAACAATTTCCTTAAACCATCAACATTTTTTCAAATTTCACCAATAGTGACTATACAAGGGGTTGCTCAAAAAATTAAATCAAATTAAAATGGTAATCCCTTACATAATACTCAATTTTAAAACAATACCATTACAAATGTGGGCTTTCACAATGCTTCAAATCCACATACATTCAATGCATCAAATCAAAATTTGGTAGGTAATGGGATTAATCAATCACCTTCTACTATGTACCAACCCTTTATTCAAGGTCAAAATAAACTACCAAACCTAAATCATCAATCACAATTTAAACAAGGTTGAAATCTAAACATGGGTCCAAATCATAAGGGTCCAAATCAAAACATGGTTCCAAATCAAAACCTTGTTCCAAATAAAAACCTTGTTCCAAATAAAAACCTTGTTCCAAATCAAAACCTTGTTCCAAATCAAAACCTTGTTCCAAATCAAAATTTTGTTCCTAATCAACACATGATTCAACAACAAGGTTTTTCTCATGATCAATTACAAGCTCAACAACAAGCACAAGCCCAAAAAATGTATACTCAACAACAATTTCTCACTCAACAATAAAATTTGCAATATGGGATGCTCAAGATCAACAATACCTTCAATCTCAAGGAAACACTACACTAAAATACCAATATGGTGGAACATATAATACACCTCCCACACCACCATCTAATTCACAATATCACTCATTCAATACACCTCTATATCAAGATCATATGTATGTTTCACCATTGGTCAACACAAACATGGATATTTCATCACAAATACAAACATTGACCCAAAAGATACAAGATATTCAAGCAGGAAAGGTAAATAAATCATATGAAGTCCAAGAATTATGCCCCTATCCATTTGATAGAAGCATCATGATGATACCTTTTCCTCAAAAATTTGAGATTCCAAAGTTTGAAAAATATAAGGGAAGAGGAAATCTTGAGGAGCATATAATAAATTTTTATGTTACTTGTATGAAGGTCTCCTACAATTATTCATATCTTATGAGACTATTCCCAAGAAGATTGGGTGGATTGGCAATGGAATGGTTTTCACATCTACCTCCTGGAATTAAGATATTTCAAGAGATCATAGATCAATTCATCACACATTTATCTTATAACATTGATGTCAATGTAACATTGGAGGATATTTAAACACTAAAAAAAATAAAGGAAAACCTTTTGCTACCATTTTGCAATGATGGAGACACAAATGAAGGAAGTGCAAATGGCCTATACCAAAAAAACAATTCAAAATACTTGTTGGGAATCTAGGTACAAATTTGGCCTTTTTATTACATATGCAATGTGTCTCTACATTTGAAGAATTAATATCCAAAGTGATTACTATTGAAAGAGCTATAATTACAAAAGGAGCCATCCAAATATCCAATGATAATCCATCATCTAGTAATAGCAAAAAACCCATATTTTGGGCTAAAAAATAAAAAAACATTACTAATGATGATGTTGTGGATGCAAGGCTGATAACTCTTCTTGAAAAATTTATCTTTATGATCTTTATGCTTGTCATTTGAAACTTTTATTGGAAATTTAGAAGCATAATGACCTATCTATCCACAATTGAAACACTTAATGGGTAACTTACCTCTATATTTTCTAGTGCCCTTTTTCAATCTTACAAAATTTTCTTCCACTTCGTCAAGACCATCTAGATTAGATTCATCATCTTTCTTTTTGAATTTAAAATCAATTTCTTTCTAAATGGAGCATATTTTTTGAACTCTCTTAATTCAAAAGTAGTTAAAGAACCAAACATTTGATCTCTACAATATTGATCCAAATTTTGAGCTTCCTCAATAGCAAAAAATTTAGCACTATAATATTTAGGAAGAGTTCTTAATACCTTTTTCACAACTTCAACTTCCTTTAGTTTTCCACCAAGACCATTGATGGAATTGTTTTGAGGCTTCTCACCTTCACAAGTTTTGAATAAAAAATCCCACTCAAGCTAGCATTCCTTTCTTTTCCATTATTCTCATAATCCTTGATCTCATCATCACTTGTTGGAGGAGTAGTAGGCATAGTGTATCCATTTTCAACTAACTTCCAAACACCAATCCCTAATGAGACAAGAAAGGATTCCATCCTAGCTTTCTAGAAAGCATAGTTTAATCCATAAAACATACGGACCTTGACACCATTATTGTGTGCCATCCAGATCTACCACATGTAGTTAAACTTCTTCCAAGGAACCACAACTCTGATACCAATTGTGAGACACACAAGACAACTAGGAGAGGGGTGAATCAGTTGTACACTATGCTCCACAAGGTTTTAGGGATGGGGAGTGCTAGATATAGTGGGATGAGTTTTCGATATAGGGGTACTTTTGGGTCATTTTTTAGGGGACGACAAGGGACAACTGATGAAAAATTAGGGAAATTTTTAAAAATATAGAGAAATTTCAAATGTTCATAGCATAACATTGATAAAGCATTCATTCTAGAAATTATATAAGCTTAATACATATCATTAGACTTGAATTTAGATTTCACATGAGAATCAATAAACAAATTAACAAAATTCAAACACTTTTCATTATCAATGTGCATACATATCATATAAGAGTCTAATAATTATAACCAAAATTCCCAAAGGCTCCAAGTCTCAACTATGAAATGACATTATAAACATAAAACTAAGAAAATATATCATTCCCCCAAGGTCCCTAATCAAAGACAAGGGTGGTGCAATAAGTTGGGTACTAATTCTTCACACTATGATTTTTTTAAAAACGGCTCGGGTTATAATCACAAGACACGCTTATTTCGCGATTAAAAAAAGAAAGTGAAATTATTTGCCTTGGAATACCAATCCAAAGGCTTGGAGGGCATTTCCAACAAGGCCAGAGATGTGTTTTTGCAAATTCTACAATTTTTCACATAATCGGGTTCGTGCTCACCTTCAAGATTGCATCTAGTTGAATATTGACAAAATAAAAAACATGGGTAATGTTAGGTTCTATCTTAGCTATCCAAAGATGTAATTTTTTTCACTTTTCGACAATGTTAATCCTTTCATCCATAATTTATTTTGTTTGTATGTCTGTTTTTTGCCAAAAAGTAGTGTTTAGTGTTTTTTATAAATTCAACGTTGATCAAAATTTCAAATAAATTACATTTTTAGAAACTAGATCTATTCTACAATTTTTTAAAAAAAGAAAAAATCAATTATTTTCAAAAAATTTAGGGGAGCACAAAATTCTCGCTTTTCATGAAGCACATTTGTGAAAATTAGTAAAAATCAAATATTCATTAAAAAATTATCAAAAAATTATGCAATCAACTAGATGCTATTAGCCAATCTCCACCATAGCTTATTTTAAAATACTACAAAAAAGTTCACCGTGCTCAGGTCATACAAGAGTTGCTATGTTATGTTTTTCTGACAAAAACAACACCAATTTCTATACATCCCTCTTTTGAACCCCTTAATCTCAACCATTTTCAAAATAAATTAGTAGTTTAGAAAGTAGAATCAGAGCACTTGATCCTTTTTTTGTTCCATCTCAAAATTTTGAGTGTAACTATCCTCAATTTCACTGGCCCAAGGTTAGCATTTCTCGATTTTAGAAAAGTGGCCACTTAAGCCCTCTTTTGGGAACCATCTGGTGCACTTACCCACAAGGTAGGTCTAAATCAACATTTCCCTCACCATCGGAGCTTGATTCCAAGTCAGTTTCAGTGTCCATGTCAATAGAAGGATTTTCCTCAACCAATGGAATCCCAACCAATCCCTCATGTGCATCCTCCTCAATCTACATAGCATCTTCGAGATTAACATCCCAATGTAAGGCTAAAGTATGATGATACTCACTAGATTGGCGATCCTATAGCCACAAAGCACTGTGTATTGCCACCAACTTCTCTGATAGTGTAGAGGTAAGGCAGTTTCCCTTGAATGATTGGATGAAGCTATATGTGGACCAATTCCTCTTTGCAGTAGAGGAACTGGAAACTTGCGAAAGAAGATGAATGGCAAGTAATCTCAACTCTAGTGCATCCTTCCCATGCCACATCCACCATCCAATAGGTTTTTTTTGAGCCAATGTAGGTCTATCCATCCTCTCCTCTAGTTTTCCAAAGTTGGACCATGAAGATTGGAAAATGCAGGCCACTGTGTGTGAAGTATAGTAGATTCCTCTAAAGCATACATTTTTGTAAGGGCCTTCATGAAGCCTTCTTTCACCTCTTCATCATGAGATGGAGCCACTCTCCCAGATCTCGATGCATACCATTTGGGATTGAGAGCATAGGCTTCCATATGAAGCAGTGTGTTCATAATGTCCCACCGCCACGTCACAATGGGCCTAATATGTTCCTCATAAAATACCAAAGTAGGTTCCTTGCTATAAATTGCTTTCTTGATCTGTCCAAGCATACTATTAAAGGTATGATAAATATCTCCAAGGCTAGGGGATTCAATATCAGCATATGTAATCACTTGCACAATAAGCTGGATGAAAGAGCATACGTATATGCAAGTGCAAACAAGTTACAAAAATTAAAATAAGCTATAAATATTAAATAATAAAATCAGCAATAATAAAATTAAGAAATAATCCAAATAAATAACAAAATCAGCAATTCCAATTTTCTTACCTCATTGTGGACCACCAGTCATGATCAAGGATTTTTTCTTTCACGCTTCTTCCCTCTGGTGTGCTTGACTCATGTCATCTACCCCACTCTAAATTTATCACCATTAATTGTAGAGCCTCTTGGACCTCAAGCATCCTCTCCAATAAAATTAAGTAGCTTGCATATCTAGTCTCCATGGGCTTGAGGAATTCCTTCTTAAAAAAATTTCTAAACAAATCAAGTGAAGTCCGATGGTTGCAAATGAAAATTTGCACTTCTCTAGCCTCTACAACCATTTCCTTCACCTAATCTATCTTCCCAATGTCCTTCAAGGTATTTTTCAATTCATGCACACAACAAGGGGTCCAAAAAATGCTTATAAGCACTCTCCACCATCAATCTAGCTAATTTACA
Source organism: Sequoia sempervirens (assembly GCA_007258455.2). Taxonomy (NCBI): domain Eukaryota; kingdom Viridiplantae; phylum Streptophyta; class Pinopsida; order Cupressales; family Cupressaceae; genus Sequoia; species Sequoia sempervirens. Next base: position 205,693,627 of record VDFB02000003.1, read on the forward strand.
CACATGGGCTGAATCGGTCACTACCTAGAGTATCATCAAGTTGATATGAGATTAGTATAGATATCAATTTATAGATGATGTCTCACATTCCAAATAAAAAATAGGAAAGAAAGAAAATGTGATTCAAAATTTATTACATCTACATGGTTAATGCTGTGTCCATGCCATAAAATCTATGAATAAGATAAGATTATCAACATTACAATAATGCTACTAAAGCTTCATCAATAAAAAGTAAAAAGTGATTAGTACCTGCACAATATTAGAGGCTCCAACCTCCTCTATAGCATCTCTGAAAATCTAAAATTGGAAGGTTGCATCCTTCCTTCTACCCGAACAATCTATAGCTCTAAGAAAATGAGAGCCTGTTGTACTAGTGACAGTAAGATTGATGAGTGGCCAATGTTTGATATCGGTCCACCCATCCATGATTATGAAGCAACCATCTGTCAAGCATGTTTGTCTCATATCCTCCATCAAAATACTCACCTTGGATTACTCTTTATCAAGAAGGGTGGTGTGTATCTTAGTTTCTCTAGGTGGAACATATAAGGGACCAACAATTATAATAGCTTTGCACATTTATTTAAAATATGGTGCACATGAGACATGAAATGGTATGACATTAGCACAAAAAAACTTGGCAATAGAGGAATCAGCCCCATCTTTTACTTTAATATTAAACATATCATCAACATTCATACTTCTTTTATTTCCTCTAGTAGAATCCTCCCCCACATGAGATTGAGAAGCTAAAGCAACATCCACTAATGGTGTAGGCATTCCCATACTAGGCTGCAAACTCTCAATGGAAACCCCTTTACTTAATGCCTCCCCCTCCATATGCAATCTAGTTGCCTCAATTTTTTGTTGTTGGGTTATTTTTCTACACCCTTTAACCCCTTGACCACCAATCCACAAAATATGGAAATAAACTCTCGTATAGCTGCCCCTATATTGTTTGTGGCACAAATAACACTCCCATACTCTACTACCCCCCAATTTTTTTTCTTATCTTTATCAACTCTTGTTGCAAATTGTAGTAGAGGATTTTTGGGGTTAAATGGGCCCTTGCCAGTTTTTTGAGGATTTTAGATGAACATTCAAATGGGTTTGAACTTGTTGACCCTACTCCACTCCCACTCTTTGAACACCCCCCAATGTTTGCAGGTGCACTAATTCTAGTTCTATTTCTTGTTCTTTGAGTTTGAGTTCTAATTCTTTCTTGCATTTGAATTTCAATATCCTCACTTTCATTATCACTAATACTACTCATGGTTGTTTTTTATGAAATTTTTGATTTCAAACAATTTCAAGTTCAGATAAAAATAAAATAAACCCACAATGCCCTTCCTATGTGTTGAAAAACTTAAAACAATATTGATTTTGTTTTTTTTAAAATAGCAAATACAAAAGAAAGATGAAAAACATACATCTAATATGGTGGAAATGATTCCCTGAGCTCCTCTTCAACCTACTATTCTCTCCTTCACTCAGTTGCTCTTCTTTTTCTCTCCTTCACAATACAAATGGAAATGCAAAAATGAGTTTCTTTTTCTCATTTTAGGGCATATATATCATTTAGGTTTAAAGTGGCATGGTGGCCTTGTGGCCCACCTATGCCTTTTTTCCTTTTTAAAAAACTCATATTTTTTTGTAAAAATGCAATTGACAAGTGGTTGGGCAGTAGGGAATGGCTAGTCATACTTGGTACAATCGAGGGATGGCCTGGGCATACTAGGTACTACTAGCCATCCCCTACATCCACTAAGGCTTCAAAAAAATTCCCCAACCATTTTTGAGTACTTGGCATGGAAAAAGGGATGGTTGGGGCATGTTTCGTAGCCGTCCTAGCATCCTCGTTTCATCCCTGATATGTGAAAAAACCAAAAAGTATAGGGGATGTGTCCTTGTGGAACATAGGTTGTACATTAAAACATTCAAACCCTCATTAACCTTTAAACCCTTACTATGCATCAACATGAATGCAAACTAATGAAACATAAACACATGAACACAACCATACCACCATAAAACTCTAGATTTGCATGGAAAACCATAATTAGGGAAAAAACATGGTGAGTATTAACTCACATATATATGAATAACAACATTGATTACAAAAGGATCACTAACTAGAAGAAAGAGTGACTCACTACCAAGGGTTCATTGCCAAAAGGACTCACTATCTAAAATAGAAGAGAATAGAAGAAGACTGTTACAAGGAGGTTCACTACCTCAAAGCAATAAGAAGATCCACCATAACAACTCTACACTATTTACAACATTTTGCTCACAACCTCTAGCAATTTAAAGTACAATGAAAATGTAGGCACCTTCTAATCATTGCTTCCAATAACTTTATTTGTTTAAGATTGCACTTAGATCATGCCACTTGATCACAAATTCACATCATCCTTCACATCACTCAATACACCACACTTCTCCAACAATTAACCTTTCCTATATATCAAACACAACCTCAAACAACCTTCTCCAAGTCAGCTTCAATGAAATGTATGCACCTCAAACACATGTAACCACCAAATAGGTCAGCACAAAACACTTTTGTGGTGGAAAGAAATGAAGATGGACCACACCATGGGTTAACCAAGACCCAAATCTACATTGACACACTATACCACACTTACACAAACAACAATCCATCTTCGCAATCAACACTAGCAGCCAGTTTAGCCAAACCTACACTAACACAAACAAACAATCACATTCACACTTCTCTAGGTCTGGAAACATCCCACGGACAATGAATCAACATCACACAACATTCTAAAATATTCTAGAACAATCAAAATATTCAGCAACATTGTTGCAACCACTTGAAACTGGGAATACTATCATCTTGAGCAACTAGCTACACAACCATAGACATACAACTCACTAACCAACGTTGTGGGACAACTAAACACCAAACACTCCAAGGGAAGATAGGTATAGACAATATTAGCATGTTCCCAAATATGTAAGATAAGAAAACTCAACACAACGAAATGTAGAGCAATTCCATTTCTCCTAGAAAACCTTCTTCATAGTCCAACACACTGTTAAACACATCTTCCACTATGAAACAATCTATAACCTAAAAATCTAGATATAACACCTTTCAACACCTTTGATAATATTATCCAAACTATAGAAGCACATATTCAACCATGAAGAAATGCAGAGCACAATACAAAACAAAACTCTGTCACCTTGTACACTCTATTCAAAATTTCTCAAAAGTACTTGGAAACCAAGTGAACCAACTACATTAGCAACACCTACTCAACACCACAAGCACCTTCTCAACATGATGACATTAGTGACAACACTAAAGAAAAAATAATGAAAAAATATCCAATAATCTCCCCATTGACATCAATGACAACACTAATATCCAATAGGAATCACTATCAGAGATTCATCCATCATTAATAAAATACAATCCTTCCTTGATTTTATGAATTTTAGGGCTTTAAATCATGAATTCCAAATTAGGGATTTAATATTCTTGCAATTCATTTTATATTTTTAACCTGCACACATGAAAGAGGGGGAAAGTTTTTACCATATAAGGGCTTGCCAAAGCCAAACCCCATTTTTATATTTCTACCTCCATAATGGCTATAATGATGTAAAAATGGAGCTTACCCTCGATCAAGTAGAGGTTAAATGATAAACAAGTGATAAATTGACAATTATTACAAACAAGTGATAAATTGACAATTATTACAACTCACCACTCAGATCTATATTCCATTATGGAATGAAGTCATGTACTAATCACCTTGAAGGAGAAATTGATGCTTGATTTGAAGTCCTGCAAGTGCTAGTACTCACAAAACAAATGAACATAAAAAATGAACAAAATCACATGAAAACATGATGGATGGCTAACATGATGCTTGACAGAAATATATATTATAATTTTGTTAATTCTTCTCTTGTCTAGTCTTAGGATGCTCAATAATAAAATCAATTGAATTCTCCAACATCCTAGGATTACAATGGTGAAAATAATTTTAATTATATGCAATTCTTCTAATTTCATAAAAATAAAATATCAACAATTGAAAAATAATTTTATATTTTCAAATATTAAAATGTTGATAGGTCAGCATATTCAAATTTTAGCTAAAATGGGTTGGACAAGGGTATTGGGTGCCCTAGTCCAAACCCATCATTTTTAGGGCCTTAAAAATCAATATTAAATATTAAATATCTATTTTCAATCCTATATTTTAGTTTTCTAAATATATTTATAAAGCACTAGTAGTATAATCTTAACCAAAAAACTCTAGAGAAAATACTACTATTATCTCACTATGGAGTAGGATGCATGTTAGTTTGTAAAGAAACATCTAGCTTATAAAAAAAATGGATATTTTATTCATGTTCCATTATAGGAATTACAATCTATCACCATTCCCTAGCCCTTTATATAATGAGGTCTCAATCTAATCAATGGAAAGATCCACCCATCTTCATCCAATGGAAAAAAATTATAATCACTACCATTGAATACTTTAACAAGTGGATCAAATCTATTCCTCTTACTTATTAACCAATAAACAATAGGTATCCAAATCATCCTTTATTATATTATTTATTTCTATAGTATCTCTTCTACCATTGTATTAATAATGCAAAAATAATTTAAAAGTAATGAAGTTCACAACCTTTATGAGAGATTACACATCCAATATCATTGGTCCACTCCATACTATCAAAACTATATTGGTAAAAGAGAGGAATTTTCTAAAACCCTCTTAAAAATCCTTAAAAAGATATGTTATCCATGGCAATCAATTATAACTTAATCTCACCCTTTGGGTATATTGTACTAGAATATGTATGCCAAATAGTCTGACTCCATATTTCCTCATCTTTAGTTCTTAATCTGTCTTACCAATTAAGATTGAACTTCCATCTTTGCTTATGAAACCTCATTGATGATGAGTGTTGATTTGAAAACTTGCATTAGTTAGAAATTATATATGAGTGACACCTCAATGCCCTCAATCACCTCCAATAGTAATAGAATAACCTCTATTGTAGTCACAACAAGAAGATAAAATATGAAGAGTTTGAGATTTGTGGTCTTGTTATTATGACAAAATAGAGAAATCTTCAAGATAGAGACAAAATAGTATAGTTGAGTCTAATAGGTTAGGTCAATATTTCATAATTTCCAAGTATGGTTTAGGATCATGATAGATAGATACCCCTATGGGTTAATAGAATGAAAAACCTATCAACATTTTGCACCTTACACACTTTCATGCTTGATTTGAATAATTCCTCAATTAAAATTATCCAAAAAATAGAAACTAGTAAAGAGAAATAATTAGCCTCTAGTGAAAACCAATTTTATGAAACCTTGTGGAAGTCATTATGATGAAAAAAAAGCAATTTTTTTTATATTTGTGAACCTAAAAAACTGAATTTTTTAATATATATAATAAAATAGTAAAGGTAAAAATCACCCTTTGGTGTCACCTTGGACAGTTATCATGGTGAAACATTTCTTCCAAGGACAATGAGTAATAAACTACATTTTACCATATTTTAGTTTCTCTTTCATTCCTTATCCTATTCCAAGTTCCATTAGTTCATGCCTCCATACATTGCATTACATCTAGACCTTGTTATACACTAGAGGTAGGTGATTGCATTCTACATTAGAATAAATCTTAGTTTATGCCTTTTGACTCACTTGTTGACTAGGATACCTTCCATAGTAAATAAGTCATGTATTTCCAAAAACTGTATCAATAAATGAAAAAACAAAAAATAAAACATCAAGCATCAACATGGACTTTAAAACCTTCAAACAACACACTTGGAATGTGCATTTTTAGTGAAAAACTCATAAATCTAGAAATCAATTTTGATAACATATAGTTGTCACATCATTTTTCATTATAAAAATTATCTTTCATCTATAAATTTTCTTAAGTGGGATGTATCATTTCCTAAACCAAACATGATTCAAATCCATATTTTAGTTTTTTCCACACCTTGGCAAGAGGTAACACTACTATATTTTAATTGATAGTTCTTGTATATTTCTTTGGTTTATCTTTTTGATCATTTTATTTTTATTTCCCTTATGTTTTTACCCATACTATGCCTACTCAAGGTTACCAAAAACATGCACCATATCATAATTTCATTTGAATGGTATACATTGGGGCAATATCTATTATTTATGTGTCATGTTTGATGGTTTTTCTCTCATCAAACCCACCAAGGTCAAGTACCTTTTGACATGTAGAGAAATCCTTATGTATGTTGGTTGTTTCATTAAATACCCACTGAGAGCATCACATGCCTTGTGAGTGCTAGGGTATCCTCTCATTTTTTGTATTCTTGAGAGACAATCCATACATTAGATACATTGTTGCCTTGGTCTTTTATACTCTAGTGCATAACATTCATTGATATATTAAAGAAAATTTGTAAGCTCAAAGTCAATATAACACATCATCATAATAAATCCATCATCATTTCATCCATAATAACATTTCTTGCATTCATCTCTTAATTTTCTTTATTTTTTCCTTCTTTTTATTCCAATATTTTTCATCTTCCATTTAACTTTTGTTTCACATTAATTTTGTGGATATTTCACCCATGTAGCTTTTGCATGGATAAGCTCTTGACATGGCATCATCAATTATCTCACTTTTCTAAATTGACATTGTTTCTTCTACTATACTATGACATATCATAATTTTCTTCATCTCTTATATTTTTTTTTCTTAACTACTTTTTTTTCTAATGCAGGAGCATCCTTGGTTGTAAAGCAATCTTGTATCAACCAAAAAAATTTCTTTTCTTGCATTCCACTCAATAGCAATTTTAGTATTTCATTCCCCATTCCACCGTAGTATCATTTCTTAGCTTGTGAAGCAGGATATAGCATCTACACATCGACATCTATCACATATCTAGATTTCACATCAGTTTCATTTGTCTATCAAAAGCTATCACTCTCAAGTTTTCAATATATATCATTATTAGAGAATTTGGGGCTGACCTAGTCTATATTTCTTAATGCAAACGTACTCCAAGTCATGTGGAGCTTATTGGGACATCAAACAAGAATCTTTGGTTCATTGAGACCTATCCTAGAGATTCATAAGTTATTTCATTTCATTAGGGGTTATCTTTTCATAATCTTAGGCCAATTGTCTTGTTGATTCATCAGGTTATAAACCCTTATTGCTGATGCATACCTTTTTTGGAGCTTTAGTAGCATATTTAAGATCATTGTACTTCATTGTAGATCATCAATTATCAATTAGTATTCCATGATTAGTTAGAATTCACATTTTTTGCATTAACCCTTTGGGACTGTAATAAGGCCTTTGGCCAATTGTAATGTTGAATGCCCTTTTTGCAAACCCGTGAGGCCTGGATACTTGCCCATGAGGCACATATCTTGCATGTAAGATTGCAAATTAAATAAAGAATCATATATGCAAATCATTTTCTTGAGTTATTTATGATGTGTTGACTCTAAGCTGCATAGTTTGGAATGTTCTTTCTGAACACTCCATCTGTGACTACACCAAGTGGTATTAGAGTGAGTTTGTGAGTCCTTAAGGAATTCCTTGAGGTGAAAAAATCAACCATATGAGAAAGACTACATGTGTTTTTCAATTGATCGCTGATTGTGAGGTAGTTGAAACCCTTGTATCCAGATCACCAAATCAAGGTAGTTGCACTAGATTTGAGGGGAGAGATGCCACCAAGGAGAGTGCCTGGTATGGAAAATGTTTCTGGAAGAATGGATGAGATGTTGGAAATGATGCATGAGATGTGAGTCCATTTTGGATGTAGTAGAAGAAGATAGAAGGTGAGGCCTAAACCCTAGACATGAGGATGAAAGTGATGATGAAGCAGATCATGTTGTGAACAAAATTGCATAAGCCCTAGGAAAAGAAGAAGAAGAATCAGATTAGATGAAGATATTGAAAGCTATTTCAAAGATTGGGAAAATACCTAGAGTTGAAATTCAAAATTACATGGGAAATTTGAATCCTAAAAAATTGATTGATTGGATCAATGAAATGGAATAATACTTTGAATATGAATAAATTGAGGATCCTAAAAGAGTTAGATTTTTGAATTTTTTTTTGAAAGGCCATGATGCTTTATGGTGGAAAGAAGTTCAATTGGATAGTAATAGGAGATGAAAAGAAAAAATAATCAAATGGGATCTAGAATGGTGACAAAGTTAAAGAATCAATTCATACCTATTGACTATGAGTTTGAATTGTTGAAAACATTGTAGAACCTAAGAAAAAATGAGAGATCTATGAAAGAATATATTGAAGAATTCTACAAGATGATAATCATAACTGGTCATAGTGAAGTAAACAAGGAAAATGTTGCAAGATATATCAATGGACTGGGAACAAATATTCAAGAAGAACTGAGCCTGGTAAAGATGAAATTAGTTGAGGAAGCATATCAATTTGCATTGAAGGTAGAAGAGAAGCTAAACGAGAAATTTTAGCAAAGGCAAATAAGTGCAAGAGGAATATTCTAGAGGAGTGGACCCCAATCCAAAGAGAGAAGACCCTATGCAAAGTAGAACAACGATGTAAATCCCTACCAAAGTGAAGAAGAGGATGCTAATTCATACCACAGAGGTAGATAAGACATAAATTTCTACTGTAGTGATAGATGAGGTCATAATTCTTACCACAATGAAGGATATCAGAGAGATGATGGAAGATCTAAGAGAAGACCATTCAAAAGAACCTTTTTCAAGTGTGGAGGTGAAGGACATAGAGAATTTGAGTGTTATCAAGGAAGTATCGACAAAAATCTTGAGCCTATTGGAAGAGAAGCTTATATGGATGAAGAAAGTATTGAATCCCCTAATTTAGTTGGGAAACTTGAGAAAAGTGAATCATTGGTGATGAGGAGAGCTTTAATGCATGAAGAAGTGATTGAGGAACCACCACAAAGGAAAAGTTTGTTAAGAACTAGATGTAAGTTTGAAGGAAAGTTGTACCACAAAAAAATGTATTTCTTGCTTGATATGGGAATAATTGATGACAAATTAGACTTAATGGGGCCTTGATTTAGTGTAGTGAGTTTTTTTACACATCCACACTAGCTCTTGGACCCTTGCAAACTGAATAAAATGCATGCAACGATGTATTGTAAAGGTGTTGTAAAGTATTGTGAAAGAATTTCACACTTTTCTAGACTAGTGGACCTATTTTCCCCTAATTCAATATTGTAAAATTTATTTAATGGCATTCTCACATTAATCTAGAAGGCTTGTAAATTAAACCTAATTCTAATCTAGTGTTGTAATGTGTTTTACACATTCACATTAGATGTTCCTTTCTAGGCTATGCGGACCTCATTCTAATATTGTAAAGTTTAGTTAATCACACTTTCAAATTGAACTTTATGTCCCTAGCCCTAATTGTCCTTTACATCATCATTAATAGGCCCCTATAGCCCCATATTATGCATCTCAAGGCATAATTTGATCAAAGACCTGACTAGAACAACATAGAAACTAAAATTATTCATTCCCTGACAATCTAGCTAGCAAAAGAGCCCTTGTGGGACTAAGTCTCCCATCTAGGTGAATTAGTTCCATCTACGTGGGACTAAGTTTCCCTACTTGGCGACTTAGTCCCATTTGGGCTATTTTTGAGGTTTGAGTGGAAAAAAATGGATTTTAAGTTTATTTTTCCTTCATGTCGGCCTTGGGGATCAAATTAATGGGAATTTTAGGTGAATTTTCAATATTAAAAAGCTTCTAAACCATAATTCATGATTCATTCATTATTCATTCCTCATTCATCATGCATTCAAGTCAAGCAAGCTAGGGTTAGGTCATCTAGAGAGCATTCAAGATCATTTTTCAAACAATTAAGGGTAGATTCTTCATCTATTGCTGCATAAATTCAAGATATATCATCATGGAAAGTTTCTAATCCCTTAATTTCATGTTCATGTTTCTTCTTATTTCTTCATTTGGTTTAATTACCTAAAAGGGGTTTTACCAAGGAAAACCCTATTCCCTAACATTCAACATTTCTCTTTCTTTCCTTGTGTGTTTGCAAATTTGGGTGCTTTGAAGGTTTGGAAATCATTGGAGGATAATTTGAAAACTTCTTGAAGATATATCCTTGTTGGCTAAGTCAAAATATCCACAAAAGTCACTTAGTGTGCCAAAAATTAGAGTTTCAGAACTAGACACCTGGAGGAACAAAAAGTGCAGAATGAGGGCTTTCGTTTCCACTTTTAGATTTTTAGAAAAGACAAAGTGGAATAAATCACCATTAGTGGTGACTTAGTCCCACTACACATTTTTTTTAGAGGTTTTTGTAGATCTGGATACCCATTTGGTTGAAATGGGATTCAATGCAGTTTTCCAGATCTAGGACTAAGTCACCCAGAATGGCATAAGTGTCCTAGTAGGTCAAAATTTCAGGATCAGTAGAATTTCTAGTCTGTAACACTTTTCTAGGTGCACCTCTTCAGTTTTACAATTTTCTATTTTATTTCATAATCATTTCTAGGTCATTTAGTACATGTTTTCATACAACACTATGTTTTCAAACATTTTACATTTCTTTAGTTTTCATTCATTAGTCATTTTTTTTTATCAATTCTTTGCATCTAGGACATTCTATTTAGACATATTCCAATCATATTTGCATTATTCTTGAGTGAACCACCCATTTTTTTGTGGGATACCTTTCTCCTTTTAGGTGCAAAACCCTAGAAGTGCAAGACATTGCTTATCCCCAAAAATTTGTGGTACACAAGCTATGTAAACTTATCATTGATAGTGGTAGCACTAATAACCAATTTTAGAAGAGATGGTAGCTGTGTTGAATCTAGAGATATTGAAACATCCCAACCACTATAGGATAGCATGTATTCAAGATGAACATAAGATATTGGTGAATGGGCAATGTTTGGTGAAATTTCATATTGGATCATATAGGGATGAAGTATTGTGTGATATTATGTGTATGGATTCTTGTCATTTACTATTATGAAGAGCATGGAAATATGATAAGAAGGAAATTCATGATTGAAGAAGGAACAATAACACCGTGACATCAAATGGAAAAATAATTAAGTTGATACCTTAAGAGGAAGAGGAGAAGACTAAATTTTGTGGCATTGCCAAACTATGTTTTGTAGATGGAAGGAAATTTCTTGATGGGTTGAGACATGAGAAAATATGTTTTGCATTGATTCCAAAGAGAAGAAATGGCCCAAAGGTAGAGAACCTTACTAGAAAGAAGGAAGAGGTAGCATTTAACTACTTGTAGAGCATGGAGTCATCATGTTAGAAAATGTACTAGATGGCTTACCACTAGTCCAAAGTATTAGTCATCATATAGATCTTATACTAGGAGTAAGTTTTGCAAACAAGGCAGCAAATAGAATGACACCAATAGAAAATGAAGAATTGAACTAGCAGATACATGTAAGAGCTATTGGGGTATGCGGTGGATCAAGGATGGCCAAAAAAAGTGGTAATATGATATAAGTATGTGTAGGTATGTGGCTAGATTTTTTTTTTTTTTTACCCAAAATTGGACAAAATGAAAAGTAGGGTTTTCAAAGGAGACTTAGTTTTCCACCAATATAAATTATGCTTTACTTTGAGTTTAATAAATAATTCATTATTCATTTTCTATTTGAATTATGACTAAAGTCCCATTGATCTAGATATCGGAAAAAGCAATTCCAAGCAAATCTCTAGTTGGGTAATACATTTTTTGAATTTGAAACATGCATCACATTCTATGCTACTGCCATACTATATGATTAAAAAAAATTGAATTTCATGAAGTTTTGACTTCAAGTTAAGGTGGTTCTATTATATGAGTTTTTGTATATTTTTAAAAGTTGTAATAAAAATTCATAATTAATTATTCACTTGGAAAAATTACAAAAAATGCATCAACAAATCGTGACATGAGTCCTCTAATTTATATCTAAAAATTTAATAAAAAATATTATCATTTTATTATGGTTAGGGTGGCTCTAAAAACACTCACTTGAGTTTTTCCTAAAATTTAAGTACCATCGATTGAAATTTCAAATTTTCACCAAATAGTTTTTAAAAAAAAAAAACCTAGTAGTTTAGAAACAACATTCAATTTGCTATAGATTATATTCTAACATATGTTTGAAATAATATAGATAACTTATTCAAATTTTTACGTCAAGTTGCCCAACTCTGATTTTTCTAAATTTTTCACCACTTAAGGGCCTATTTTTTCCATGATGATCCTACACATACCCATTGAAGGAAGGATTGATCAGAGAAAGTTTGAGCCGAAATGTAGAACCTGTTGTACTTGCACCAAAGAGAGATGGAGAGTGGAGGATGTGTACAAATACAAGACAAATCAATAGGATCACTGTCAAGTATAGATTCCTATTGCCAAGGATGGATGAAATTATGGACTATTTGAGTGGAGCAAAGTATTTCACAAGGATTGACCTAAAGAATGGATATCATCAGATCAAAATTAGAGAAGGAGATGAATGGAAGACAACATTTAAGAATAATGAAGGATTTTATGAGTGGTTAGTGATGCCTTTTGGATTGACCAATGCATTGAACACTTTCAAGAGATTGATGAATGAAGTATTGAAGAAATATTTGGGTAAGCTTTTCATTGTTTACCTGGGTGATATTCTAATTTTTAGTAAGACTAGAGAAGAAAATTTGTAGTATATCTAGAAAGTATTGTAGAGGTTGAAATAAGAGAGGTTATTGATTAATGTCATGAAGTGTAGCTTTATAAAGAAAGAGTTAGTATATTTTGGTTTTGTTATTTCTAGTAAAGGATTGAAGATGGACCCTAAGAAAGTTAGAGAAATTGTTGATTGGCCTACACTGGTAAATATTGGAGAAGTAAGATCATTCCATGGATTAGAAAATTTCTACCAGAAGTTTATCAGGATATTTAGTAGTATTCATACACCCATGACTAAGACAATGAGAGGATATAAGAAGGAATTTAAGTGGATATCTGAAGCCCAAAGAAGTTTTGAATCGTTGAAGTTGAAGGTGACAAAGTATCCAGTTTTAGCATTGCCAGATTTTGACAAAGTGTTTCAAGTTGATTGTGATGCAAGTGGAAATGCAATTGGAGCAAATTATTGAGTCAAGAAAGAAGACCTATAGATTTTTCAATGAGAAGTTGAATGATGCCAGAAGAAGATATTTAGTTTATGATCAAGAATTCTATGCCATAATTCATGCCTTGAAGAAGTGGAGACGTTATTCAAGTTTCCTAAGAATTTTGTGTTGTATATAGATCATTAAGATTTGTAGTATTTGAACAATCAAGGGAAGCTTAATCAGAGACATATGAGATGGGTTGAGTTCTTGCAAAGTTACACATTTGTGTTGAAACATAGGAGTGACAAGTCAAACAAAGTTGTAGATGCATTAAGTAGGAAAAGGAATTCGCTGGAAGAAATGAGGATAAAAGTATGGGGATTTGAGGAATTGAAGCATATGTATGAGGATGATGCAGATTTTGTTGAAGCATGGAGAGAATGTAAGGAACCAGTAGTGATAGATCAAAGCCCAATGTTGGACTATTTCATTCAAGAAGATATGTTGTTCAAAGGAAATCAATTATGTATCTTGAGGAGTTTAATGAGGGAAAATTTGATCAAGGAGAAACATAGTGGAGGTCTATTAGGAAATTTTGGAGTGGATAAGATAGTAGCTTTGGTGAGTGAACATTATTTTTGGCTACAACTATATAAGGTTGTCAAGAAGTATGCCCAAAGTTACGAAATTTGTCAAGTTGCAAAAGGGAGTAGTCAAAATACTAGATTGTACAAACCTTTCACAATACCAAAGAGACCTTGGGAAGATTTGAGCATGGATTTAATTTTTGGAATTTCCAAGAACATAGAGAGGTTCTGATTCTATAATGGTAGTAGTGGACATTTTTTATAAAATTGCACAAGTCATTCCTTGTAGGAAGACTAATAATGTTGTGCATGTTGCTGACTTATTTTTCCAAGATATTGTGAGATTGCATGGATTACCTAAGAGTATTATTTCAGATAGAGACACCAAGTTCATTGGATACTTTTGGAGGAAATTATGGAATAAAATGAAGCTAGACCCAAAGTTTAGTTCAACATATCACCCATAGACAGATGGAAAAATAGAGGTAGTAAATGAAGTTTGGGTAACTTGTTGAGATGCTTGGTTGGAGATAAGGCAACAAATTGGGATATAGTTATACCACAAGAAAAATTTGCATACAATAATTCAGTTAATTGAACTATAGGGAATACACCATTTGAGATTGTTATCGGAGTACATCCCAAAGGAGTTGCAAAATTAAGAGACATGAGTATGGAGAATGAGAGGAGTTTAGATTGTAGAAGAATTTGAAGATTTCATGGAGATATTAAATAATTAGGTCTGAAAGTATTCATAAGGCATGAACAGTAAGTATAAGGAAAAGGAAAATGAGCACCGAAGACATAAGGAATTTTGTTTTGGAGTTGAAGTAATGGTATATCTAAGGAGGGAGATATTTCTATTAGGAATATACAATAAGTTGAAGATGAGGAAGTTTGGACCATGTAAGATTCTAAGAAAGTTCAATTTTGTTAATGCATAGGAAGTGGAGTTACCAGAGACATTGGATGTATCACCTATTTTCAATGTTGTAGACATATATGAGTATGATGAAGGATAGTCAAGTGGCAGTAGTGATGAAGTAGATTTGAAGGAGCAGTTACCACATCAAACATTAGAAGATATTGAGCAGATTTTGGACACTAGAACTAGGAGCACAAGGAATAGGCAATACAAGGAACATTTCGTGAAGTGGAAAGGAAAACCAGCTTGGAAGATACAACATTGATATCTCAGGCTAAGGTGGACCATCTTGGTTTTCCTCTTAGCTCTAGAAATTGAGGGACTCACTTTTCTTCCAACCTCGAGTGTTTGATTCAGGAGCATCCCTAGTTGTAATGCAATCTTGTATCAACCAAAACCATTTTTTTTCTTGCATTGCACTCAGTAGCAATATTTTTATTTCATTTTGTATTCCACCAAAATATTGTTTTTCAACTCACAAAGTAAGATATAGAATCTACATCGTCATCTATCATATATCTAGATTTCACATAATTTGCATTTGTCTATCGAAATTTATTGCTCTCAAAATTTCATTGTATTTCACTGTCAGAGCATTTGGGGCTAACCTGGTCTAGATTTATTAATACAGACCTATTCCAGGTCATGTAGAGCCTATTGGGACATCATAAAAGCATTTTGGGATTATTGGGACCTATCCTAGAGATTCACAAGTTATTTCATTTCACGAGGGATTATTTTTTCATATTTTGAGGCCAACCTTCACAGATGTTCATTCATCGGTTATGAACCCTTATGGATGATGCAACCCTTTGTTGAAGCTTGAGAAGCATATTTAAGATCATTTTACTTCAATGTAGATCATTAATTATTAGTTAGTAGTCCATGATTAGTTAGACTTTACATTTTTCGCATCAACCCTTTGGGGACTATTATATGGCCTTTGGCTAGTTGTAATGTTGAATTCCCTTGTGGAAAGCTTGTGAGTCCTAGATACTCACCCATGAGGCATATGTTGCATGTAAGATTTCCAATTCAATAAAGAATCATATTTGTAGATCATTTTCATGTGTTATTTCCATTGTGTTGACTCCAAGCTACACAATTTGGACAATTCTTTCTAAACCCTCCATTTGTGATTGCACCATTTTCGTTGAAACAATTTTACTTCA